>CM065486.1:10666838-10809484 GCA_032873175.1 Leptopilina drosophilae
TATCATAATATGTAATTCTAAATCACGGTCGATTCATAATTCAATTATATTAAAGGGTAACTCATTTATACACAACTTACTGCTTTATCATGCCTTTACATTCACACTATATAGGAACATATATAGACATATAATCACACTCATATCCTTTATATTTTAAACAATTTTTACTGATAATTATAACGAATTAATTAACATAATAACATATATAAAGCTTATTTTAAAATTATTTATCTTATTTTACTGTTAAGTTTAAAATGAATAAGAACAACAAAAAAAGTTATATCTAGGGATATAACACATTTAAAAACAGACAAACAAAATGTTCTAAAACTTTGTGACAAAAGGGTAAAGTATTTCTGTGTTATTTTATAACTTTACATAATATAAAACGCATCTAATAAAATGAGGCGTTATTTCCCAAACGTCTCAGCCCAAACATTAAAGTCTTGGGATTGGCTTGGTATTTTGGGAAATTGTTGTCCTATATGAAAGTGTTATGTCAACTAACCTTATTATTATATCCCTATTTATTCCCGATTTAACTTTAATTTAAAGAAAATTAAAATTGGGACGGGGTTGAATAAATGACAAAAAATAATTCTATTTGAACAAAATGTACTTTAAAAGTTTGAAATTACTCAAAGATGTAATGTCCAGAAACTTTATAAAATGAGTCTATAGTGGTGTATTTGTTTACCTTGAAGCAGCGGGGCTAGTGCTGGCTAGTGTTGCTGAGATACAATGGACTAGTGCGGTAATGACTGTGTAAGTGGTGCAGGTGGATGATTTACGAGACTTGTAAATTATCCTTTTCCTTGAATAGGTATTGTCTCCAAAACTCGAACAATAATTCCAAACAGCAAATTTGACTTTAAGATGAACTGAATTTAGAAAATCACGTAATATAAGAACAACTGTTATATTGGGTTAAGAACACTATGACGTAGAGCATTACTTGTGAAAATTTAGACTATAACACACAGCACCACTTATGAAAATATTAGATTGGTAGTACGGGTGACTACCACTGATGATTACATTTTTTAGACTGTATTTTTGTTGATAGTCTGGCCCTTTTTATACTAAGTACATGTATTTGAGAATCGTTCAATCATCCCATGCATTTGCGGATCGTCCATTCACCCCATGTATTTGAGAATCGTTCAATCGGCCCATGTATTTCAGGATCAGAACAGGCCCATGTATTTGAAGAAAACCATTGTTATAGGAACACTTGCGTTGACTCATATATGGGGAATTTCATTTGAAAACGATCAGTAATATTTAGATTTTCTTTATTTTTCGTATTTTTGTAGGGTTAAGTAAGGTAAGTAACTAGACCAAATAACAATGCAAAATATTAAGTATTTTACAAGTTATTTGTATAAACAAATTTATGTAACTTTTTTTTATTTTATTTATAACTTTTTTAATTTTCATTTTAGAAAAAAATGTTTTATAAATTTTTTGTTCAAAAAATATTGAAAATTAAGAAAGTAATTTTAGATTAAAAATTTTTTTAATTTTAACATTATTTATTTATAAAAAAAAATTATTTTTATTGTTTAGACCTGTTATCGGGCAAATTTTAAACTGAAAAAAATCATGGGTAAAGTTCAATATTATAAGAAAACATTATTAAAATTTGGCGAATGCATTGTTTTTCATTTTCGAGAAAAAAATTCTTAAAGATTCCGTGCATACCTGAAGCGTTAGCACTAGCCTGCGCTACCCTTCCACAAGCACCGCTAACCCGCTGAGCTTTTGTAATACGTTTAATTTTTTTTTAATGTACTTTTGGGATGCTTGTTACTCATTTTACTTCTCCCACCATATATGCTTTTCACAGTTTTCAACATGAATATTCAAATAGGTAATTTTTATTGAATGAAAGGAAGAAGAGAGCCCCACCTTCGCTCTCTTCTGTGAGGTACAACCATATTTCTATTGCAGATAAACAATATTTATAAAAAAGATTTTGCATATATTGTTTAGAAGCAACATTATTACCTCTCCGTTATGGGAAAATGGAAAAGGTTGGATTGGAATGAAATATAATTTAACAAAATAAACAAATTGAATTTTTTATGGATTTATAACATATATTTTTTTATTTTATGTAAAGAGCTGTCAGAATCTGGTAGATTAGAAATTGTTTTACATTTCAATTTGTCTCTATTGACTGGAACAAAACTATGAAAACTTTTGGTACCTTTTATAAGACATGCATTTTCCAATCGAGGAGCCAAAATACGTTCTTCTTCTTTATGCTCTTCATTGTTACAAAATTCAAAATTAATCGATTTAATTCCTTCCTTTGCTGCTTCATAAAAATCTTTTGCTGTTAAAATATGATTTTTGGAGAGACGTCGCAAACTTTCTCTTGTTACAAATCTTTTCACAGTTCCACCAATTCCGTCGCAGGCTGTTTTTCCGTGAGAAGTTGCAAAAAAGTGCCACTCCGCCTCAATTCCAAAAAAATCTACAGGGTGATAAACTAAGTTAATAAAATTACTTTTATTTTTATATTGAGACCCAGCTCCATCTGAAAAGTAGTAAATTTTTTTAATGTTTTCTAATCCATGAATTTTTATAAGCCTGTTAATTAACTTTTTTAGAAATAAATGTACAGAAGTTGCATTGTGATCGTTTCATTCAGAAACAATCACAATACTATCGTGTTTTGGCTGCTCGTTTGAATCATGCTCTGAACGGTAACAAACAAAAGGATGAAGAGTGATTTGATGATTATTCCAATATTGTTTTTGTATTGAGTCCTGAACAACTGGTAAATAATTTTGAGAATAATCGCCAATGACAAGAAATTCATATGGTTTTAGATGCATCTTCAAATTTTTTAGAAAGCTGCTTTGAGATTTTGCAATAAAATGATGTTCCTGTAACTTTTTTGCCTGTTTTCCTACTTTGGTGATGAATGTCTCAACTTCCTCCGTGATAGTTTCTATTGAACAACGGTCAGTGTTAGTCCACTGTGGATAAGAAATACTAGTAATAGAATTTTCACTAAAAATCGCCCTTAATTCATCAGCAATATCCGAAAAACCAGGACAATTTTTACACTTTGAAAAATAACATAAATTGGCAGGAGTTTCGCATAACATGCCATTTAAAATTTCGTGATATGAAGAAAAAGATAGTTGATATGAGATTGATTTTAATCCTTCTTTAAACAATAATTTAAAGTTCTGGTGTATTTCACAAACACAAATATTATGCGCTCCATTGTGATCTGTTAAGACACATTCTTGGGGACGTAGTTGAGAAAATTTAGTACAGCCTATTTTTAAATCTGCATTTAATTCTTTAAAATTTGAGTAAGCCTCTTTTAAATTACACAAAATTAAACGTTTCTGTTTACATTCACGTTTTCCTGTTATGTTATTTTTCACAGAAATGAAATCTTTCTGTCCAGGCATTATACGGCTAATTTCATCATCGTAATAAAATTCTTTAACGCGGTTCAAATCGCTGTCAGAAAATTTGTTGGAAACTCTTTTACGTGGAATAGAACCTGGACCGAAATTTTCATGAATACTTTTAGCCTTTCTTGCTAAGTGAAAAGACACGTTGAATTCTGTTTGCATTTTTCTTGCTGTCCATGATTGCGGAAGTAATGTTAAAAATTTTATTTTTTCTGAAAAATTTTTAGATTCCTTGACCAGTTTTTTCAAATTTTCTACAACCTGTTGTTCGTCGTTTAAAACTAAAAATTCTTCATCACTTGAAGTTAATTCTACTTCACTTTCAAAAGAAAGGCTATCAGTATTGTTATTTCTATTATTATTATCATCATCACAATTAATATCATTTTTATTAATTATTGGATTGTTACTCACTGCAGGAATCGGTTCAGACATATTTTTACCAAACATTATACGCATCCTACAAGATGAACACAAATAATCACCCTCCTTGACATCTGGACACTTTGCTAGTAAACTGGGAGTTGAAAGTGCAACGTTTTTTAAAACTCTTGCATGCTTATCCAGTTTTAAGGAATTGCAACAACACTTCTTTGGAACAACCATGTTTTCGGGAATTTTTTGACAGAAATCAAAAAATAAATTTGAACTTGCTTAATAAGAAGCTAGATTCAAACTGACTTCAGGTATGAATATTCATGTTGAAAACTGTGAAAAGCATATATGGTGGGAGAAGTAAAATGAGTAACAAGCATCCCAAAAGTACATTAAAAAAAAATTAAACGTATTACAAAAGCTCAGCGGGTTAGCGATGCTTGTGGAAGGGTAGCGCAGGCTAGTGCTAACGCTTCAGGTATGCACGGAATCTTTAAGAATTTTTTTCTCGAAAATGAAAAACAATGCATTCGCCAAATTTTAATAATGTTTTCTTATAATATTGAACTTTACCCATGATTTTTTTCAGTTTAAAATTTGCCCGATAACAGGTCTAAACAATAAAAATAATTTTTTTTTATAAATAAATAATGTTAAAATTAAAAAAATTTTTAATCTAAAATTACTTTCTTAATTTTCAATATTTTTTGAACAAAAAATGTATAAAACATTTTTTTCTAAAATGAAAATTAAAAAAGTTATAAGTAAAATAAAAAAAAGTTACATAAATTTGTTTATACAAATAACTTGTAAAATACTTAATATTTTGCATTGTTATTTGGTCTAGTTACTTACCTTACTTAACCCTACAAAAATACGAAAAATAAAGAAAATCTAAATATTACTGATCGTTTTCAAATGAAATTCCCCATATTAGATCGCACGTGTTCATTCTATCTTTTAGTATATTATTTATAATTTTGTTATTACTAATTTGTTTTTTATAATTTGTTATTAGAATTTGTTATTTACAATTTGTTATGTTATTTATTATTGTTCAATATTGTTAAAAGTTTATTATTACAAATTTATTTGTTATAATCCAAATGTTAATATTTATTATTATAATGTTATTATTTATTATTACAATTTTCTTATTATTACAAGTCTGTTATTAGTTATTAATGTTTTATTACTGCAATTTATTATGAAAAGTATAAGTGATATTAGGGCGTACTTTTGTTAATTGAAAGCTGAGATGTTAGATTAAGGGCCGATTTCACCACCTGTGATTAGTGTAATAATTCGTGATTAAAGTATCTTAACCATCAGAATGCGTTTCACCATAATCGAAATGATGATTAATGGAAAGTAATCACCGATTAACCTAATTATCCAAATTTGACTAGTTTAAGAACTTAAACAGCGATTTAACAGAAAAAATATTATTTTAACACCATATGTGGTGTTAAAATTACACGCAATATTTTTAACTGACACCTATTGAAAATAAACACGAGTAATTATACGTGTAGATTTGGACACATGTAAATACACAAAGAAAAGTTTTTACACGTATAATAATTTTGGCACTTATTAGGACCCTAACCACTATAAAATTATAAAATATAAGTAAAATCAAAATTTTGTCAGTGCACGAGACATGGAACGCCCCAAAATGTAAAAGTAGGGGAGAGAGAGAGAGAGAGAGAGAGAGAGAAATTCAAGAGTGTGTTGAATATCCAATCAGATTTTACGAACTCGGAAAAAGTTGTGGTTAAATAATTATGTTTATCTTTTAATCGACAATCAAAATAAAAGTAATTTCCATTCCGTTCCACGAAATTTGATAACAAAATTTTAATCACTGTTTACATAATCCCATGTACTTAATTCTCAAGAACCCATATATTTCTACTGAGACCAATTGTGATTGGCTATTCAAAATATTCATGCGCAAACATTTCTTTGAATCTCTTTTATTCTTGTCTACAGCAGTGAACCACGTGGTTATTTACCTGCTCCTTTCGTAATATAAATAAGAAATATTTAAATAAAAATAGTGAACTCTGTTAAAATGTCTGGAAAATCGAAAAAAGTAAGTACCCATTAAAAATATATGTAATATTTTTCATGCTTTAGAAAACAATTATTTTCCTAAGCATGATAAATATTGTGTTGAAGAAATATTGTGAAACTCACGTCATAATTTTTTATAGGGAAATCCAATTAGGGAAAGAAGTTCAAATTTTACAAAAACAGAAAAATTTATATTGACTAATCTTGTTGATAAATATAAAAATATAATAGAATGTAAAAAAACGGATACAATGACATCAAAAGCCAAGAATGCGGCATGGAAGAATTTAAGCATTGAATTCAATGCAAAAGGAGTCTCATCATCTGACAATCGTTCCGCCGAGAAGTTGAAAGTTCTGTGAGACAATTTGAAAAGATTGGCTCGGAAACATTACGGTGACATGAGACTGGAAACATATCGTACTGGTAAGTGAATGTTAAAAATTCTAATGTATCTAATGTAAAATCAATCTAATCAATTTTGTTTGTCTTATAAATTATGACATTACTACAAATTTTCAAAAAACCGTCACTTTTATCGATTTATGACAATAAACTTAATTATATTGAAGAACTGCCATAAAGTTATTACTTATGAACAATATAAGAAAGTATTTGTTTGAAAAATTGTAATTTAACTTTAACTTTACAAAAAAATATTTAGCGTTACGTGCCATTCGGTTAGAAGTTCCAAATGTCTCTTCTATTTTTTTAATAGACCATGAATTGGGTAAAACTGTTAAAATTTTTAACTGAAAATTTTCATCAGTATGCGATTGGTTGAATTTCTCTTGCAAATTAATTAAAATGCTGTGATCATCAGAAGTTGATTCATCGATTTCAAAAAGTCTTGAATTAAAGGAAGAAGTTATTTTTTTTAATAAATTTATTTTTTCAGTGCTTGTATACGACTTCTTAAAATCAATAGTTGATTCGCCAAGGATAGATAAACATTTATTTAAATGAAAAATGCAATTTCTTTATCAATTTCAGAAAATAGAACTGCTTCTGGTTCGTCAATTTTATGTTCTTCAATAATTTCTTCCATATCGATGTCATTGTCTGTTACGTAATTTTCATTTTCTTGATGATCATTTACGCCTTTTTTTGCAATAGTTGGCAATTTTAGTGAAGATAATGATTTCCTACAATAATCACAAAGGTAATTATTGTTAGAAAGATCAGGATAAAATTTCAAAAGTCTTTCTGAAATTTTTCGAAGATTTTTTTTACAATTATTATGATTAGGCCTTTGGTAGGGGTTACAGCAGATCTTAGTAAAAGGCATTTTAATTAAATTATTTTGATTAAATTGTTTTTAGCAAATCAAAATAACCATTTATTTTTTTAAATCGATAAATCCTTAAGTACTAAAAAAAATTAAAACGTCGATGCTACGATAAATGTAAACGAGAAAACATCGAAAAAAAATAAAGACGTAAAAATTCTTAAAACTAAATATAGAAACTGGAAAAACAAAACCTGAAAATTAAATGTATATTAGAAACAACAGAAATAAAAACAAAAACCGTTGTCAAATATTTATGAGATGAAAAGAAAGATGACGATGAAACGTTAAGGATTAAAAGAATCCACAAAACAATACATAAATAACCTTAAGAATATTTCTTAACCTTAAGAACAATGAACTCTTATTACAGAAACACGCAAAGAAACGAAAAGGTACAACAAACCTGCGTAGAAACTTCCTAAAATGTCAAAAGTAAAATGTTGCATCAACGTATGATGGGCATAAACAAAGTAAAGGAAATCACGAAATTCACCTAATGAGACATGCCGCCACCTAGTAAAGAAGTATGGAATTAAACGCATCAGGACTGCCGTGACTACGAATGTTATGCACGCGCCGCGCTGGACATTTTATTTTTTTTCTCCAAAAGTTATTGTTGTCCCATAATTAAATTTATAGGTAGTATTCTTTACTTTATTGACAATATTTACAAAAAAAAAAATTTGAAATCGAAGGTATATTTTTTTTTTAAATTTTAATTAAAAAATTTTTTTGAAATTTTTTTTGGGCAAAAAAAAATTTTTTTTTTCTTTAATTTTTTTTCATTAAAGTACTTCTTATTATGTATATTTTCCAAAAAAGTTTGTCTTAATCGGTCAACAAGAAAAAAAGTTACGTGCCTTTTTTTAAAAAACGATCAAAATTTTGAAAAAGACATAACTCAAAAAATTTTGAAAATTTTGAAAAAAATTTTATACATTCTTATTCTATGCATATAAAGGAACAAATTCACAAAATATTTTTAAAATTGCTAAAATCATCCAAAATCCTCATGATCACTTGGCTTGGAATTGCTCAGTTAAAAAAACTTTTGTTTAAATTTTATATTAATTAGTTTTGAATTATTTTTTGTAATTTAAATAATTCTTTAAACTGTCTTATTTATGTTTAACACATTTAAGTTTCGTTTAAATCGGTTAAACAGTTTCCGATAAAATAAGTTTTTTGAAAAAATTATATTTTTCAAAAATCTGCAAAAATTATATTTTAAAGAACAACTCTAAGGAATTTTTAGAAACAAAATTTGCTTGTGTAACTTTAATACAAAGTAAAAAAATTTTTGTTTGAAAATTTATAAAATAATTTATTTGGTATTTTATTTTTAATCTTGAAATATTTATTTTAAATTGTCTTATTTATTGGATTAGAGATGATTCTATCACTCAAAGTGATCGTTAAAGTACACTATTTATTGTCTTATCTCTGTTTACAACATATATTCATTCAAATTGGTTAAGTAATTTCGAAAAAAATGAAATTTTGTGGTTTTTTCTCCAAAGTCGGTCTTAAAAAACTATTTGTCAAAAATCTAGAAAAATATATACTAAAGGGAAAACTCTCAGGTATTGTTTTAAGAAATCGGAGGTTTATCATTCAAAAAATCAAAAATTTTTGTTTGAAAATTTCTAAAATAGTATCTTTAAAATTATTTTTGAAAAAGTTTCCAAGTAGTTTTAATATAATACGATTTTCTTAACGAAGTTATAAGATTTCAAAGTGAGGGCTATATATTTTCTAACCCGATACTAGCCGGTTTGCCCCACTCTCTCCTAATTTTTCAAAAATAATTGAATTTTTTAAAAGATTTTTTGTTATATTAATAATAAAATAATAACCTATAATTAATAATAACCTATATTAATTAATATTTTTATTATTTTAAAAAATGTCAAAACATTTGAGTTAAAAATAATATTTATGAATTAATAATTTTTAAAAATCCTAATTAAATTATTTTAAAGAATTTCTTTAAATTTTTTTAAACTAATGGACTTTCTTTAAAAATTCTTTAAAATTTTAAAAAATATCTAATTAAATTATTATGAAGAATTGTTAAAATTAAGTATATTCATAATAATTGAATTCATTATAAGAATTTTATCACCTTTTGGAAATAATTAAATTCTTTTAATTCTTTTGACGAATATATATTAAAAAATTGCATTGAAAGTGATTTAATTTTAAATAGAATTTTTTTAAAAATATTTTTAAATTAATTGAATGATTTTTGTAGAATTTTAAATTGTTGTTGATATTTAATTTTATGGGAATTTTTGAAAATAATTAAATTCTTTCGTATAATTTTATTTAAATTTTATTAAAAATTATTTAATTCTAGAAAAAATTTAGTATATAAAAAAATAGTTGAATTGTTTCGAAGAATGTATGAAAGTTTTATGAAATAATAGCAATTAAGGGTTCCTATCAAAAAACCGGTTATAAGTTTTTCAGATTCAAAATTAACTACTCCTAATTGAAAAAAGGATTTAAAATTTTAATTTCTTGAAAACATTTCTTATTTTTCTCACCAAAATGTTTCTCAAAAAATTGAGTTCAAGGACACTTGAATATTTACTTACAGGGCAATGAATTTGAGTCTCAAAAACTTAAAATCGGTTCTTTGATAAGGACCCTCAATTTATGAAAATATTTTAAAATATTTGAATTCGTCAAACGGATTCAATTAAAATTGTTTTGAAAATAATTAAATTCCTGCAAAGAATTTTATTATCATAAAATGAATTGAATTATTGCGGAGAATTTTACTAATTTTAAACATAATTGAATTTTTCTAAAGGATTTATTGAAATTTTAGAAAATAATTGAATTCTTTTGTGAAATTTTAAAGATAAAAAATTTTGTAATTTGCATAACAATTAAAAGTTATGTACCTCTTCCTGCGCGTAACATTTGCTATAAGAAGAATGTAGTAGAAGCAATACGGGGTTTAAGGTTCAATTCGTGTAGTACATGTTAAAATAAGCAATGCTAAATCAAGCTATTAACTCGTATACGGCCATCTTGTAAAACATGCGCAGAAGTGTAATTTAGTGATTATTGCTGCGCAGTAGTTTACCATCACACTTGGACATGCGCTGTAGTGCAATATAGTATTTATTGCTGCGCCGTAGTCTACCATTACACTAAAAAACGCGCATTAGTGCAAATTAGAATTTATTGCTGCGCAGTAGTCTAGCAGTAAACTTGCACATGCGCAGTAGTGAAATTTAGTACTTATTGCTGCGCAGCAGTCTACCTCTACACTTGGACATGTGCAGTAGTGCAATTTAGTATTTATTGCTGCGCCGTAGTTTATCAAAAATGTAGTGGTACTACTGTGCATGTCCAATTGTAATGTAAATTACTGCGCAGCGATAAATACCAAGTTACACTACTGTGCATGTCCAAGTGTAGAGGTAGGCTACTGCGCAGCAATAAATACTAAATTTCACTACTGCGCATGTGCAAGTTTACTGCTAGACTACTGCGCAGCAGTAAATACTAAATTAGACTACTGCGCATGTCCAAGAGTAATGTAATTGCTCCTGCGCAATAATAAATACTAAATTATAATTAATTAATTAATACTAATTATAAATTCATATTGAATTAGTTATTTTTTAAAATGTCTAAATAAAATTCTCACCAAATGATTTCTGTAAGATCTTCTTTTTTTCAAAATTTTATCAGCTTTCAAAACATATACCAAAAAAAATTTAATTTGCATAAATTTTATGTTAAAAATTTGTTTCTTTTCCTTGAAAGTGGGTTAGACTTATAATTTTGGTCGGTACTGTAATATTAAAAAAACTGATTAATTTTTTGTTGGATTTTAATTTAAAATTTTGAACATGATTGATTTCTCCAAAATGTTAAAATTTAAAAATAATTTTAAAATGTTATTTTTTGGAAAAATATTTGAATTTTTGGAAATATGTAATTAAAAAAGTATTGCATTTTAAAGAATTAGAAACTAATTTTTATTTATTGTCATTTTTAAATTTACCTTTAAATCTTTTCTATTCTTCAAAAATTAATTTTCAAAAATTGTAACAAAATTAGAGCTGTGCTTAATTTAAACGGAACTGAGTTTTGTTCGGTTTTGGGACGCCGAAATGTCGAATGTAGATTAGAATAGAATTGTAATCAAATTTTTTGAAAAGGTCCCTATGAAAGAACCGGTTGTAAGTTTTTTAAGCTCGAAATCATTGCCATGTAAATAAAAAATGAAACTGCTTTTAATCACAATTTTATTAGAAACATTTGAGTAATCTTTTACCAATACAAAATTTATTCAAGAAATAAAAATTTTAAATCCTTTTTTTATTTAGAGGTCGAGAGTTTTTAGATTTAGAAACTTATAACTGGTTATTTGATAGATACCCAGAATTTGTTGATAACGATTCTTTATGGAAATTTAATTATAAAAAAAACATTTAATTATTCAATAAATGATTTATTTGCATAGTATTTGTATTTAAATAATTGAAATTAAGTAGAATTTTCTAATTATCATTTATTTAAATATGAACTTTAGTTAAAATTGTAGATAATTAAATTTTGTTCTTTGAATATTTTAATTTTTCATATATTTAACTGAAAGTTGTGTGGATTTAATTTTTTTGAAAAAGTTGAACCGAATTTTTTTAAAGTTATTTGAAATTATTATGTTCTAATATTTTATTTGAAGAATTTTCGAATAATCGATGAAATTTTGTAAAATTGAATTATTAACAATTCAATTTGAATATATTAAAAGAAATGTTTTTAAAAATATTAACAATAATTAATTTATAGAAGAATTTTAAATACAAATTTTGGAAAACAATTGAATTAAAATGATAAAAGTTATTTTTTGTCTTTCCACGTATCTTTTTCTTTTCTCATCATACATGAATAAACTGGATAGAGAACAGTGATAGTATTGCTTTCTGAACTATTTACAGAAGAATTTCTTTTTTCTGTATCGATGCTAGACTCTCCTGACCTTTCTTTTTCACTAGCAGTTTTTTGTTTTTTCGATTGTTTACTTTTAATATTTTTTGTTATAAAATTTGAATTTGTCCGGACTACTAATATGTCGTCCAACAAATCAGGATTCATATTTGCCCTGAGGTTTGAGAAAATAAATCTCGTCTCTGAGAACAATCTCTCCACACTGACTTGTGTCATAGGAGACGCGTGTACCACAGTTGCCAATTTGTATAACTCTGGCGACATTTTTTCCGACATTCCCAATATTGTAGAAGATCCAGATCTCCATCGGAAGAAGGGATTTTTTCAAAACCATTCAACAGTTTACTAATATTCGAAACATTGGAAAATCTTTTCTGTCTTTCTGCTTCTCTTCTTCGGTGTTCCTGATCCACAATATTAGTAACATTGTGGTCAACCAACAGCTGGGAAACATAATATTTTTATTAATTCTAAAATTATTTGAAAACATCAAAAACTTTTTTCTAAATAAATTTTAATCATTATTTCCCCACAGGAATAAATTATTTTAAATAATTTTTTAAAAAAGTGTTTTGAGAATTTTAAAATCCATTTGTTTACAAATGAAGTTTAAGAAATTTAAATTCTTTAGAAATTCTTTCATTGAAAACGTATTAGAAAATAAATATTTTAAATAATTTCAAAAACCATTTGAATTAAGTTTTTTAATAATTAATTCTACAGAATTGTTTGTTATAAGTATGAAGAATTTGATTTGAAACCTTTTTAAAATTGAATTGTTTCTTGAAATCCATGCTTCTTTTTAGTATTCATTAATATCTAAAAATATAACTGGTATTAATTTTTACATAAATTTTTAATTTGCATAATTCAATAATTTAAATGTAAAAATAAATAATTCATTGAATAATTAAAATTTCTTACAATAGGTCAGATTGTGGTAATTTGGTCATTTTTATTACATTTGACCCATTGTCCGTTGTACAGGTGTAGATTCTGTCTATTTTGATATTTTATTCACTCAAAATCTCTAAAACTACGTCTCGTAAGTAAAGGCCTGTATGAGCTTCCTTTAGCTATTTTACAGCCAACGTCCTCAGTTTTACTGATCCTTTATGGATGATTTGAATATTTAATCCGGGGAAAGATTGACTATGACGAGTCGCGATGTCACTTTTTAAATTTAAAAAGGGAATCTGTGAAAATAAAAATAAATATTCAAAAAAGGAATAAATAGTAAAATTTAGGGAAATTTTATTAAATTCATAAATGTGACGCATATTGTAAGAGTACTTTAATAAAATGTTTATAGAAAATTTTGAAAATTAGTAAATTTTTATTCCAAACATTCTTTTTTATTTTTAATAAATGTAATTAATTTAGAAATTATCAGGTAAAACATTTTTTTCTTTTGTTAAAACTTAATTAAAAAATTCAATGTGTCTACTATTTTTTCAACAACTTTCCTTCTTTGTCTTAATTTTTCCTGGTTTTTTTCATCAAATTTGGATATTCAAATTTATATATAGGATATTTTTTTCGTGTAATAATAAATTAATACTACCAAACACCATATATTATTATGAATTCCAAATTTAATGATTTCTGGATTTGAATCGTTTACTACTTACATTTTTTACCTCTGCAGCAATTTTGTCTTTGATGTCTCGCACTGACATTTTAGTCAAATCGATAATTGATTTTCGCGAAATTGTAATTTTCTCATCTTTACCGAATCCCTCAAGATAAGGGATTAATTCACGGAAGCTACTATCTTCCATAAGTGAAAATGGCCGACCATTTTCAGTTTTTTTTGTCGCCTCATTATAAATAACGTCGGTAAATATTTTCGAATGGGCCTTCTTTAAATGGCTTTGAAATGTTACAGAATGTTTGTTCTATTAGAAAGAAGAGCAAAGAATATTTAGAAATAATGCATCCAATAAAAATGAGATATAAAAAATTAATTTTGAAGGTCATGTGGAACCAGCCAAATATATTCATTTTTTTCAATATCATTTTGTATTTGATTGTATTTTTTTCCAAAAGTATCGAACTTTTTATTCAATGAAAAATAAAAATTTAATGCTAATTTTTCTATTAATTGGACAAGAGATCTGTGTGTTTACATTTGAAACAACATTTCCCATACCATCCCAAATCATTTTGTTTGGCAACGTTTTGATACTGTATAATGTATCAAGTTGATAGGAATATAACTATCATTTTTAAGAATGATAGTGAACTAAGTGTCATTTGTTGATACGTGTATTTGTATTAAAATACTACTGTCATGGCCGATTCGCATTAACTGGGAATTTAATTAATCAATTTCTTCACTTTCATGTAGTCTTAGGTATTAAAAAATTATTTTATTTTACATATTAACAGTGAGAAATGTGAGAATTTATCTAAAATAAGCACATTATTCAGAAAAAACTTGTATTGAAACTTAATTGAAATACACTAACCTCCATTCACGTTGTTATGACATTTCAATTAAAGGTAACTTTACCATTTATGGAGATTTTCTGCTCTTGATATAGTGAAATGTCTAAGGGTGCGTTCATTCCGTTGATAATAGTACAATTTAAAATTTGATTTCTACTATATATTATTGAATATGTTATTTAATTACGAACGGTAAATAATTATACTTCATGTTATATATGCATGTTAACAATCATGGTTTCCGTTATCCGATGTTTTTTTAAATTTAAGATGCCGTCCCATGTCTGCGTTAAAGTATGTGAGTGACAGAGATAGTGATATGAGGTTTTTTTACTCTCATGCATTAATGCTTTGACGTTTTTATACCAACATGGGACTACACCTTTAACTGTGTACAGATTGTTAAATCCATGTTTGACTGTGGCGTATAACTTATTTTTTGACTTTCGTGTGTGAAAAATTTCATGGTTTATCATATTTTCAGGATTCATAGAAATGAATTCTTCGTCAATGATTACTTCGTAAGTTATTAAATCTGAGTTGTACTCGACAGTTTGAACCTTTTTGCAGATGAACATATAATAATGTCTTCGTCTCTAAGTAAGATGCTATAGAGTGCCGCAAATCGATGGAGACACTGAACATCATCGAATCCTGTTACAATGAGACATTTTTGAGATACATATGTTTTTTTATATGCAATCCAATTTAACGTGCATTGCAGTGGTTCCAAAGGAAACAAATTGGAAAAAGGTAGTTTATCTGTAGCTACAATTTTCAAAGGACCCCTGTCAGTAGTCCTTGTAAGGGGATCAAGAAGTTTCAAAGTTAGAGATAATTGATGTCTTACAGCTAACGTATATGGCAAATTTGTATAATTTCTCATTCCTTGAACCCTACGTTTCGATTCCTGGTGCTTAGCTTCAGACCGTAAGCACATAAAATTTCTCAACGTTCCAAAAATAGTTATCAAACGTGGATAATGTGTCAAGAAATGGTGTTTCGGTGTTAATGTCGCATTGATACCATCTTCTCTGTACAAAGTTGCGTAATCCTATAAATATTATGAAATACTGTCACTTAAAAACTCAACCATTTTATTACTAACTAGCCGTCGTACTCGTCTTCGACGGGTTTTAGTTTCTATAGATACATTTAATAGTGTGTCTACCAGTCTCGAAAAATAGGAAATAGTGTGAAATTTAATTTGACTGGAGAAATTATGATTAGCTACCATTAACTATTTCATTATAAAAATATTACTATTTTAAAACAGTGATTAAATTTTTATCATCAAATAATCAATTTTTTCTTATTAAAATGCAGAAAACAATGTTTGTCAATTATTTGTAGAAATTTAATTATAGTATTATAAGTTAATCCTAAATTTCGACCAGTTTTTGGAGTTATAGTAAAGTCAAATTCGAACTAATTTCAGAAAATATGTAAATTTTTGTAGCCATTTGTAGTTTTATTTATCGTTTATTCTTATAAAAAAATTATATTTGATAAGAAAATATACACACGGAAGAATTTGGACAAAGATAGGAAAACCGGATAGTTTGTTACACAAAAATAATAATAGACACTCTATTTAACATTTGCCTTTACAATGCTCAAAACATCCATAATAGTTAAACCTAGAAGTAGAATAACAAAACTTATTACTTTCTAAGTTTTTCCCCAGTAATATAATGCAAGTATCGTTTCACAGGCATTCTTAAATTTCTGTAGTATGAATTTTATCATAAAAAATCTCTATTTTCAATCTCCTTTAAAAATAATTTTAATGCTATGAATTAATATTTTTTTCACATTGTTTACCATTTATCGTTTACCATTTTTAATATTTTAGAAGTTTTGTAATTAAAAATTTTTTGATTAATTGGATAAACAAATTATTCTAAATTCCATTATTTTGACGTCAAAAGTTTAAAAGATATATATTAAAAAACAAAAAATTAAAAATTTTCCATTTTTTAAATGATTAGAAAAAATTGAATACCTCCCGTTCTAATTAATATGTTTAAAATTTGTAAATTTATTGTTTATATATATATATCTCACAAAAGTCATAACTGATTATTTTACTGCAATCTATCAAAATGTAAAAATTTTTTGCCAAAAATAATGTCCTATAACCAAGATGTAAGTATAAAAATGTTTTCAAAAAATTAAAAAAATCGAAATTTTTCAAATTTTATATTTTTTAATGAATTGCTTTTAAATGATCTATAATTCATTGTTACATGTTATTTGGTCAAATTTTGTCATAATTTTTCCAAAAATTGTCTCTTATAAATAGATAATTTTTTTTAAATTTTCCGAAAACATTATTATACTTACATCTGAAATATGGAATAGTATTTTTTGCTAAATTATGCTAAAATGTGACTAAATAACATGTTATACTCAATTATAGATCATTTAAAAGCAATACATTAAAAAATCTAAAATTTTTAAAATTTTGATTTTTTGAAAACATTTTTATCTTTACATCTTAGTTATAGGACACAATTTTTGAAAAAAATATGCTAAAATTTGACCAATTAACATGTAACAATCAATTATATATCATTTAAACGCAATTAATTACAAAATATAAAATTGAGATATTTGCGATTTTTTTAATTTTTTAAAAATCATGTTTATATTTACATCTTAGTTATAGGACATTTTATTGGCAAATCTATTATAGAATGTTACTAAATAACATGTTATACTCAATTATACAAAGTTTGAAAGCATTTTTTTTAAAAAGATAAAATTTGAAAATTTCTGATTTTTGAATTTTTTGAAAAATTTAATATCTCCCGTTCTAATTAATATTTTTTAAATCTGAAAATTTAAAAATTTTCCTTGGCCTAAAGTCAAACATTCTGCCAAATTTGGTTTCAAACGGTTGAACCGTTTTTAAGTGATTCGCGATCAAAGATTCTGTGACATACGGACATACATACATACATACATACATACATACACGA
Organism: Leptopilina drosophilae; assembly: GCA_032873175.1. Classification (NCBI taxonomy): domain Eukaryota; kingdom Metazoa; phylum Arthropoda; class Insecta; order Hymenoptera; family Figitidae; genus Leptopilina; species Leptopilina drosophilae. The sequence continues at coordinate 10,684,442 of CM065486.1, forward strand.
AATTTTATATTGACATTTTTGGAATCCTGGATGCTGAAAACGAATAAGTATGTGTAAAATTTTAAGTTCTGAGCAATGTACAGACAAAAGTTTCTCGCTGGATGATGAAAATTTTGCAGATGATCTTGAATATCATGAAGTTGTAAAAATCTTTGATTACAGAATCCGCAAATAAAACTTCGATTGTCAATTTTTCCAATATACTTAAATGGCAATAATCGCACAACTTCAAAGCCGATTTTAAAAACAAATCAAGGTACAAAAATTCTCTGTAAATAATAGAAATAAACAGTTAGTTGTGACATATAAACGCGATCTTAAGAAAGGGACTTTAGAGGCAAATCACTTTAAGGTTATGTTAATGTTACTTTTCTATAGATTAAAAGTTTCTTTTTACTTACTGCAGATTAAAATGAGTATTTTTTAAATAAATATTTTAGTTATAACAAAAACCTAAACATCAATCATTTATATTGCCAGTTGATTCTCTTTTTGTGTTTTCATACAAAAAATGGATTATTTTTTAGATTTCTTGTTGCATTTTTTGTTGGATTCTTGAAGAAGAATATTCACAAAATATATTTTGCGAAAAATAAAATATGAATACAGTCTGCCTCTTATACCTACCGAGAACAATGTCACTTTCGAGTTTCAGAAAAGCCACAGACATCTAGGGAGAACTCGAGAACAAATGTCATAAATTAATAAAAAATAAATAATTGAATCTTACGACCATTTAACATTAAATTAAAAAAAATTAATCTTTTAAAAATATTAAATGTCTATTTAACTTAAATCTTAAATTTTTTCAAAATTTATTATTTTAACTGATAATTATTGTTCTTTATAAAACTTCAATCTTTCTTCTTCAAAATCACTTATTTTAATTGATAATAACAATTGTAACTTATAAAAGTTTAAACATGTTTCTTAAAAATGATATATTTCAATGTTTTTCGGTAAAAGTAATGCAGGCATTATTTTAATGGTAGTCTCAACCTGTTTAAATGCAGAGAGCTATTATTGAAAAAATGAAGATAAAACAGTGATATTTATGTCGTTCAACGGCGTAGCGCCGGCGTAACGTACAGACCCCGGGCGCACCGCTTACTTTGTTTTCACTTTTCTTCTAAAGTTCTGGTCATCCCACTAACAAACTTATATGATTTTTTCGGAAAAAATGTCAGCTTTCCAATAAAAATTAAAAATTTTTTTTGTAAAATTGTTAGAAAGTAGATTAAACATGCTTTAAATTCATTATAAATAAATTAAAGTCGATAAAGTTTTATAAAAGTTATATGGTTTTGAAAATGACAGTGTTACTAAAAATGTTAGTTTTGTCCCCACTACTTTCTAAAATTTTTTTTAAAGAGCTAATCTTTTACAAATTTATTACTTTCATATAGGATAACAATTTCCCAAAAAATAGCGCCAATCGCAAGACTTTCAAATTTGGGCTGGGACGTTTAGGATAACGCCTCATATATAAAATTTTCAAAGTATTTTAATTTAATTGATAAATTTTTTAGCAATAATAATTTCTCACATAGGTTTTTTAAAAATCCTAAAAATAAGGTTTTAGAAATTTTTAGTTCCTTTCGTTTTAGATAAATGAATTTTTATAAACAAATGATTGAAATTTCTTTATATTCTATTAAAAGTAATTAAATTCGTTTAAAGGATTTTATTTTCAGCTTTCGATAATAATCAAGAGAAGTTAAACATCGTAATTATAATTTAATCTTTAAAAATTTATTCGCAATATATTTAATTATTTTCATAAATAGTAAAACTAATTACAGAATTTCAATTATTTTTAATACTATTTTAATCGAATTTCTTGAAAAATGTTATTATTAAAATTCGTCAAAAGAATTCAGTTATTTCTCAAAACTATAAAGAATTCTGCTCAATAATTCAATTATTTTTAAAAATAACCAAATTCTTCAAATTTACTATAATGTTTTAAATATTCTTTTTAGAAAAATTCTTCACAAAAATGAAATTATTTTTAGAAATGTTCTTTAATTCTCCTGTAAATTTTATTTATTTATTTTTGTAAACAATTTAACTTTAATATTTTCAAAAATTTAAATAAAATTGTAATAAAACATTTAATTATTTTTATAAATAATAACATTTTTCCGAAGAATTCAATTACTTTTAAAAATTCTAAAATGCTTCACAAAAATTCCATTAGTATCAATACATTTTGCTTCCTCGTGAGGAAGCTTTGTAGTCGTTTAATTTACAAAATTTTTAAAAATCCTTTTGACAAATTTTCTTCTTTTTGGGACTATGTTATATAAGACCCTGAACAATTGTCCGGATGTATGTATCAGTGTGTGTGTGTGTGTGTGGATCCCGATTTTTGTGAACACGATAACTCGAAGAGGTTTTAACGAATTTGGATAAAATTTACCAGGTATATTTATCATAAAAATATCTCGAACTGGATTGATAGACTTTAAAAAATTCTCAGAAAAAAATTTTTTTTTGACTTTTTTCTAAAAAAAAAAATTTTTTCAAAAATTTTTTTTTAAGTTGGTTATTGAAGTTAATATATAATAAAATCTTATTCTTTGCATCAAGACGAATCGATTGGTATATAAAAAGAATAAATTGTATGAGAATTTATAGAGTTAATCACAATTAAAGCTGAAAAATTCGCATTTTTCTCAAAAAATGAGTTCTTTCCTCAAAATTATGTTGCTGTATAAGAAAATCTTCCTCACTTATTTTTAAAATTTTATTCTTTGCATCAAGACGGATCGATTGGTATATATAAAGTATATATTGTATTTAAATTTATAAAATTAAAACCAATTACAGACACAAAATTTGCATTTTTAATAAAAATTCATTTTTTCTTAAGAATCATGTTGCTGTACAATAAAATATTATTTATTGAAAAATAAATCTAAAATCTTATTCCTTGCATCAAGACGAATCGATTGATGTATGTAAAATATATATTCTATTGAAAATTATAGAATTAATTACAATTAAAGATGAAAAATTCATTTTTTTATTAAAAATTTTATTTTGTTCATTTAGAATTAAAACAAATTTTATAAATATTTTTTTGATTTTATAAATATTAGATCGTATCGCATTTTTTGTTAGTGCTTCCTCCACGAGGAAGCAAATTTTTTTGCTGATCGTATAGAGGAAGCAAAATGTTCATGTAATGAACATCTGGATTTACAACTTGTTTATATTAAATTAATCAAATTTTCAATTATAATTATGAACAGACAAGATTATTTTTAAAAATTGAAAAATTCTTTGCTTAATTTAAGTATTTTCAAATTTTCAATTAAAAATATCAAATAATATTTTTTTAATTTAAAGGAACTCGTCAAAAGAATTTAGTTAGTTATAAAAATTCCTTCTCTTCTTATATTTATAATCAATTTTATTTATTTAACGTTTTAAAAAATACTGCAGTGAACATGATATGATCTCAAATCTCCCACAAGAGTATAAGACTGAGTGAGTGAGATAATGTTTAAAATTTTATATTTTACAAGTTAAAATTTTTAACGATACTTGATTTAATTGCTTTTGTTTATTTATTTAATAAAATTTTGGTAAATTTATTAGTCTATTCAAAATATAGGTTAAATTAGAAGATATTGTACCACATCATTTTAACGAAGAGTTTCATATCGATATAATGAGCGAACTTTTTAAGGGTATGTCCAAGTTGTGAAATGTAAACAAACAAAAATGTAAGTTTATTTTTCGTGACATGTCAAAAATGCTTTTTTACAGGTCATTTTAATTTGTTATTTTACTAATTGCATTTCATTGATCACACTCAAAAATAATTTTTTTGGAAACTTTGAGACTGTAATTTATCCTTTTTTTAAAAAAACGTTGCAATGTTAATTTTTGTGGGAGAAAAGGCTGTTTGAAAAATGTGATTTTAGTGGTTCGTTTGTTTACATTTTGCAACTTGGACATAGCCTTAAATATTTCACTATACCTAGAGCAAAAAATCTCCAAAAATTGTAAAGTTACCTTTGATCGAAATGTCATAACAACGTGAATGGAGGATAGTGTTTTTCAATTCAGTTTCAATATAAGTTTTTTCTAAATAATCTGCTTATTTTAGATAAATTCTTACATTTCTCACTGTTAATATGTAAAATAAAATAATTTTTAATACTTAAGACTACATGAAAGTGAAGAAATTGATTAATTAAATTCCCAGTTAATGCGAATCGGCCATGACAGTAATATTTTAATACAAATACACGTATCAAAAAAATGACACTTAGTTTACTATCATTCTTAAAAATGATAGTTATATTCCCATCAACTTGATACGTTCAAAACATATAGTATCAAAACGTTGCCGCAATTTGATCAGAATTATACTATCAATTTGATACTTTTCAGAAAACTGTTTCAAAATGATTGTTTTCTCCAAAATGTTATAAATGATCCTCAAAAATTTTAATGTTATTATTTATTGTATGCAAGTATTTAAATTTTTAGAAATATATGTAACTAAAAATATTTAAAATAATTGAATTGTAAAAAATTAAAATAAATTTAATCATTGTCACTTAAATAGTTAATTTTCAAAACTAGTAGTAAAATTTAAAAAAAATTTAATTGTATTTTACAAAATTTTTATTATTTTACAATTTTATAATTACACGTATCTTTTAATATTTAATAATCGTCAATTAAAAATATAATTTTAAAAATTTGTCTATTTAATTAATTTGTTATTTTTAACATAATTTAACTTTAAAATTATTAAAAATTAATATAAATAATTTAAAAAATTATTACAATAAATTATAATTATTAATATAATTAAATTAATAGGTATTTTAAAATTACTTTTAATAAAATCTTTAATTTAAAAAATTGAAATAAGTAGCATTTTATTCTATAAATGTGGTATATTTTTACAATATATTAAAGAGAAGTCAAAACAGTCGCAATTTTTAAAAATGAGTTGGAAAAGTTTGCACTTTTTGAAAATAGTTGAATTTAAGGAATTTTTTACTGGGTCATTTGCTTTGATCCCTCCTTGTCCTCCCATCAATCGTGATGAAGCTGAAGCTGGCACCCACTTATCAGCAACCAGTTAATTTAAAAAAATTTTGTGTTGGCAACAAAACAAAAGAAAGTCAACGTCAGACGCGCGAATGAACGACCGGCTCCAACGGAAAGCAAATAAATCAAATAATATTCAGTAGAACATAAATAAAATTTTCAATACAATTAGTATTATTTATATAATTATATTATTATATAACTAATAAATAATTCTTACAACAAAGAAATGTAAATAATCAAACAAAAAACAAATCTAATTTAATCATCTATTTTCAGGTTAATAAAAGATAGAAAAAATCAAAGAAAAAATATTTTCAACTAATTTTCTTGAATAAAATAATTTTTTCTACTATTACCTAAAAAAAATTAAATAGAAAATGCAAAGTGGAAATTGTGACGAGCAAAAAGTATTCTGATAAATTAATTTTTAGTGAAAAAAATTAGAAAAAACTTTTAAAAAAATTTATATTTATTTCATTGACTAAAAATAAGTGGTGCACCATTCTTCTCCTTAATTCTGATAGGAGAATAATGTATAAAAGAATTATTAGACCAAGTGACGCGCACTGTGGAAAGAGTAAAATCACATTATTTTACGAAAATTGAATAAAATTTCGAAAAAAATTTCTAATTTTTTCCTTGACTAAAAATAAGTGGTGCACTATTTTTTCTCATGCTTCTGGGAGTAGAATAAACTAGAAAAAAATTATAAGGCCCCGTGACGCACACAGTGGAATGAGTAAAATCACATTATTTTACGAAAATTGAATAAAATTTCGAAAAAAATTTCTAATTTCTTCCTTGACTAAAAATAAGTAGTGCCCCATTTTTTTTATATGCTTCTGGGAGTAGAATAAACTAGAAAAAAATTATAAGGCCCCGTGACGCGCACAGTGCAATGAGTAAAATCACATTATTTTACGAAAATTGAATAAAATTTCGAAAATGAGTAAAATCATATTATATTACCCAAATTGGATAAAATTTCGAAAAAAATTTCTAATTTCTTCCTTGACTAAAAATAAGTGGTGCATTATTTTTTCTCATGCTTCTGGGGAATCAAAATTTAAGTAAGATTCAAATTGATGAAATTAAGAACATTTGAAAATGAAAATCGACGTAGAAACATTAGTAAACTCTATTTTAGAGTTTATCTCATTAGAAGAGAAGAAAGATGTCCCTCATAATGTAGACTGTTCTGCATTGTGTGAAGAGCTGAGAAAACAAAATGTTGACGAACACGGTAAGTGGTTTACTATATGCAAGTTAATGACGAAAAATTACTCAGTTCTAGTGATTAAACAGCATATACCAAAATGCAACAAATTGTTCTTACGTCACTTTGAGGATATGAAAAAGATAATTTTGTCTTCTGTTCCAAAAAATTTTCAAGAAGATGAAAATGAAGAAAAAAATGTTTTAACAAGAGAATCTAACATTCCACTACATTCAAGCAATGAAAATGAAAATCCATCCACTCTTTTGGAAAAGAGTTATGATAGCGATGATCCTGTGGAAGCATGTATAGAATCATATAATGGACTATTACAAATACTTGAAAAGCTAGGAAAATGTAATAAAGGAGGAAAAGAAGATATAAGAATATGTCAAGAACTGCAAAGTATCAGAAAAATCTTCACTTCATGATGATAAAATTATTAATTTGTCCATTAATGAATATGATAATGCAATTCATAACATTTTTAAAGTAGTCATTGAAAATGAAGATAAGCAGAACATTAACGTAACAGAAGAATATGATACACTTTCATATAAATTAACTGGAAATGAAAAAATTGTACTGCCAGCTTCATTTCTAAATGATTTTTGGTCAAATTCATCAAAACTAAAGAGTGGTTGGACATCAAGTTTTAATGATAGCTTTGCGAAAGTTTTTCCAAAATGTGTTTTAGTCGTGAAGAAACATATAGCCAGAAAAAATTCCAGGCAAAATGCTGCATCACTATGTATTGTTGCTAAATATAAAAACTCGCATTGCGTTAATTTTGTTTTCAAAAAATTTGAACAAATTGAAATTCCTTACCGTGATGTAACATTGAATGTTGCTACTAGCTCTAAAAACATTTCCCATAAACTTCATGAAATTCATCGTCGTCATGTTACAGGACAAAAGCGAAAAATTGTTGCTAAATAATTAGAATCAAAGTATCCTTGCAAACTGTCAATACAGATGTTACAATCCACAAACACGGAAACACTAGATTATGGAAATCATAATGATTCTTTGAGTAAAATGATTCTACAAAAAATTTTAAGCGAAAATAATGCTAAAGATGACTTGGCAAGCAATTTTCAAGAATATATGGGAAAATTAATAGACGAATCAGAAATTACTTGGAAAGGTGAAAAATTTAATGGTTACATACAAGCTTACTCATTTAAACGATTTTATACAATATTATTCACCGAGCGACAATTGAAATACGTAATTAAATCTCATGAACTACAAAAATTCGTGTTTCTTTATGATGACTCGACTGGAACAGTTGTTGGTAAACCTCCTGGTGTAGAGAAACAAATTTATTATTACGCATTATGCTTGCCTGGAGAAGATGATATTATGCCTCTTCCAGTCGCTGAATTTGTATCTTCAGTTCAAAGTATAACATTTATTTCTTTATATCTGCAAATGTTTTGCACTGCATTAAGAAATATTACTGCTATAAGACCACTAGTACACAAACTAGAGACAGATTTTAGTATGGCTATTATACAAGCTGACACAATTGCATTTAATCAACAATCTCTAACAGCCTACCTGAATTGGAGCCATTCATTAATGGAAAATAATACTGTTAATGACGACCATCAACAAACAATTTTCCACATTTGCAGTAGTCATGTTGAGAAGACAGTTTTAAAAAAGCGCAAAGAAAAGACTGCAGAAAAATGTATTATTTTTATGATCGGGATGTCAATGGCAAAAATGATACACACAGAAAACTTAGACGACGCTTTGAAAATCTTCGAACAAATGATTATCATGTTCTTGTTTCCAAAAGAAAGGTCAGATGAAATAAAAGAAGAATGTAAAACATTTACGCAATCCAAGGTACATGAAGTTGAAATAACTGATTTTTTGAAAAATAATCTAACTGAAAACAATGCTGATTCTGATGAAGATAATATCAAACTGTTTGAATATGAGAACATTCGCATTACAGATAAAGTTCGTGATAAATCGCCATTTTTCAAAAAATTTTACAATGTTTATGAAGAAATGAAATCGAAACAGTCAAAAATGATTTTCTCCGACGAGAAAAATAAATATTTCTGTCCTGGAATTATCACTTACTTATTAGAGTATATTCTTCCCTTTTACTCAATGTGGTCAGCAGTTTTAATTAAAAAATTTGACATTTTACGTGGTTCAAATCAGCCAGTGGAAAATAACTTTAAAATAACAAAAAGGTTTTTCTTCACAAATAAAAAACACATGAAAGCAACCAGATTTATACAACAGCTTGAAATCTTGCTTGAAGGGCGTCTAAGAGAACGTGAATACCCAAGAATCACAAAAAGACAAAGAATAAATAGACAAAAGAAAATTGAGTTAAATGAAACAAGTAAAATCAAATCAACTATCGATAAAAATCTAAAAGAATGTCAAATGTCTGACCAAAATACTGTAAATGGCTCAAAAACAAATGAAATTAAAAGAATTTGTAGTGCAGCACAAATAAAGTCGAAAAAAATTAAGAAAAACGATGTAGAACTACCAAGTGACTACAATGAAGAATTTTGGCAAAGAAAAAAGTACAGAAAAAAAACTCAAAATACTTATTTTAAAATTTCAAAGTATATTAAAAAAGATATAAATAATATTCCAAATGTTAATAATAATGATTAAAAAATAAACAATATTCAACAACATAAAGTTGTTTAATAACGAAGAATACTACCTTAATGAGATTGGCTGAGAAAATCGCCATTAATGTCATAAAATAAAAAATTAGTTTCCAAACAAAATTAATATTGTGAAAAAGCTCTACTATTTGAAATGGTAAAATAACAAATAAATAATAGCTTCTTTAAATTGGCTGAGAAAATCGCCATTAGCTTCACAACATAAAAAATCATTTCAAAAACCTATCAAAAAATAAATGAAGCTTATAGTACTAAAGTAGTAAAATGACAAGAATTTGGCTGAGAAAATCGCCATTAGCTTCATGACATAAAAATCATTTAAATAAATTATGAAAAAAGAAATGAAGCTTATACTACTACAAGTAGTAAAATGAAAAAAAATTTGCTGAGAAAATCGCCATTAGCTTCAAAAAATTAAAAATCATTTTAAAAAATTACTAAAAAAGAAATGAAGCTTATACTACTACAAGTAGTAAAATGAAAAAAAATTGGCTCAGAAACTCGCCATTAATTTTACTTTTGTTTGTTGCACATTTCCCACCATCCAATCGGAGATGACAACTGCGTCAAATAAAGGTGAGTATTTTATGCATTAAAATTAATTATAAAGTATCATTTAGAAACAAAAATTTACAAACATAATATTTAATGATTTATTTTAGGAAATTTAAAAAATAATTAATTGTTTTTGTAGTTATGTGTTTTTATAATGAAAATGAAAATTTTTCTTAAAGAAATATTCTATTCACACATTAATATGCATTTAATATACTGTTAAAAACCTTTTGTTGATCTTTTTCTAATATGAATACTTATTAATATGCAATTCATACAAAATATATTCATTTTAAAATAGGCAAAAAATCGAAGGTTAAGCTGCCATTTTCACGAAGATAAACTTTAAAAACACCAACAGCCATCACCAAAGATGTTTCAAATTTGAGAATAACGGACTGAAGATTAACTGAAGAAACAGTTTTGTCAATAATCAATTCAACTAATAAAAACCACATGTCATCCTCATTCAGTGCAGTTCAAAATTTGAAACCATGGATGTCATTAACTTTTCACTATGTTAAAAGAAGAATGAAAAAAAGAAGCATGTTTTCCTATTGACTGAAGAAACAGTTTTTATCAATTGTTATTTAAACTTGATCATTGTTTTTTCTTAATTTTGTCATTATCCAAAAACACACTCTAATTGTAATATATTATTTTCATCTAAAATGCATCAAAGATATGTATAATTCAAAAATCCACATATTTAGTACTTGTCTTTATCTGATTGTCGATACACATCATTTCCGCTGTTACAAATTGTTATTATAGTAATTGTATTATTTATAAAAATTAAAAGATCAACATTCTCATCAATACTTACACACAATATAAAATGTAATTTCTTACTTACCTTATTAAACGAGTTGTCTTTTTTATCTCATAAATGAAATATTTCTAAAATCTATGCTAATAAAAAAACAAAATTTTTCTGTTCTTTTTGAAATTTTGTTTCTTCTTTATTCTAGTTCTTTAAATAACGTACAATATTAATAATTAATTAAATAATTTTTACTAAATAACAACCATGTATTGAAACATTTTATTTAATTCTTAATAGAAGAAATTATTTATTTCTTATAGAAGAAAAAACTATACGCGTTTAATTTCAATATTAAAGTAAAAAAGTTATTTATACCTATAAACAATGGTTTATATTTTTTTAAAAATCTACCAATAGAAATAAAAAACATTATTATTTTTCTATTGAAATATTGAGACCGGCAAGAAGATGGTTATAGCAGCGGTAAGTTGTGAAATATCATTTTTATAAAAATAATACACTTATAAATTTAAAACATATAATTAAATCTCACTATTTCTTACTTACAACATTAAACAATGTATTTATTTTGAATAACCTCACAATATTTAAATAAACAAATTCGAAATATTTATGAGTAAATCAATTTTTATTTTTACTTTGATTTTTTACTTTTACAATAAAGAAAATCTATTCAAATGAAACCAACCTTTGTGCAATAAAGAATTTGACAAGGACAAATTAATTATTTATTTAACAATTTAGTAATGCTAAATTCTATATTTGAAAACCTATTAAGCTATAATTTGATACATATACTTATATAAATAAATAGATTCCACAAACAGTTCTGGTTACTGGTTTTTAAAAGATTCCTCAAAAACATTTTAAGAACCGAATAAAAAAATTTTGTAAATACATATATGGAATGTAATTTTGTCTTTACATCGCTATTGATCAATAGATGAACTGCCATTTTCACTGCAGTTTTTCATAAAAAATTGTTTTTTCATACATATATTAGCTAAACTATTAAACATACCATTCATTGCATATTATAACTAATTTCAAAAATGTACTAAAACAAATTTAAAAAATTTAATATTATTAAATAATACTCACATAATAAGGATTCCAATAAAATCCAAGAAAATTGAAGGCAGCAGCTCCGTAAATAAATTCATCAAATGTTCATCAGCAGCATATTTACAGGAAAATATTCAATAATCGGCCTAGCAAAAAATCAGATTGTCAATAATTATTCCAGCGTCAATGACTTTACGGCCTTGAAAAGGCTGATTTTCCACAGTAAATACAGTGTCAATTACTTCCTGTCCTTAAAAAAAGGCGATTGACAAAAATATATTCAACGTAAATAATTTCATGGCCTTGAAAAAGGCCGATTGGCGTCATGGTGTTTTCTTTGGTCTTTACCATGCAAAACCAACTTTGTCTCAATTATCACTATCATTTTCGAAATAAAAGCATACATTCAGTAAATATACAAATTTCTTGAAGAATTTTAAGTAAATTCTTCAAAAATTTAAACACTTTCATACTTTAACGCCATTATTACGAAAATAATGATAACGATGACGATGGTGGCCTTCTGCTTTAATCTACTCTCAGAAGCATGAGAAAAAATAGTGCACCACTTATTTTTAGTCAAGGAAGAAATTAGAAATTTTTTTCGAAGTTTTATCCAATTTTGGTAAAATAATATGATTTTACTCATTCCACTGTGCGCGTCACGGGGCCTTATAATTTTTTTCTAGTTTATTCTACTCCCAGAAGCATGAGAAAAAATAGTGCACCACTTATTTTTAGTCAAGGAAGAAATTAGAATTTTTTTTCGAAATTTTATTCAATTTTCGTAAAATAATGTGATTTTACTCATTCCACAGTGCGCGTCACTTGGTCTAATAATTCTTTTCTACTTTATTCTCCTATCAGAATTAAGGAGAAGAATAGTGCACCACTTATTTTTAGTCAATGAAAAAAATATAAATTTTTTTAAAAGTTTTTTCTAATTTTTTTCACTAAAAATTAATTTATCAGAATACTTTTTGCTCGTCACAATTTCCACTTTGCATTTTCTATTTAATTTTTTTAGGTAATAGTAGAAAAAATTATTTTATTCAAGAAAATTAGTTGAAAATATTTTTTCTTTGATTTTTTCTATCTTTTATTAACCTGAAAATAGATGATTAAATTAGATTTGTTTTTTGTTTGATTATTTACATTTGTTTGTTGTAAGAATTATTTATTAGTTATATAATAATATAATTATATAAATAATACTAATTGTATTGAGAATTTTATTTATGTTCTACTGAATATTATTTGATTTATTTGCTTTCCGTTGGAGCCGGCCGTTCATTCGCTCGTCTGACGATGACTTTCTTTTGTTTTGTTGCCAACACAAAATTTTTTTAAATTAACTGGTTGCTGATAAGTGGGTGCCAGCTTCAGCTTCATATAAGAGTTATAAGCAGTGAAATTAGAAAACGATAAAGAATAGAAAAAAGTATGTGTGAGTGTATAAGTATATATTGAGATAATTTAAAAATGAAAAGACCACCTTTTTTGTCCCACTATACTCTAACGTGTATACAACGAATAGGTTTGAAAACAAACATGGTATATTCCGAAAATGACTTTTATCGCTTATTAGATAACATCTTCAGAAGTCGGAAAACTAATTAGTTAAAGGCGACTTTTTTCAGAAATTTGATTATTTGGACAATAACTTGCGCAAATCAGAAAATACATAAATAAACAATAAATAAAAATGATAAAATCACAAAAGGTTTTATAAATTTTTAAAATAATAAAAATTTTCACAATGACTGTAATTTAATTTTAAACAATTTAAAAACGAAATAAATTTAATTTTTGATTTAAATATTTTTTATTTAAAAAGAATTTTTTTATTAAATTCTATTAAAAATTAAATTTATATTTCTTTTTAAAATTGAATGCAATTATTTGAATATAATATAAAGAGCGTTAAATTATTCTGTAATTTCTTTATAAATAATTAAGTATTTATAAATTTAAATACAAAATAAATTTAATTTTTGCTTTAAATATTTTTTTACTTAAAAACAGTTTATCAAATCCTACAAAAAATTTAATTTATATTTTTATTTAAAATTGAATATAGAATGAGCCGTTCGCTCGAAAAACGACCTAAGTCGACTTAGGTTTTGACAAAAAAATTGAATTGAAGATTCACAATAGAATAACTCATATAATTTGCTTATTAATTGTATCGCTAATTTTTTCTATTAAAAAGACATCACCAAAGATTACCTTTATATAAAAAAGGTCTAATAAAATATGTTTAGCTAATTTAAAAACATTATTTTTTAACAAATCACTTAGTTTGTTTTTTCGAGGAACTACTAAAAATGATACAAAAATGAGTATTTTCATAAAGGATTATTTTTATTTTAATAAGTTAATACTCCTCCTTATATTAGAACTTTTTATATAGTTTTACGACACATTTTACAGTAATATTTAACTAAATATTAACATTACAATGCACAATTCCCATGTAAAAATTAGGAAAAATTACTCGTTATATTATTATAGCCAACAATTTTTCCTTAATTTAACTATCATCCTAAGCTGTCGTTACACTCTGATGTTGTCATAGTAGTAAAACTGTCCATTTTTCAATAAAAAAATTGTTAATCAAAAGAAAAAATACCGAGAGAAAAAAACTATTTGACAACGTGTAGACAGATACTGTTATACCTCTCATAAAATTATAAACAGTGAACTAAAACTTCCGAAACTTCATAAATAGGTCTTGTAGAGAACAGTGATAACAAAATTAAAAAAAAACCACCTAAGTCGACTTAGATCGTTTTTTTTGAGCGAACGGCTCATATAGATAACAGTAAATTATTTTTCAAATTTCTTTATAATTAATTAAGGAAAATTTTTTAAAACGTACCTTGAATTCTGCTTTGCAGTCAAGAATTGTGCACAAATATTTCTTCTTAGCATCACAATACTTAAAATGTTTATGAGCCTCGATGTCTGTGGACGACCACATTTTTTTCACTCATTAATATACTCCACTATTTAAAGTTAACTGTTCCCTATCAGCACAGAGCGTAAACTGTCGTAAATTGTGAAATTCTGGTGCTAACCAGGCAGCGCGAGTTTGCCAAATATCATACGCACAAACTTGCAACGCCGGACAGGATATTGAATTTTTTTTCAATATTGGGAATTCTATAAAAATATTATTTATATTATTTGTTCAGAAAGTTAAATATATAATAATTTCTTACACTTTCTATTCTTCAGAATAATTAAAATTTTTATAATGAAAATTACTTTTAATTTAGATATCAAATAACAATTGTTGCGAAATTCAATTTTCCTCATACAAGAAAATTTAATTATGTTCAATTTTTGCAAATCTGATGTCAAATTTGAAATTAATGGCGAAATTTTAAAAAGTTTTTTTGATATACTTTAAAATGTTTACACAAAACACTGCAATACAACATTCCCGCACTGATAATTTGGCTAGTCTTAAAATAATTGAATTCTTTCAACAAATTCTTAATACAAATTTTAACAATCATGTATAAATTCTGTAGAATCGTTCTACTAAAATGCTATAAAATATTTACTAAAATTTATATAGAATGATTATATAGGGTGAACTCCACGTCAACTCATCACAGATATTTTCTAGACTAATTGGGATTTGGTTAATATTTTATGTATATGCTCCTTAGGCGATATGAAAAAAGTTCCCCAAACATTTTTTTGAAAAAAATAAAAAAATGGCGGAGATATGACACTTTGAATTTTTTAGTACTTTTATTTTAAAAAATTCATAACTTCTACTCTAATAATCCGATTTTAATTTTCAATATCAGAAATTGTTCGTAAAATACCATATTTTACACTAAAAAATATTACAATTAACAAAAAATATTTTTGCTCTATTTTTGTCAAATTTGAAAAATAAAAATCGGCATTTAAAAAATATGGGGTTTTCAATTTCTTTTTTATTTATACCAAAAGATGCTAAAATTTGTCTGTTAAAAATCTGGTAAGTTTCATTGTGGGACCGCCATGGGTTTTTGAAAAAGAAATAAATTTAATGTGATGCATGATACAAATTTATACGTTCTTTCAGGAAATGTAAAAAAAACAAATGACCATCACAAGTAATATGAATTCATTGCTAATTGTTCCCTGTCTTTCTAAAGTTTTTTTTTCTATGCATCACATTAAATTTATTTCTTTTTCAAAAACCCATGGCGGTCCCACAATGAAACTTACCAGATTTTTAAGAGACAAATTTTAGCATCTTTTGGTATAAATAAAAAAGAAATTGAAAACCCCATATTTTTTAAATGCCGATTTTTATTTTTCAAATTTGACAAAAATAGAGCAAAAATATTTTTTGTTAATTGTAATATTTTTTAGTGTAAAATATGGTATTTTACGAACAATTTCTGATATTGAAAATTAAAATCGGATTATTAGAGTAGAAGTTATGAATTTTTTAAAATAAAAGTACTAAAAAATTCAAAGTGTCATATCTCCGCCATTTTTTTATTTTTTTCAAAAAAATGTTTGGGGAACTTTTTTCATATCGCCTAAGGAGCATATACACAAAATATTAACCAAATCCCAATTAGTCTAGAAAATATCTGTGATGAGTTGACGTGGAGTTCACCATAGTGAAATTCTATAGAATTTTTTCTGCTGGGAGAGTAATCTTTGACCGGTAAACTATTAGTTGTATCAAATATGAGACAATTTTTTTGAAAATAAAAGAAGACAACAAGTGATTATTTTATCGATTTGTGAAAAAAAGTGTTGATGCTAGAAGGTGAAAAGAAAGTCATTCGTCGCGTTGTATACCTGCGCATCAGCTTAAGAAATTCATACCTTTTTTGAAATATATATATACTTGATATACATCAATACATTCGTTTCAATGTCAGGAACGTAATTTTTACCACAATTAATGAAAATATTAATAAATAAAAAAAATTATTTCAAAAACTACAAAATTTTTTTTTTCAAATTTTGAAAAAATTGGATAAAAATTTTTTTGTGGATATATTTGGAAATCCTTGTGTCAGATTTTAGGTATCCATTAAAATTTGTTTGAGATATTTTGTACGCAATATTTTGTGACATACACACACATGAACACATACATCTGAACATTTGCTCAAAATTGAATATACATATGTTCTAGACAAAAATGAGTCCATAAAGATTCTTTTAAAAAATTGAAAATCGTCACGAATGCAAAGCTTCCTTATGAGGAAGAAAAAAGTAATTAAATGTTGATAATATATATGATCTTGGGAAGGTGAGTTTTGAAAAAAAATTCAAGTGTGTCGTTAAAGAGACGTTTCGCTGACCAGGGTTTGCCAGCCTCATCTGGCTAAAATTTTATTAAATACAAAAGTTACACATCAGTCTTTTTAAGTGGTCTAAGAGCACTATTTCAATTAATAAACAATAATAATATACCTAAGTTTTATTAGAACATGGAACACATACTAACGCGTCAAAAAATTAAAAAGATTTCGTCAAATTATAATAAAAACTAGTCATTCCACACTTATAATAGTAAAATTATAGAGCAAGAGACGAAATTTTCAAAACAGCGATTCAGTGTCAATTGAAAAAGAATTTTATTCATCTTATAAAGTCAAGCTAGTAAATACGTCAGAGAAGTCAAAGAACTAAAATGTAAACACATTTATAGAAGAGGTACAAGTTATATTGATTTTATTATTTTCTTTATGGACACGAGTCCAAACGTCTAAGTAAAGGAAAGAATGTTTTGTTTAGGGTGAAGATATTTTGCTTTCTGTTGAAAGTGGAACGGTTAGTTTTTATATGAATCATTTCGGATATTCGTCTTTTTTTAAATTAGGTTCATTGTCCAATATTTTTGCATTTTCCCAGTCAAAATCAGGTTTAAAATTTAAGCGATGTCGATAGACTACAGAGTTATCATTCACTTTTTTATGTTCGCTAATGTGAGTTTGTAATGATCGTTTTGTCTTGCCAAAATAAGTTGCTGGGCAGTCTTTGCAATCAAACTTATATACAACATTCGTTTTGTCCCATTTTTTGGTTATATCTTTTCCCAATTTTAAGATGGAACTAGAGTTTTTATTTATGATAAGAACACAAATACAATTAAAATCTTTAAGAACGTTTGACAACTTAAAGAAATATTTTTCATTGAAGGGCAAAGACACCTTGGGGATTTGACTATAGATATTGATTCTATTTTAGTTATTATTATTCTCATTAGAAAATCTTAGTTTGTTCATTCTAATACCAATATGTTTTTCGATGAAATCCAAGGGGTAATTATTATTTTTTAGAATTGTTTTAATTTTCTTGAAGTTGTCAGAATGGAACTTTTTATTGGACAATGAAATGGCTCTATCAACTAAGTTGTACACAATCTTCTTTTTTTGTTGAGTTGGAGTTAGTTAGTTAGTATGTGTTTCATGTTCTAATAAAACTTAGGTATATTATTATTGTTTATTAATTGAAATAGTGCTCTTAGACCGTTTAAAAAAATACTGATGTGTAACTTTTGTATTTAATAAAATTTTAGCCTGATGAGACTGCCAAACCCTGGCCAGCGAAACGTCGCTTTAATGACACACTTTTGAATTTTTATTTAAATCTTACAATCCCAAGATCATATACATATATTATCAACATTTACAAACTATGGAAGAATATATTTCTAACAACATACAAAAAAGTAATTATTTTGAATTAAATTTATACAGAATTTCCATTATTTAAAGACATTTTTATTTTATATATATTTTAAACATTTAATTATCTTAAAAAATGATTCAAACATATTTTTTGAAAGATTTTTTATAGCTATTTTCCACACTATAAACATTGAAATAATTTACAATTTATATAAAAAACAGAGACCAATCTGAAGTAAGAGTTTCGATTCGTTATCGTGTCGACTACAATTAAATTAGGTATATATGTGCATAATTTATTATTGGATTGCAACTTTCTATAAAAATTTAATAATAAATCTAATTTGTCAGACATGCGCAGAAGTGCAATTTATTAATTATTACTGTGCAGTTTTCCAGAGCTGCAATGATTTAAATCAATTTGATCTAAATCTTGCCATTTAAATCATGATTTAAATCAAAAAATTTGTTTAACTAAAATTATTAGATTTTTTTATAGATAAAAATAAAATATTATTCTTATTAAAGCATTTTAAATAATCCCGCTTTTTTCATCTAATCAGAGTGAGTAGTGGCGCAAGCGCAAACATTTGTCGACGATTGTCGTCAGTTCAGAAAATTTAGAAGATGTTGATAACGGTATGTATTTAATTTTATCTCAGGTGTCACTATAAATATAAAAAAATTTATTAGAACTTGAAAATTTCATGACGCATGCAGTATAACCTAAAAACCATGTATTTATATGTTACATAATTCAAGAAAATATTTATTAATTTAATTATAAATTTACTGTGTTAATTTTCTATATTTTTTTAATATTTTGTATTTTAGGACATCCAGATTCTTCAGTTGTATCTAAGTCAAGGAGTAAAAAGAAAATTCAGTCACAAATGTCAACCTACGTTTCCAAAACTTCAGATGAATTGAAATTAAAACTCGATGAACAAATAGCTCTATACATCTACGCAACAAATTCGGCCTTTGTGTCTGTTGAACATGAGGAATTCAAAGCACTTATCGAAATGTTGAGACCCGGTTATAAGCCACCAAACAGACAGCAAATTGGTGGAGTTTTATTAGATAGTATTCACGAGAAAGAGGTTATAAATTGTGCTGAAACTTTGAAAGACGAAATCGTTTGTTTGTCATTTGATGGATGGTCAAATGTTCACAATGCGCCAATAATTTGTGCTTGCGTTACTACGTTAAAAGGCGATGTTTACCTTGTGGATACAATTGATACTTCGGGCAATTCACACACGGGTGATTATTTAGCAAAATTAATTTTAAATACAATTCGAAAAGTACAAGCTAAATTCTCATGTGTGGTTGGCAGTGTCGTTACAGATGGTGCTGCAAATATGAATGCAATGAAGAAAATCATAATCGACTTGTTAAATTCATCGGAGGGACATAATACTGAAGAATTGTCAACGACACAAGAAAATGAAAGCCCAAATAGTGAAATATTCGAAAATTTAATTACTTGCTATTGTTCAGCTTATGGGTTAAATTTGCTTGCTTAAGATTTCGAAATTTCTAATGTTAGCAACCACGTGGTGAGAATTGTAAAATGTTTTCGAAATAATCATTTTGCTCGTGCTAAATTTCAAGAAATGAAATCAAATGATAGTAAAAATTTATCAGTTCCACTCGAAATTCGGTGGAATACAATGCACGATTGCTTACAAAACTATTTAGAAAATTGGGCAACAATTGCAGACATATGTGATACATTTCCAAATGACATAGATCGTGATATAAAAAAAATTGTTTTTAACATGGGAATTAAGCAAAACGCCGCAAATCTACTAAACCTTTTAAAACCTATAGCGATTGCTCTGGATAAAATTCAGTCAGTTACTTGCAAGATTTTCGATGCAGTATTTATTTGTAAAGAATTAGAAAGAACTTTAAAAAACACAGAAATGCTCAATTCTGAAAGAACGAAAATTTTCCAAAAACGTTATGCTCAAGTGCTTAAGCCGGTTCATTTTTTGGCATTTCTTGTTACTCCTCTTTATTCTTATGTCCAAGAAGAAGACAATAAAATTTCATTAACCTCATCAGAAAAAACTTCTGCTGTCGAATATTTAGAGAATCATTTTAAAAATGATGGCTTGGATTTTTTACCTGTACTTCTCAAATTTTCTATTGGAGCGGACTCATTTCAAGGATCGTTAATGAAAAAAAGTTATTAAGAAGATGAGCGCACTCGTATGGTGGTCTTCTTTTCAAAAATTTAATGTAATCGTCGAAAAAGGACATTTGAATATATTGTACAGATTGCTATCAGTTTCTGCCAGTTCTGCTGATGTTGAGCGTATATTCTCAACTTTCAGTTTAGTGCATTCAAAACTGCGAAATGCATTAGGAAGCGAGAAGGCTGCGAAACTAGTATTTTTATTTAAAGTTTTAAATTCAAAAAAGTAAAAAAGGAATGAATATCAGAATGTAATAATCATTAGTTTTTGTTAACTTGATAGCAGTTATTTGAAAATTAAAAATCAGTATTTTATATTTGTGCCAAAGAATAGCATAAAATATCAGTCAGTATTCTGTTAGTTTCTTAAAGTTTTTAAAACAGAAATTTTTATTATAACAAGAATTTATATACGTAGTATGTATAAGTGCAGTAAAAATTATATAAAATATTACATATTTGTAATTGATTTTTACCCTCATTTTATAATGACTACTTTACTTTAAGCGCGTTGACCAAAAATTTTATATTTTCTTAATAAAAATGAAGTAGCTTTTGACGTGTTTATTATTAATTTTATAATTTGCAATGTTAAAAAAACGAACTACGTAAAAATAAATATTTAAAAACAGTATTAAAAAATTGATTTAAATCAAAAAAATCCTATTTAAATCAAAAAAATCTGATTTTTTTGATTTTTTAATAAAAATCATGATTTTTATCAGCCCTGCAGTTTTCTACCATTACATATGGACATGAGCAGTAGTCCAAGTGTAGTGATAGTTTACTGCACAACAATAACTACTATATTGCACTAATGCGTATGCCCCTGACAAACCATTTTTTTCGTACATTTCCCTGATATGTTTATAACATTAAATGTTTTATTTTATACTTTGATAGTTTGTGATATTTCAATCAGATTTTCTTCTATAAACACGAAACTAAATTGTTTTTTCTATTTTGTTTAGTTTCGAATCTGGCACCAAAACTAAATAAACCTACCATTTAGTTTTGTATCCAACATCGAAACTAAATAGACGGACCATTTAGTTTCGAATCTGGCACCAAAACTAAATACATCGATCATTTAGTTTCGAATCTGGCACCAAAACTAAATACACGGACCATTTAGTTACGAATTTGACACCAAAACTAAATACACGGACAATTTAGTTTCGAATCTGGCACAAAAAAATTAGTTTTAAATTATTAAACTATTTTTTCGTTTTTATTTCGTTTCGAAGCCATCCCTGTTTCAAAGTCACATATAGAAACAGGTTATTCTAATGAAATGAACATTACATGAGATCATTCTTATGTAAAATTTTGTGAACATAAAGTTAACAGTGAGTTATTTATAAAATCAAAAAGTTAGAGAAATGAGAAAGTAATTATTATAAACAGAAGTTTGCAAAATACTCCTTCAGCATCAGTGGAGAATTATAATCGTACATCAGGAGAAGTAATACAAAAAAAATTGTAAAAGACAAAGATAATGTAATTATTGAAAATGCAACAATTAATTCAAAATTCAACATTTCAGATGAAATGTTTCATGATATACAATTACAATGCTTGACATCGAGATCATTACATGATTGTAATGATTTAAGAAATTACATAAAATATACTAATTTCACAAATGAAAATTTAATAAAAAGAATTAATTTTATCTTTGTTGTTAACATGGCGAAGTCATTCTTGAAGATTTACCTGCACCTCCAATCATATTACAAAGTTTATTTGAAGGCACGCACAAATTATCTGGAGATTTTTTCATAAAATACGACCATACAATAATTCATTTGGTTTTGCTTCATTCGACGCTAACTTAGTTAATTTTAACAATAGACGACTAGGACCATATTGTTTTAAAATACATGGTCAGGTTTATTATTAAATGAATACATCTTTGTATGCAGAAATAAACGATACTCCTTCCTTTGGACAGTTATTTATTGTTAATCAAAACGAAGCTTCCGAAATTCGTTGTAAGAATAATATTCATATAAATCGAGATATTGTTAATGCAATTGATACTGCACTTAGAGATTGTAACTTATTTGCACAGTCCTACCGTACGATGCATGAAGAAATTAAAAAAACAATGATTGTAAATAATGCAGAAATTGAGCCTGTGATGCAATTATTATTTTCTTTAAAGCCTAGGATGGATAGTAGACGTTATAATTTATAAAGTGTCAATGAAGATGTAGCAATTTTTACTGCAATTGATGATGGTAATAAGAATACAAAAAGTTTGCAATATATAAGTTCTATGAATCCCAATGTTGAGCCATGTATATATACTTTATTTTATCCACATGGCATAAGAGGTTGGAACAAAAATTTGTCCTGAGCTATCACAAATAAACGTGTATTAAGAGCTGCATACATAAGATGGCATAATAATGGCTTCTAGAGACATCAATGTATTTTTAAAGGGTGGAAGATTATTTTAGTAATAGATTGTCGACAGTTATGTGAAAATAGGAAAAGATAAGAAATTTTTTGTTTAAAGTATTTAACAAAATATTTTTTTGTAATACAAAATTAGTAGGAATATTTATGCTAAACAGAATTCTGATACGTAAATTTCTTTCCCTCCAATAAAATTAAGAAAATGACCAACCATTTCGTGCTTATAAGGTATTTCTTACTCCTTAAGTTAAAAGAAATTTTTTATTCGTTATGTTATAACATTATGAAATTTAACTATTGTTAAATACGTTGAAAAAAGATTACCAATATGATTGATAATCTCATTATAAAAATGATAGAATAACTTTAAACTTTCTTTTCTTCTCAGAAAAACATTATTATAAAAAACATTTATTTGAATACTGATTTTTATTTTGTTTAACAAATTTTTCTTTAAAAACTGATTTCATTTTTATGTTATATTAATTTAATCAATTAAAATAACAAAATATACAGTTGAATTAACAATAATTGAAATTATCAATCCAAATTAAGAAATGTATTTATTTTGATTCTATCAAATTCATTATTTTCTATTCTTTCTTTAACATATGTTAAAATCTTTAACACATTTTAATTTTCTTTATAATCTATGTACGGTTTCAGCATTGAATTTGTACGTTTTCTAATGATACAATGAAATAAAACATTTTTCCCAAAAATATACATGTCAAAATATTTATTTTATATCTATCATCTTTATCGTAAAATAATGATTTAATTCATTAATTTCATTAAACACGTAATATTAAATTGGTTGAGAACGATAAATCGTTCGTTATTGTATTATCAAAAAGTAAAACTTTATCAAATTAAGAATTTAATAATTTATTTTTAGCAATATAACCCTAAAACCGATAATTTCCTTTTATTTTGTTTAATGTTTTATACATAATGATTTTATGCATTCAAAAATTCTTAGAGGAATATTTTAATCCTCAGGTTGGAGTTATTTAAAATAACATGTTTTGGATCTAATTACGTAAAATTTAAATTTTTGTGAACGCCAAAATCAAAGTCAAAGTCAAAATTAATGTCAGAAGTCAATGCCAACGTAAAAAAATTGTTGTTTTCTCATTTTTCAGCTTTGCAAGACGTAGATACCAAATACAATACCATTTTCATAAAGAGAATGTGAATTTAGATTTATGTGCGAAAATGAGACGTCGTGCAAAAATGCTTCACAATATCGAAAAGTAAAGCATTTTTGCACGACGTCTCATTTTTGTACATAAATCTAAATTCACATTCTCTTTATGAAAATTTTGCGTTTGTTAAATAATAATTTAACAATATTATTCTATCCAAAGTTCAAAAAGATTTATTTAAATTCATTATAAATTTTACCAAAAACTTAAAATTTTCAATCTACGGTTTTGTAGAATTTTCAAAAAATTTTCTGTATCTATGTTCTAAAATATATTCTTCATCTTATTAATTATGAACATTTTCCGTATGTACTTTTATAGTGGTAAAGTAGTCAGGTAAATCGCTACCGTGATAATTTCTTAAATCATTCACACATGTAAGATTTTGCTAGTTTATAATAAAATAAGAAAAAAAATTATTATATGATGTTATCACTCGGTTGTTTTAAATATTAAACATTGAATTTTACGATCATTCCGAGTCAGGTGTATAAAATAAAACAACAACAGTTGTTTAAGGTTTCAACAGCGCGGGTGCCCTCTTCAGAAACAATAATTTATTTAACAAACAATTTATTAAAAAAATAATAAAAATTAAAATACATTCTTAAAAAATAATATTAATTATAAACTTATTTTTAAACAATTTTTTACCGAAAAATAAAACAAAATTTAAAAACGTTCCAAAAGAACATCTTAGTCGTGGCGATTACAACTGGACACTGGCGAATAAAATGTGTATAGTTTTCGAAGTATAAGTAACTGACGTGAGGTGAATGACCGTGTCAGTATTCACAATTCAGGAAATGTCAAGGTAAATCAGAATAGATTAAGAATATTTTATTACATTTATAAAGTGATTATAACAATTACTAAGATTTTGTTCATCTTCCTTTTTACTAACCGGATTTTTTTGTAAATAAATGTGAATCATTTCTGATATTAAACGTTTTTTGTAGTTTCCTTCTTTGTCTAATATAAGAAAATTGTTCCAATCAAATTTGTGTATAAAAAATGTTCTTTAATACGAACATCTACCATTCTTTTTGATTGGACCACATAACATGCAGAGCAATTATCACAGTACATTTTATAAACAGTATTAGTGTTTTCATATTTTACATTATTATCCTTGCCTTTTTAAACAAAATTATGATTCATGTTTTTATTTTTACAAGGAATTGATAAAATAGCATAATTATTCAGAATTGAGGCAGTTTTTTCAAAAAGGTTCGGAACATAGGGTAGGAGAACTTTTGGTGACCTCGTGTAAAATATGGCGTTTTTGTCAATAGGATATTGAAAATTAGATTCTATAAAAGAAATACCTTTCATTATATGCTTGTTTATAAATTCTAATGGATAATTATTTTTTAATAAAATTTCTTTTACATACTCTATATTTTTTGAGTAAAATTGCTTGTCAGAGAGTTTTATATCTCTATCATTTAAGTTAAAAATAATAGCAATTTTTTGAACCATAGGATGTTTAGAATGGTAATTAATGGTGCGTCCAGAAAATGTACGTTCTTTATACCAATCAGTAATGAGCCGATTCCTTTCGTTAACAATAATAAGAACATCCAAAAAATTAATAATATTATTGTTTTGTATTTCAGAAGTATACCGTAATCTTACGTCATAGTTGATAAAAATATTAATCATTTCTTCAATTTTATCTTTTTGTATGCAAGTAATTATATCATCGACGTATCTATAGAAAAAAGTGGTTTAAAAGATAATTGAGCATTACAATGAGTGTCAAGATCTTCCATGACAATATCAGCAAAAAGACCAGAAATTGATGATCCCATTGGCGTACCATAAATTTGCTGGTAGTATTTATCATTGAATTTAAAAAAGGTATTATCCAAAAGAAATTGACATATGTTAGGTAATTCATCTAAACCAATATTAAAATTTTGAGATATTGTTCTATAACGTGTGATGACAGAAGCACGTACATACCCAGAACTACCGTTCGTAAGCAAAGATGAAACGTCAAGAGTAATTAAAATATGGTTACCGGGAATAATAAAATGTTTAATTTTTTCAATAATTCTGAATAATTAAGCTATTTTATCAATTCCTTGCAAAAATAAAAACATGAATCATAATTTTGTTAAAAAAGGCAAGGATAATAATGTAAAATCTGAAAACACTAATACTGTTTATAAAATTAACTGTGAAAATTGCTCTGCATGTTATGTGGGCTAATCAAAAAGAATGGTAGGTGTTCGTATTAAAGAACATAAAAATTTAACTTTTAATGTAATTGCTACTCACAATGATTTTTTTAGACACTAATTTGATTGGAACAATTTTCATATATTAGACAAAGAAGCAAAATACAAAAAACGTTTAATATCAGAAATGATACACATTAATTTACAAAAAAATCCGGTTAATAAAAAGAAAGATGTACAAAATCTTAGTAATTGTTATAATCACTTTATAAATGTAATAAAATATTCTTAATCTATTCTGATTTACCTTGACATTTCCTAAATTTTGTATACTGACCTCACGTCAGTTCCTTATACTTCGAAAACTATACACATTTTATTCGCCAGTGTCCAATTGTAATTGCCACGACTAAGTTTTTCTTTCGGAACGTTTTTAAATTTTGTTTTATTTTTCGATAAAAAATTGTTTAAAAATAAGTTTATAATTAATATTATTTTTTAAGAATGTATTTTTATTTTTATTATTTTTTTCTTTTGTTTAATAAATTATAGTTTCTGAAGAGGGCAGCAGCGCTGTCGAAACCTTAAACTGTTGTTGTTTTATTGTATACACCTGACTCGGAATGATCGTTAAATTCAATGTTTAATATATAATAAAATAAGAAATCAAAAACTTTGCTTTCGGACTTTTGCGTTGATGAATTTTCTTAAGCTTTTGACAAGGCTATAAAAATATCCATTTTGATAAAAAAATAATTTATGTTTAAGTGCAGATAATAAATTAAATTATAATAAGAACCTATTTATATAAATATATTTACCAAAGAAATGTCCAACATTAGTTTCCTGGTCGATAAAAGAATGCGGACAATAGCAACGACTTTGCGCGTCAGTTTCGTTATTAAGTAACATTAAAAAATTATGTAAGCAAATGACAGCCATTATAATATTTTCTACCCTTTCAGGATCTCCAGAAATATTTGTATACAGAATTCTCCATCTTGATGACAATATGCCAAACGCATTTTCAACAACTCTTCATGTTCTTGAAAGCCTATAATTAAAAATGTTCTTCTTATCACTTAAGAATGAACCTGCGTATGGCTTCATTAATCTGGTTGAAATAGAAAAGATGCTATCTCCTGCGAGGTAAATGGGTGTCCTTAAATCCGAATTTTTTATTGGAAAACTCTCTGCAGGAAAATTTAAGGAACGGTTAAAAAGAAATTTCTTTTAAAATTTGCGACTCATGAAAAATCCCTGCATCATTAGAGCTTCCAAAAGCTCCAATATCAACTAGTGAAAATTTATATTAATAATCGTATACGTCCATTAATAATGAAGAGAAAGTTTTCTTATAATTAAAAAACAAGGTTCCTAAATTGGCAGGAGTTCTAATATTTATGTGTTTTCCATCTATCGCTCCTCTGCAATTTGGCAGGTTCCAAAAATCTTCTTCATGTTTTATAAAAATTAAAAATGCCCGAGTGATAAAATAATTGGGTTACTTTATTTTTCTTGGTTTCTATATTTCTGAATACTCTACAAAATTAAATACAAACATTTATAGATGTTTTAACATGTTAAAAGTTACGATAAAAATAATTACTTACCTGAGAGTCATGGCAAGTCGTTGTTCAGGACACAGAGGCTCTCCTCGACTTCGCTTTAATAAATGTGGCTTCACTTTTTTTAACAAGTAATTAAAACATTTTAAGTTCATACATGCGTATTTGAAAAAATAAGCTTCGTCTTTCTTTATTTCCTGATATAAAGTGGTAAATTCTCCAAGTTGATTTCTCTTTTGATTCATGGGTCTTACTGCGCATCGTCGCCCCGATCCTTTTACTTTTATAATAGTATTAACATTGTAGTTAATTGAATTACTACAAGTAAAGTAACGTCAAGTACAAGTACAACAAGTAAAGTCGCTATTTAGGTCGTCAATTTTTCCTGTAATGCTGAAAATATGTATTAAAATTTCATGTTGTTAACTGGCAATGTTTTGAGCGATTCCACGTAAACAATGAAATTTAAAGTTTAATTTATTAATTTTGTATACTTTTGTCTTACAAAAATCTTTTTTTAATAAACTTTACTTTTTATTTTTTTAAAAACACTACTAGATTCTATTCAAATATAAATAACAATAATACTCTAAACTGGTAAATATTTTATATTTGTTCTGATTACTTTTAAATGATCGCTTCACTTCAAATATCAAGTAAAAATTACATTGTTTAATTTTAGATTAAAATCATTCATGTATAATATGTATTAAGTATTTTCTTCAAATTATAAAAAATAACTTCTTCTGCTTTAAATTTTTCGAAAAACATGAATTGCAAATTGGTCGTCTCCGTTCACTTGCTTCATCAATTAACCACATTTTAAAAAACATGGATCTCTTTATAATTGTAAAATAAAAAAATTGGCACCTAGAAAGAAAATAAGAAATAGTAAGAGAGTTAAGATTTGTAAAATTGTAAAAAGAGGGATAAATTTCATGTAAATAGCTATCTTAAATTTTATACAATCAAGAGGTTCTACATTTTTCAAAATTGTGGTTGATAAAGCTAATGAATAGAAACGATAAATTTGCAATATATATTCTTTGAAAAATTTAGAGCAGGAGAAGTTATTTTTTTAGAATTTAAAGAAAATACTTCATTTCTGTGAATGATTTTGGTCTGAAATTAAAAAATGTAATATGCATTTGTTACACAACTATTAAATCTTTTAAAAAAATTCTTTTGGCGTTTGCTTAAACTCTATATTTCAGAATCGCAATTTTTACAAAAAATCTCTAACTTTAAGAAAAATTATATTTTAAATATTTACACTATTTAATTAATTATATTAGCTTATTTGACTCTAAATTTATTAAACTTTAAAATGATCGTAGTTTTATAGTCTTTATATCTATTTTTACAGAAATATTTGGATATTCAATATCAGTTTACACTGATCCTAGTCTAAACATTTAAATTACTGAGTTTTTCTTACTTTAAAGCATAACGTTATTGAAAATATAAACAAATTAAATTTAAACTAAAACTTTCCAAATATTACATTTTATGACAATGAATTCTTATAAGTAAATAAAAGTAAATATTATGGTTAATTTAGATGACCAACATTCTATTTATCCTATAATCTAAAGAATAATTAAACTTACTTTAAGAACTATCTTTACTTTTTTCGAAACTTTCAGCCACTTGTCCTTTAATGAAATAATTAACTTTTAATTGAAAATAATTATGATCCATACCAAAATTCATTAATAAATAATAAATAATTGGAAAAAGGAAGGAGACCAGTCAACACGTGAAAAGTTTTATTTTAAAGGTTATTCCATAAGCTTTACGGAAATCAACGCACAATAAATACGCAAATAGAATCGGAACACCCTTCCGTTTACCGTTACGAACGCTATTCTGCTTAGGCCTAAAGTGTTTGACTATATCAACCGCACGGACGATGAAGAAGTTTTTACCCTTTCTCCATGTAATTTCAAGGAGGAAAGGCGAAATTCCCCCTTCTACATGTTGAAGGTCCAATCGCTGATATGAGACTTCTTCATCGCAGGCTTGCCACTTTTAGTACAATTTCCACAAATGCAGTACTCTTAGTACGTCATTCATATATTTAGTATGTTTATGCGATTTTACGGTGATTAGTAGAAAAAGGCGTTTACATACTGTTCGAGGCAGCAAACGTGTCTAACGCAAATGTCTGTACAACAGAAAGTTCCCATATTTTGGACATTTTCTTTTAGAAAAGCCAATCACTTTTAAGACCAGGGAATTACCATGGACTCTGTCCCTGCCTTGCCTATCACTGGCTTGAAATATTTTACAATAGGTTAAATAAGACACTGAACAGTTAAACAATTGTTCAACGGTATAATTTTGTTTTTAATATTTTGTTTAAAAAAATTGTTTTCACGAATATTCTACTCCATTATTTTTAATATTAAAAAGGAAACAAAGGCTTTGCTAAAAAATACCGTGTACATGTATTTCATTAATTAATTTTAGGTTATATTTTAGTATATAAAATAAAGTATTAATTTTCTGTTTCAGATGACTGTTGAGTTTTACTGATTTTATTTAAATTTGTCTCAGGTTAGATTTTGAAATTTACAAGTATGTAAAAAATACAAATAAATTTTTACACTTTAACATTAAAAAAATTTTTATGAATATTCTTAAAATTTTAAGGTGCGTAATCAGGATGGAAAAACGGTCAATTTGGCAAGGTTCTGTTAATTCTGACACTGAAAATGTCGATGTTAACAGAAATATTATTCCAGGAAAAGATCCAATCTTAAACTTTGATAACGAATGTAGTACTGTCGGAGAAACACGAGAATCTAATTGCAAAACAAAGGAAAAATATAAACAAAAGTTTAGTGTGAATTGGCTAAATAATTTTAAATATGCTGTAGAACGTGGTGCTGTAGAACCCTGCTTCATCATCAGTGCGGTTGATATACTCAAACAGTATATTTTCCGCGACACGTCAAAAATGCTGTTTTACTGGTCATTTTTATTTGTTATTTTACTTATTGCTTTTATTTGCTCATTGTCAAATATGATTTCATTGGAAACTTTGACACTCTAATTTATCATTTTTGTAAAAAAAGTGTTCTAATGTTAATTTTTGTGAGAGAAAAAGATGTTTACAAGATGTGATTGTAGTGCCTGGTTCGTTTACATTTTGGAACTTGGATATAGCCTAAAAAATGTCATGATAAAGATGTCTTTGATAACCCATGTCCCCGTTTAGGACAAACGTGTTGATTTGGCATGAAACGCACTATTCGATTAAGATCTAACTAGATATTATGTACACTAAAGCCATAGCAGAATAGGACAGGGCGTTACACTCCAAAATTTAATTTTTTTAATAATGTGCCTGTGAGAAAATCTAAATAAACTTAAATTTAATAAGTAAATTATAAATATTATTATCTTAAAAGGAACTTGTGAAAATTCAAAGCGGATAACGTTCCTTTTCCGCCATTATTAATCACAATTAAATGAAACAAATAAAAATATCATGTGCATGCAAGCATGATTATTTTGACTATTTTGCAGTCAAAATTAAAAGGAACGTATATGAAGTATACAATAATTATTGTATCGAGCTCTGATAATCAATTCGTAATATGAATGCTATACTTTTCAATTTTATTTTAAAATCTAAGAAAATATTTTTTCTAAATCTAATGTAGACAACTTTCTTTTTTCGTCATTATCAAAGTACTCAGATCAAATGAACAATTCATGTAAAGAGTTATGCTACATCACTCGTAGGGAGGGAATAATTTCTGTTCTTTCTTTTTAAGTTTTTTCTCAACTTCCGGAGAGGTGTTAATTCCTTAGATGTTATAATCTTCGTGATATGCGCTCTCATTTTTGTGGATTTGACCGAATAATTTTGTGTGTAAGGGCCTTCACTCAGTGATATACTTGCACAAATTGATGCAGTATACACGCCACAAGAGCTACCATTAGGTTGTTTTTGGATACAAATGTTCTTTTCATACAATTATGGATATCGTCTTTTTATGAACAGTTTTTTATTTTTTTGAATGTTTTTATACGTTAACTCATTGTACAAACTGTCGAAAATTGTAAGAATTCTACTTTCTGCTGTGTTGTTTTCGTAATAATAACATTGCCAATGACCAATTATATCCCCGCCAATAATTTAAGTATCACGATCAGTTTTAGATTCAGTAACGTCTGCATAATGCAGACGGTTAAAAACCGTCAGGGTCGCCAAATCTGCACTAAGAAAAAAATGCTATTGAATCTATACCACGCATATTCACATACGTTCAAAAGCAGATGTTACTAACTCGATGTGATATGTAGTTTATTTTATAGCACTGCATTTAAATAAAAAAATGACTTCTTTGATTCAATAGCGATGCTATAAAATGAACTACATTTCGCATTAAGTTGATCACATCTGCTTATGAACGTATGTGAATATGTGTGCTATAGATTCAATAGCATTTTTTTTCTTATTGTGAATATTCTCGTACCACCTGTATATTTTACCTTCGAGGTTTATGATTTTTGTCTTTTTTCTGTGGCAGATATTTCTTCAACAAGAATCACGTCATCGTTAATCTGATCAATCATTTTTTTGTTTTCCTGCACTTCTACTTTAACATCAACTGCAGGTTTTTTTCGTTGCCCTCTTTTTGAGAATGTACTCAAGTTCTCGAATCGGCATACTTCTCGTGGTGTGGATGTCAATTATTTCTGGCAGCAAACAATCAAAGTAGAACCGCGTTAAGCGTGGTTCCATTATCTTCTTCCAATAATCATCATTTCTCCACACCAAAAATACTTACATTCCCTGGAGAGTCCACAATAGAAAAAGACCCCAAGCTCTTCTGATGGAATGCATTTGCCCTAAAATTGGGTAATAGTACAAATTCTTTGTGTTTATGTGCAGATTTGGTTTTTTTGGCAAATGCATTCCTAAGATCAGGATAAATATCTAAAATCACCCTGGTACTCTAAATCAGGATCTAGCCACATTCCAGTTGGTTTTTTGGATGACCTTTCATCTTTGACAAAGCTTTTCTTGTAATTGGTTCGTTTTCCAATTTACAAAATGTAGAATCAGATGGATCTCTTGTACTAGGGATCAGCAATTTTTTTTACCAATTCCCTACACAATGTTGTTTTTCGTTGTTTAAAAATTTCTCCAAATTGTGCAGACGTTATTAGTTTACGGTGAAAATTCTTCTATTCATCATTTATACTTTGTTCATCAGTGCGTTCAGCAATGACTACTCTGTTTTCCTGGTATGTTTTTAGTGTTTTCAGGCAAATCTCTTTTTGCATATTATATAATTCCTGGCCCAAATCTAAATCCTCGGCAGATGGACCGTAGTTTGGATCATAACTTTAGTTTATTTTTTGTCCCTTCTTTTTTTGCTTACGAACTGTTTGTTTCTTTCTATTTTCTCTTCTCTAGTCTTTTCCATTGTTGTAACAGAAGTAGTTACCACTTTTTAGCGTGTTTCATGATGGTAGATTCTAAGTGCCTTGTTCTCCAAGCAATTACTGCGCAATGGCATCGTGTATAATAGTTACCAGTTCTTGAAAGTCCTAGTCCTTTTCTGCACAATATTTGCAAATTAGTGAATGTAATGCTTCAACTGAGTTTGTTGTAGTATCTAACAACAAACTGTTAATTATTAAAAACAATCGCCTGTGCAACCAGAGAAGCTGTGGAATAACATTAATATCATCTAGTAAAGCAATAATTGCATTTGTTCGTTCATTAATGTCGTTACTTTCAGTAATTATCATCTTCTTAGAATCACATTCTTTCTTAGAATCAACTTCGTCAGAATAACTACTTTCAGTAGTTATTTTTTCCAAAGAATCGTATTTTTCTTCTAGGACGAAGTCTTTGCTATCAGTATTAATGTAAGTCTTTTTAGAATCACATTCTTTTTCACTAGCAACGTCGTCACTTTCAATGGCTACTACTTTCAAAGAATACGATTTTTCTTCAAGGGCAAAGTTATTGCTTCCAGTAACCACTATTTCCACGAAACCAGTTTCTTTTTTTAGATCTTTACTATGACCTACAACCACCCCTTTTAATGGATCAAATTTTCTTTAACATATTTCATTTGATCAACGCACGGCCATCCCAATGAAACACATTGTTTATGACAACCGAAAGGATGGTACCCTACATTAATTATGTCCTTCCTGAGAAACTCAATTTTATTCTCGTATGACAATAAACCGTTTTCCCTTTGTCTTTTGGCAGCTTCTTTGATTGTTCTTCTTTTGTCATGCGTTTTCGTAAACCTTTTGTTTTTAAAAGCATGACAGATGCTTTTGTTTTAATAATGCGGCGTCCTTTCTTTTTCAAGATAAATTTTCGACTCTTGATATCAAATGTTTTTTCAATTTAGGTAATTTTGGTTTAACAGCTTTACAATGTTTTGTGTGATTCTTTAGTACATGGTTGGTGCATGCAAGCTTCATTACTCTAATGCCATATTTCGTATATGGATGAGCTATTGAAAGTCCGCTTATGACATTGCTGTCTCCTTCACCAACAAAATTCTTGTAGACCAGCTTGTGCAGATTCATATTATCCTCGAACGCTTTAACAGTGCCCACCATTTGGTAATATAACACATGAATAGAGGCCCTTTTTCATAAAAATTTCTCTTTCTTCGTTTCCATTTTGCCTCATAATGTCTTCTGATGTATTTATTAAAAGGTTAACTATTCTTGTCTGGTGTGTCAAAAAGGCTGTAGAAGATATGCATGGGATTCCTGCAGGTGCAAGTAATTCTTGCATATTTTAATAACCACTTCCTGCTGTTATGGTTCCTAACACCATTGCTCTAATAATATCCGTCTTGTTTGGATCTTTTAGATGGGTTTTTTGTACAACGGTTGTACCACAGCCTTTACAAAATAATGTAACGAAAGTTTTAAAAACATTTTCGCTTGACTTTTTTATTTCCCATCTTCTGCGATCACAAGAAACTTTGTGGCCATCATCTTTATCATTCGCCAGCTTGAGAAGACTATAATTTCTTTCTCATTAATGTCATCCTTAATTCCATCATTTTCAGTAGGTTTCTCATCCATTTCATTAACACTTATGCAAGAAGAATAGAGATATTACCATATTTTTTACCAATGGCAGTTTTTAATAAGTCCACTCACCACCAGGACTCTTACTGATTCAGTTATAAATTATCCTAAGTTTCAGACATTAATCATTTTTATAACGACGAGTTTTACATAGAGTAATTGATTAAATCTCAAGTTATTCAAGAGAGTATTTGGAAGTATCTGAATCGTAGTTAAGGTCCTCTGGTCCCATAAGGCCTTTAGCTCCTTCGAGTAGAGAGAATGAGCTATCTCCTCCTATGAGTATTCATGTGACTATCTCGAATCGTTGCGAAAACTACAATAGTTTAATTCATTCTTACTTAAGCAATTAATTGTGCCCGATAACAGCAAAATATCAATAATACTAATATTCTAAAATAAACAATTTAACATTAGTAAAATTATTACTATAATTTAAATTACATTAGTTGTGATGTAAATATTTATCAAATATATATAGTAGTTGAGTTAAGATTATTTAAAGTATCATTTAATACTAATATTCTAAAATAAACAATTTAACATTAGTAAAATTATTACTATAATTTAAATTACATTAGTTGTGATGTAAATATTTATCAAATATATATAGTAGTTGAGTTAAGATTATTTAAAGTATCATTTAATGAACAGAATACTTGTGATCACATATTAATTGATAAACATTCAATTAATCTAAAAATGAATTTATATTTAAATATAAAAACGCAAATTTCTCTTTACAGTTTTTAGTATTACTCGTGGGTTTTCCCTAAAGAGGTATACATCCCTTTTTTATTGCAGAGGCTCGGTTGGGATCTAAGTCCGACCGTTGTTATTTTATGATAGCCACATGTTAGGTTTCGACAATTTTTTGGAAATAAAAGGTTTTATCTATAAGAAAATATTTTAGATTTTAATAGCTTTTTAATCATTTCGAACATTTTCTGACTCAGTTTTTTATGCCCTTTCAAATGGTTATAATTATAATTGGAACAAATTTGAATAGTCACTAATAATTAGGATTTTATTATCGATAATGTTTTAACGTTACGTTCTTCAGCTCAATTTAGATTTTGTAAATTCTTTTATTGTAATTTTTTTGTAGACTACGTGACATTTTCTGTTTTTTTGAGATTTTAACCTATTTGTATTTTTCAGAATCATAAACATATATTTTTGAGTGTAGCGGATTATTTCCTTCCAAGAGTAAAACATTTATTTCAGGCAATAATTCTTTTGAGTTCTTTATAAAAATGCTTATGTAATTAAAGATAAATTGATTTTAATTTGATACGTATTTTACCGCGTTAAATCTAATGATTTTCTGGTTACGTATAGATTTATAGTGATTTTACTCGCATCAGAATACATGTGAATTTATGTCTGCCGTTACACTCATCGCAGAATTTAAATTGTGTTTAGTGCAATTCTTATAAAATTCCTAGAAATCTGTAATTACTCTTAAAAATAATAAATTAGTAATTTTTTGTGGCCTTTGGTCCAAAAAGATGTAGTTTTTCTAGTATATAATTTCAATGGTTTTATTTACACGACTTTTTATAATAGAATGACTTGACACCTGAGGTTATGTTCAAACCGAGAACTTTCGCACTGTCATAATACCCATAATAATAATAAATTCTTATTTAATTTATGTTTTCCATTATAATGCGGTAAGTCGTTTTGCTATCCTTTTTATGTCTTATGTTGGAAATGTCTATAATGCTAAGAATAATTTCCTGTATTTTTTTGTAGTCCTGATGAGCCATGTTCTATGGTGAAAATGCATTTGAGAATAAACATTGAAATTATACACTAGAAAAACTACATCTTTTTGGACCAAAGGCCACAAAAAATTATTCATTTATTATTTATAAAATTAAGGTCCTTTAAAAAACTTCAATTATTACTCTTAAAAATTTTATTAAAGGGTTACACCACTCTAGGACTTTCAAAAATCGAAAAAAAAATTTTTGTTTCAAGTACACTTTAGGGTCCTAAAAATATAATTCGATTGGTAGAATGGCGAAAAAATAATTTTTTTCCTTTCTAATCCGTTATAGTGTCTGAGGGTTCCGAGCGGTCGATGTGCGCATTGTCTACCTGTCGCGGCGGGGTTCCTTGTGTCCCCTTTCTACGACTCTTACCCTCTGCACCAACAACTCTGTACCAACAAGGCCTGAGGACTCTAATAGTTCTCCAAGAGGAAGTGCTTGTCCATCAATACTGCTGCATGTGTAAGTCAGCTGGAAAACGGCATCACGCGTGTACGCTTCTTTTTGTTTTCAACACTTAAAACTTTAAATTTTGCGAAAAATTGATGTCAAGCTAAAATCGTTCGTACTTTACTAGCAAATCTTATGTAGATTAAGACACCTTAAAAACCGTCAAAAGAATTATTAAATAATTTAAAAACTTGATAAAATTTTTCATAAAAATTGAAGTTTAAAAACATTCAAATTTTCAATAAATTATTCACTTTTGTATTTAAATAATTAAATAATTTTAAAAAGATTTCCAAAAATTTTCTTACAACGTATTTAACAGAAAGATATTCAGAAAAATTAATGAGTCAATCAGTTGAAAAAAAGGTTATTAGAGTTGTCAATTTAGAAATCTTACTTTGAGGTATAGTGGAATATGATTTTCATAAACTTTATTTCTCGATTTTTGATTGCACATGTAGCTTATTGATTTTTAATTTAAGCTATATTTATTCTGTACTATTTCGTTTAGTATAGATATAAGGAGGGTAATGAAACATACCAGTATGTACATTGTATCCGTTCAGATTACGAACCTTGCTCGGAAACAAAATGCTGTCGTCTGAGAATGATGATTTTGTAAATTTTTTCGTAAATGGATTATAATAATGTTGCTTAACAATTTGTGAATCCGAACGTGTTAATGTAATCTTATTTTCTTTACCCTGTTGAAACTCAAGTACGGTGACGTCCAGAAAATGTTTAGGCCACAACAATTTTAGCAAGTCTTGATAACTTTTGTTTGCTGATACTTGAGTTGCAATCAGAATTCTTGGAAATGCAAATGCTTTTGTTAACTTAGGTAGAAAATCAAGAATACTTATTAGTTCCGTTGAATTTTTATGTATATTTCTTGAAGGAATAATAATGACAATTGTTGTCTTTACTAAATTCGCAGGTAGTTAATGAAGTTAATGAACTTCATGCTGTTTTTGTAATAGGCAACATTCATATTTATGGTTTTTGATGTGCTGAACATGAATCCGATGTCTAAAATAAGTTTTGACAGCTTCCATCTGTCAAAAAAGCTGTCAATCTTTTTAAAACGACAGTTTTTGTGTTTAATTTAGTAAATCAAACAAAATTTTGCTCATATAAAAATATTTTAAGAAAAACAAGGTCAAACTGAATAGCAATATGTACCATTGACAGATGGATAGAGATGGATAGATTAATTAATGTCAACAACAATCAAAGATTTATCCTCAAAATTTGATAACTTAAGTTCAAAGGTTGACTATGCTATATCTGTTACCACTGACAATTCTAGGAGAATAGCAACAATGGAGGGTACTCTTGAAAAATTAAATGTCAATTTATTAGCTAGAGATTGCATGTCGGAAATAAATGATCGCCTGTCTCGTTCTCGTAATTTAATTCTTTTTGGTTTATCGGAAGATAAATCTGATGTAATTTCTAAAAAAGATATTTGAAGTGTGGTTATTGAACTTTTTTCTAAACTATCTTGCCTAAATACTATTGAAAGGGTACAAATATTCAGAATTGGAATATTTACGCAAACGCAGCGACATCCAAGACCTGTGAAAATCATATGCGATTCAGAGGAGAGTGCGAAATTACTCCATGTATCATTTTTAAAAGCAAAAAAGGATGTTGACAATCAAGTTCTTATTTTGAACATGCGCCTGTCGCGAGATATGACAAAAATTCAACTGGAGGAGATAAAATTGCTAAAGAGGGAGTTGGAAGAACGCCGCCAAGGAGGGGATACAAATGTTCGAATAGCTTATCGTCATGGAGTTCCATTTCTGGTGTCCACTAGTCGAAGTCTTAAGCACTAAACTAGTGTGTGTTTCATGATGATTGTACGTTTCATGGCATTGGTGTAAATGAATTGTGTAACTCTGTTGACCCATACAATGCTTCCCTTACTACCTCATGTAATACAGTATCAGCTGTTTTCTAATCGTTCACTACTTATTATAAAAATGTGAGGGGACTGAGGGGTAAACTCACTGAGAAAACATTGAACTCAAATGAAACACAAAAAATAATGTTAGACGATTTTGTTTAATTGAGATTATTTTGTAAGTGTTATCTCAATATATAGAACATATCTATTGCATTGGTTCTGAAATATTATTGTTTGAATAATTATATTTAGTTTGAACATGTTTTCTGTTACGGTTTAAACAAAAATTATTTTTAAAAATTTTATGTTTGAATCAAACTTAAAATTTAACTACAGATAAATTAAAATCAGTCACAATTTATTTATAAATACGTTTGAATTGAACTTAAATGTGTTCGACTGGCTAAATTCATCTTTTATTTTTCAAAGCTTATATTTACTTGGATACTCAGATTTGCAAAATACATTATCTTTCGCTCTGCAATATAATTGAAACAGAATATAACTCTTTCCCATCAGAAATATTAATTGTTATTGGCGATTTTATCATACCTTTCGTTTCGTGTCGTTCGCAGTCTAATAGCGGACCATCTTGCTTTTCAAAATTTTGTACTTCTAAGCCATATAATAAAATTGCTAATCTTAAATCTAAATTATGTTATAAAAATTACATAGCTGGTGGCGAATTCATTTAAAGTGTATTTTTTTCTTTTCCTTTAATTAAAATTTTATTTATGCGGCTAACCAAGTTTTTGTAATTAATAATATCGTACCATTTATTAAACTTAGTACACTGTACAAATGGGCACAGCCCGTATATATTTGAATAAATAAATATAAAATAAATTATCCTTCTTAGCTTGCGTATTTCAAGTATCTCAAAGAATATATCCTGTTTAACAATAAACTTTTTTTAGCGTTTTATGATTTAGTACTATCAACTGTTTTCATTCTTTCAGTCAGAAGAGAACCAAACTAAACAAGAGAAGGGAAATACATTTTCTGTTCAACCATAGATTTTTTTAAATTGCATCAATGTAGGTTAAACATACGACATTTGTGTCCTGACGCGGTGAAAGGGACCTTACTCTCAAAAAATTAATTTTTAGTTATTAATGCCATTATACCGATTGAAAAAATCTGGATAGAATGGTATCAATAACTCAAAATTAATTTTTTTGGACGTAAGGTCCGTTTCACCGCGTCAGAGCAGATTTATTTAATGTATGGTTTTTCTGAAAAAAAACAAGCTTTAAAATAATTGAAAGGTCTCGTAGGATGCAAATATTAATTTAAACATGCATTAAATGTTACAAAATTGGCGTTTTTGTTAAGGAATAAAAATATTATACAATGTAAAATGTTTACTGAATAGTAAATTGAAGGTGAAGTTAAAGAAGATAAATATTTCAGTAATAGAGAAAATAGTCTTCAGTATTATATGTTAAATAAACCTATACTGCGTATGTAAAAGTCCCAAAGACTGGTGCATTATTTTAACAGTCTAAATATGGTTTTTATTTACTTTTTCCAAAACAAATTTCAAGACTTGTAGAGTTAGGTATGAAGGTGATAATTTGTAAAAGGATACTAATAATATTATGAATTGCTGTACATACAACATTGGCGATCTAACTCTTAATATTAGGTTCAGTTGGTTATTTAAAAT
Organism: Leptopilina drosophilae; assembly: GCA_032873175.1. Taxonomy (NCBI): domain Eukaryota; kingdom Metazoa; phylum Arthropoda; class Insecta; order Hymenoptera; family Figitidae; genus Leptopilina; species Leptopilina drosophilae. Next base: position 10,724,977 of record CM065486.1, read on the forward strand.
AAATTCGAACATAAATAAAAGAATTGAGTAAATATCTAACAGCCATGTCTTTGTTCTTTAGTTTTAAAAAACAAATGCTAATTTATCATTATCCGTATAATAATAATTATAATAATTGGGTCAGAATTTTCCAAACGGATCACCTAAAACTAAAAAATTAAATGTTAATAAATGTACATTATTATTAAATATAAAATTATAGGTAGAATATAAATTTCAAGATAAAATAATATAAATTGTAAATTTTTATAATGAAATTATGTTTTTAAAAACTATACTTTAATTAGAAATTTGATTTCATTGAAATTATTAACTATTATTCATTTAATTTAATATGAAAATTGAAAATCTAATTAATAATATTACAGTAAAAATTAAGTTAATATTTTCTTTGTTACAAATATTAATTTTAAAAAAATTATTTTTCTATTTTTTATTTTTTTTTGTTAGTAAAATAATAGGTAAGATTATATTATTAGTGTGGTAAAATTTTTAATTTTATAAACTTAAATTTAATATCAAGAGATTTATTATTAATAGTATAATGTCTCGAATACGATTTGATGTTAAAATTAATATGCCAGAATTCAATGAATTAGAAGATTGGTAGCAAATAATTAAGCAAAAAGAAATTAAACCTAATCCATCCCACCCTAAGATTATTCTTAATCTATTTGGGCATATAATTATTAAAATTATTAAAAATTAACAAAAATTAAAATTAAATTACAAAAAGTATTAGAATTATAATAAAGTAAATTTTTTAATTTCTTTAATTATATACTCTTTTCTGTATTAAAGATGTTAGTAAAGATCCAAATAATCTTAAAGTAGAAATAAAAAGATTATCAGAAAAATTTATAAATACTATAATAAATATCTTCCTAATTTTAATATAATTGCAGATAAAATTATTGACCCAGTCACAGGAGCTTCTATATGAGCGTTTGGGAGTCAAAGATGTTGTTACGTCCCAACTACATTTTTGATAAGAATATGTTTGTACAACTGCGATGTAATAATGAGCTAAAAGAATGTCATTATCTTCATAACATATAATATCCATGTTAAAAGCATTTAGAATTTAAAAATTAAAATAGAAGCAAAATTAAAACATTACACTTTGTTCTATCCAATTGTCTCAACATTATAATAGAGAGAAAAACAAAGTAAGAGGTCAAAATTGATCAAAATAGAAAGGAATGCGCTGTATCAGCAATACGTCATGTAAGCTCGAACTCGCCTGCCATGAACCCTTTCTGCAACCCAAGTTCTAGGAATCATTGTTTGTAACTCGAGTTTAATATTTCCCATATATGTCTAGTTAACAATGAGACACATTCTTTCTCTGAAACTTAATTATAAATAGACTTACAATGAATAATTATTATTCCTAAGAATTGACATTTTTTATTCCCATAATTATTATTATTTTTATTATTATTTATTTCATTAATCCCAACATTATTTTAAATTTTAGGATGAGGAGCTCAATTTGAACGAATAGAAGCAAAAATCTACATATTTATTAACTCACATCTTTAATAGATCATTTATAGGTTTTACAATATTTACAATATATGAATTTTGTTTACATTTTGACATACAAAATATGACTTTATTTAAATAGTTTTATTATTATTTAAATACAATTTACATAACAAGCTTTTGAGACGTTTGAAGTAGCTAATTTTATAGCAACGCTATAAAATATACATATAAATACAAATATATATATAGCTATACTGTGAATTATTATAATATGATGCTAAGTTTCTAATGTATTAATAGTCACGATCAAAATAGAAATAAAATCTGTGCTCCATGTGGGGAAAAAATAGTTTTTGGAAGTCTTGAGTTGCTTTTCGGTAAAAAAGATTGAAAAATATTTAAATAAACATATAATGAAGTTTAAAACAACGTATAAAGCGACTGAATGCTCAGCAACACTGAAAATTCACGTAATTTTGCAACACTTTAAAGATTGCTTTCGCTTTCTTGATGGAGATGGATTAGGCATTTAGTCAAAACAAACAGATGAATTGTCGGTTCATTCTTATTCATGCATGTGTAAAATCGATTTCGTTATTTTTACATAATTTATTATTTAATACACGTTGACATAGAGTTAAGTTTCAAGTTTTTTAAAAATAAAAATTTTTGAAATGCCGTTAAATATGCACATGATCTAATAAACATATAATTTAAAGTGATTCTGTTTCGTAGTTATGTGCACAATAAATATATGTAAACAGATTTTTTCTGCATTTTTAGTTAATTTAAAATCACTTCCTAACCACCGTGCGCATATGATACAATTTCCAATCAGGTGATTTCCTTTTAAACAATTAAATCATAGACCCGTTTGTTTTTAATCTGAAACCTTTCACCAGTGGCCTTTTCAAAAAATCGACTTACAAACTTCGCATCGCTTTCCAATGATTATACAATGGCCTAGTATCAATGGGTTCGAATTTTCAGACGAGCTGAATAATAGTTTTCCTATTTCTCTCGAAAATAAACCTTAGCAGCAACTTTCAGATGCTGTGAAATTCCAAATGTATACATCCGAATAGGACTCTCATTAAAGAACTGAACCAATTTAAGTATTTGATAGTTTTAAACTTAGTTCATGTGAATATGATCTGACTTATAGGACCAATGTTCAATATGCAAGAAAAAATTTCAGGTTATAAATAATATCCATGATATATTTAAAAATATTTTAAAAATGCTTTTTAACAATGTCCTAAGATTATTCTGAAAAAATATTCCATGGATATCTATGACCACTGGGGACTTATTAAGTTAACTATGAAAATAAATTTCAGAAGCGAAAACAATTAACGAAAGTAAATATCCAAAAAGAAGCAACATGACCATTACATGTAATAATTTGGAAATTAAGGAAATATCCTGCTTAAACAAATCAACTTGATTTAGACGAATTGAATTTTGTTTCGAGAAAGCCGCATCCCACTTATTATTGATGCCTGATTCCATTAGAGATAACGTGACTTTTTCAAATCGATATTTTAACGGAGATCCACTCGTGAGATGCATACCACTTGTTTTTACTCCTCGTACGTCTTTCAAAATTTTCATGCTTTCCTTATTGTTTGCTTTTTTATATTCCTCAATTAGTATTTGAGCTGTATCACCTCTTCCTTCACAAGAAATGTTTTTATTACCTATTAGTAAAAGTGTACAATCTTTGAATGATTTTGACGAATATATTGAATTATTCATCAACTTCAGAAATGCATCGTCTGGTTCCATTAATTTAGACCAATTCACATATGAATGTGAGACAACAGTTAAATTAGCAGCAAGTACATCCTCAAATGTTTCCATTTTTCGTGAAGATTTCTTTTGCAATTGAGAATTAGAAATTACTGTAAACATATAAGACGATTCTAGAAAATAAAAAATCAAAAGTGATAAAAATACTAATCTTTCTTTAATTTCTTGAGGGTTTTCCGGTGATGAAAATCCCAAAGCAATCTGAAGAGTGTACATAAATTTCCAGTAACGTCGATCAAAATTTAAGAACTTGGCTATAATCCAGGGAATTAAAAAAATACATAATATGATCATTATTTGACGATAATTACTTTCAGTTGTTAATACTGCAGCTTCATTTGGCAAAATGGGTACTACAAAGTTAAAAAGTACGATTCTTGTACCACGAGTGAGGAGGGCAAAATTATTTAAACAAGTATCAAACATTGTTGTTTGGGGAAGAACCAATTGTATCTTGTTATTAACTAAGCTTTTCAAAAACCCAATATTTTTTTCTTTTACGCATTTTACAGCACCAAAGTTTGTGTTGTTAAAAATGATTTTTTTCAAGGTATAATTTAAAACATCCGACAGAATTATTGCCAAATTTACGTCTGGTCCTTTAACACTTACAACATGTTCTGTACTATTTCGTTTAATGTAAATATAAGGAGGGTAATGAAACATACCAACATGTACATTGTATCCGTTCAGATTACGAACCTTGCTCGGAAACAAAATGCTGTCGTCTGAGAATGATGATTTTGTAAATTTTTTCGTAAATGGATTATAATAATGTTGCTTAACAATTTGTGAATCCGAACGTGTTAATGTAATCTTATTTTCTTTACCCTGTTGAAACTCAAGTACGGTGACGTCCAGAAAATGTTTAGGCCACAACAATTTTAGCAAGTCTTGATAACTTTTGTTTGCTGATACTTGAGTTGCAATCAGAATTCTTGGAAATGCAAATGCTTTTGTTAACTTAGGTAGAAAATCAAGAATATTTATTAGTTCCGTTGAATTTTTATGTATATTTCTTGAAGGAATAATAACGACAACTGTTGTCTCTACTAAATTCGCAGGTAGCTTCAAACTATGGCTGTCACCGTTCTCAAAGTTTTTGAAACCAATAAGTCGTGTAGGTATCTTCCTTGCAATATTGTTCACCATTTGATGCATAAGAGAATTGTTGGAATTTTCTCTGTATAAAAAAAGTAGTTGATTCATTTTAGTAGACCGATTTAAAATTGTGACCAACTTGCTCATCAGTGTAGAATTTCCTTCAACTAATGCTTCGTGGGTGAAAACATTTAAGCTTACTGATGCTACGAGGAGATTCATAATAGTGAACTTCATGCTGATTTTGTAATAGCGTTTAAATTTTATTCTTCTATGCAATGTTTCATACAATTTGCAACGATATGTCAAGATGAAATAGAACAAATCAAAAAAAAGATTTAACCTCTTCTTAGCTTTCGTATTTTAAGTATCTTAAAGAATAGATTCTGGTTAACAATAAACTTTTTGAGCGTTTTATGATTTAGTACTATCAACTGTTTTTATTCTTTTGGTCAGCACAAAACTATACAAAAGAAGGGAAATACATTTCCTGTTGAACTATCAATTTTTTTAACTGCATTAATGTAGGTTAAACATACTACATTTATTTAATATACTGTTTTTCTGAAAACAAAACAAGCTTCGAAGTAATTGAAAGGTCTCACATGATGCAAATATTAATTTAAACATGCATAAAATGTTAAAAAAATTGTCGTTTTTGTTAAAGAATAAAAATATTATACGATATAAAACGTTTACTGAATAGTAAATTGAAGGTAAGTTTAAGTTAAATATTTCCGTAATAGAGAAAATAGTATTCAGTATTATAAGTTAAATAAACCTATACTGTCTAGGTAAAATTTCTAAAGAGTAAAACATAACTTTAACAATATAAATACTCGGTAAGAAGCGTAGAATAGAAAGGAATTCAAAAGTTATATTCTTTTTAATTGGTAAATTTGCCCTGTGATCTTATTCCACGGTAAATAAGCGAGAAATATTGGTAAAGTCTATTATTTTGAATTTAACAGTCTCAGGAATGAAAAATTTTTCAATATGTTTTTATGTATTATTTTTGACTTTTTCAGAAGCAAAAAGTAGCAGTTAAAAGTATGATTTTTATCGGATTCAAATTTAGATGAGAATTACCAAAAAATAGAACTATTCCCAAAAGTACATAGCATTTCCAAGCAAAATTTAACATTTCGAAAAATTGGAGCCTAATTTTTTTGTAATAATGCTTTTCTACTCACAAAATTTTTAAGCAATGAAATTTACTCCTCTTTAAACAGGATTATAGAAAATATCGTCCACAGCTCAAGACCAGTTAAAGATGAACAAATGATATTAATTGAAATGTAGAATTCTACAATATAAAAATTGATGATACTTAAAATTTTCAAGAAAAATTTGTGTACTCATTTCTTGTTATAGGGTAAACGAGACAGTAGTCGGCCACCAGATCAAAATCATATTAAAACAATTTTTATGTGCTAAACATGCCGCCGAATTGATAGTTTTCAGCCGATTTTCAGCAGAAATAGAGCAGAATTTAAAGATTAAATAGTTATTCTATTTAATTAGGGCTTCTCAACATGACTGAAATTTAATTTTAATTAAAGAAAAAGTTAAAGAAAAATTTAAAAACAGTTACAATTTAAAGCAAATTTAAAAAGAATTTAAAACAGTTAAAACTTAAAATTTTAAAATTTTAACAGTGAATAAAATTTTAGAAAGAATAAACTACTCAGTGTAATAAATTACCATATATGAGGCATTCCATGTCAAGTGATCCAGGGGTCTTACGCTGTAATGCTTATTTTGATAATTTTTTACTCTTAAACTATTAAACATAAAAATTTGGCAAGGTACATTTTGGAAACCCAATTTTTAGCTCTGTTTACGAGAAAATTCATTTTTTCAATGTTTGAACATTCTTGTCACACTTTTTCATATATATGTCCTTTTAGGAAAAAACCTCAGCTTTCGTAAAAAAAAGTTGGGACCTTTTCCTCCCAATAATTGAAATTTATTTTTAATTTTTTTGGGTAAAAAAAAAATATTTTTTTTAATGCTTATTTTCAATCGAAAGAGCATAGAAAAACCTTTCCAAAATGTATCTTGCCAAATTTTTATGTTTAATAGTTTAAGAGTAAACAATTATCAAAATAAGCATTGTACTGAAAAACGCAAAAATTTAACCCCCTCCCCCTCTGAAAATATTGGACTAGGGAAAAAAATATTTTCACGAAAAATTACTATCTATTATTACTATTTTTCTCCACTTGGATCACTTGACATGGAATGCCTCATATGTATATATAAAATCCTTGTATTCATTTCCTAAACATTTTCATTTTATTACTATTTGTTTTAGTATTAATGTTTTAATAATAACTAAATTTAAAATATTTATTGGGCCAATATAAAGACAAATCACATGAACTAATTACTTCATATTTAACTAGCATATATAAAGCAAAATTGATAACCAATTAAAGCCGAATTTCATCAGAATTGAGCTATTTGTTTCAGCATAATTTGACCTCTTAAAAAAGCAGAAAGTTCTTTTCTCTAACAATATTCATTATTATGCAGTTATAAATAAATTAATGTTATTTTAAACAGTTAAAACCACAGGCATTGTTATGTCAAAGTCAGAAAATAATACACACTTACCTACATAAGGGTGATTTTTCTGAAAGTGCTACTTTTGATATTCGATTTTTCAATTTATTTTTTTAAAATTATATGGTTTTTTCTTTAAATGTACTTTACTTCATACTCAAGAGTAACAATTTAAGTTGCGCAAAATTAATTTTAAAATTAGTTTGATAAAAACTATAAAAATTTAGTTTTCTTATAGAAGTCCTATTGGAGAAATGTTAAAAAGACTTTGGAGATGAAATTATTTTTGCTCTTGCATAAATTCAGTTGAATAAAATTGTTTAATTTTTTAATGATAAGTAAGTGATAAATTTTTACTATGAAAATGGTTAATAATACTATTAAAGAGTAGATTTTATCAAATTCATCGAGACATAAAAAATGTCACTTTCAGAAGAATCAGTTATAATTAAAACATTCAAGTCATGTCTAAATTAAATAATTTTTATCTTTAAACTTTGTTCAAAATCTTGAACAAAAAGCAACTAGTAACAAAAAATTTTGACAATCGTAATATTGATAAATATATAAATTTCTTTTTTTAGAACAATCTGAACAACATTTTCCACAGTTTCAGTCAATAATTAAAAAGAAAAATTAAATTAATTTGAAGAAGATAACATAGAAAAGAAAAATTGTATGTTAACATTTTTAAAGAAAAATAACATGTTAAAGGCGATTTTTTCTAATATCTTTCATTAACCAAAAAAAATTCCAGAAATTTGTTCAAATTCAAAGCTATTTCCAAGTTTTGTGGCAACCATAATATTGTACCTAGAGAGGTGTTTTTTTCTAATTTTGCAATTGAGCGTACCTAAAATAAATGTGACGCGCTCCGAAGAAAGGTACCTAAGAAGCAAAAAATTTGAGGTTATGTTTTTAATTTTTCAAGTAAATATTAACAAAGAAAATCAATTATTAATTTAAAATTATTGATCTTCAAGTCTTTATTATATCCAAAATATTTAATAAAAATTAGTTTCAAATTCAAATAATTAAAAATAAACTTTTAAACAAGAGAAATCTAACACGACCCTAACCTATAATTCGTTTGCTTCTTAGGTACCTTTCTTCGGAGCGCGTCACAAATACCGATGCAAATTTAAAACATAATTATTATTGTTTAAGCAAGATTTAAACAAATTATTATTGTTAATTACTAAGTATTTACAGAGTAGTATACTTAATCGATGCAATTTTTCTAATCATACAAATTTACCAAATTTTTTTGATATGCAGATTTGCATTAAAAATAAAATTATATTTTAAACAAAAATAAAAATAATAATTTATTTAAAAATTATATAAATTATAATCCCACTTTTAATATTAATGTGGGTAGCTCCGTGCTCATAAAATTAAAGTTGTTTCCTAATTGAGAAATTGTCAACACATGCAACTGAAAATTGTGAAAACGACTTTATAATTATTTATTAATCATGGTTATAAATAATTATTAAATAAAAAACAAATTTTCTATATTGAAAGCTTTTGAAATTTAAATATTTAGGAGACATTAAAAACAAAAACACTTTATTGAGTTTACAAAATTAAGTAAAATAAAGTTTTAGAAAGAAAAGTAATACAATAATAAATATTAAATATAATGGTAATTGTGCAGAAGAAGGATTTCTCTCAATTTTAAAGAAAAACGGTTAATTCTTTTTAGAAAAGCTTTCATTTGTCTAGTTTTTAAAGAATTCGGTGGGAGAAGACGAAAAAGTTAAATTTGGAATGCCAGGGATGGAAAACAAAATTAAAATTACGATATTTTACCACAACAAAGGCTGGCGAAGCCCGCCGCAACCTATCTCCTTTCCTTTTCTAATACAGATAGAGAGTCAAATTGACATTCTTTTCCTTTTTATTTAGAGGAGGGAGGAGTCATCCACATTGGGTTAGAAATATGTTTTTTTATTAGTAAGTGATATTTTTTATTTCTAAAAAATTGAAGGTATACCTTATAATTAAAAAAACTATCACTTACTAATTAAAATACATATTTCTAACCCAAGGTGGATAACTCCTTCCTCCTTTAAATAAAAAGCTTTGTTGTGGTATCTCCTTGAGGCACCTTATTCTTCCGTACATCATTATTACGGTTTTTTTAATTTTTGAATTGTCTCGAAAAATTCTCCATTTAAAAAGAAATTGTGTAAAATAAAAAAGATGTATTTTGAAATGATCTACGACTCTTATAAAGGAAATTTTTTGATATTATTAGTTTTGACAAAGTTATATGCAAAAAACGAAAATTTTAATTTTGTTTCACATCCCTGGCATTCTTAAGGGGAGATTCCACTGTTTTTTTTTTTTTAATACCGAAATTTTTTTTTTTAAATTTTTGGTTAGTATGATTATCTAAAAATACGGGAAAAATAGTCTGAAGCGATAAGAATAGACTCGCTAGCAGGAGAGTAGGAATAACATCACCTTTCCACCTCGAAAATTCATGTTTTTTCATTAATTACCTAACTGCAATTTGTTTATTTTTAAATTTACATTTTTTCTTTTCGCACCGCTTGAAAGAGTAGTTCTTAAGTAATAAGAAATGTCTACTGTTACGTATCAAAGGTTATGTATATAACTTTAAGTTAAATTTTTGTATATTTGGTCCTTCAAACTTTATACGCGTTTTTCTCGAAACTACACATTTTCAACTTGTTTACACTCTCATTTTTACAATTTTCAACGAAATAACTTGCAATTTGGACAGCATGCTCCTTGAATGTGTAGTTTTCGTGTAAACTAGGATATTTAAGATCCATTAATATTTATAAAAGTTATTAACAATTTAAGTTGCAAAATTATGGTCGAAAAATTAAAAAGTCTGCCATTTGGTTATTTTTCAATAAATTTTTTTTGTTCTAGTTTACACGATAGCCATAATGGTATAGATTAAGAAAATTTTTGACTTTTTTAGTTTAGATTAATTGTCGCCGAGAAAAAATGTAAACAACTTTTAGAGGGGACCACTTTCGGCAGCCATTTTCTAAGACTCCATTAAAAAAATAAATAAATAAAAAATGGTTTTTATTACTGTAACACAAGTATTTTATGGTAAAAAAAGTTTAACTAAGAAATGTTTATTTTACTACCTATAAAAAAATTTTTTTAAAAAACCTTAATTTCTGTGGAATCTCCCCTTAAAATAAACTTTTTTGTCTTCCCCTATCTGATATTTCATTCTTTAGTCAAATGAAAGCATTTCCAAAAAGGATTAACCGTTTTTCTTCAAAATTGAGAAAAGTCCTTTTTCTGCATAATTATAATTGTTAAAAATTATTTAAACAATTTTTTAACTAAGTTTATTTTTTTGAAAAATTTTTTTTTTATTTTTTTAGTAATTACAAAAATTTAAATTTTTTGAAACAAAAATAATATAATTAGGGGAAATTTTACCATACCTAATTAAAAGTTTGTTAACAATTAAATAAATTATTATTCTTATTTTTGTTCAAATTATAATTTTCCTTATTTTAATGTAAATCGGCATATCAAAAAAGTTTGTTAAATTTTTATGATTAAAAAAACTGCATCTTTTTTACTGTTACTTCAAAAAGAAAACATAAAAGGTAATATATTCCTTTTTATAAATAATTTCCTCACAAATAGAAAAATTAAGGTCAGATTAATGGATACAGTGTCAAAAATAGTCAAAACTGTTAATGGGGTACCCCAAGGTTCTGTCTTGAGTGTTTTACTCTTTCAGATTTCCATAAACGATCTCTTACATGAATTGAGTACTCCAGTTAAAGGTTATCTTTTTGGAGATGATTTCACTTTTGTATGTAAGGGGAATAATATCAATGCTATACAAAAAATGGCTCAAGACACATTGAATAAAATACTTGTGTGGTCCAACAAAACAGGTTACAAATTCTCTAAAACTAAAACAAAATTTATGATTATCTCAAAGAAAAGAAACCTTGAACTCAACAAAAACCTTCTTCTAGATAACCTCCCCATTGAATCAACAAATTCTTTAGTAATATTAGGACTTACCTTCGACCACAAACTCTCTTGGGTTCCCCATATAAAGAAGCTAAAAAATGATTGCCAAAAACTCATAAATGTTATTAAAGTCTTGGCATCAACAAAATGGGGGGGGCAAGAAAAGACTGCTTATTAAATATATTCAAATCAACCATAAAGCCAAAAATTGATTATGCTTCTATTTTTTATGACTCGGACAATTTCTCTATATTGAAAACATTAGAACCCTTACAAAATACAGCAATACGACTAAGCATAGGTGCCTTCAAGACGAGTCCAGTCTCAAGTTTGCTAGCAGAAGCAGGAGAGATGCCACTTTTCTTACGTAGAATACAACTTTGTCTCAACTTTGCTTGCTCTGCCATGTCAAATTCAACAAATCCAATTGGTTTACTAATAAAAGATAATCTACTAAATGACCCACACAATCTTATTGACTTTCCTTGAACAAAAAGACGTTTACTCTGACCACTTCCATTACTACACAGATGGATCTGTTATAAACAATAGAAGTTCATGTGCTATAACTACTGAAATTGACAACATATATGCTATTCGACTCCCTAACCAATTCAACATCTTCTCTAGTGAATCTTATTCACTTTTCAAAACACTGGATTTTATCAACGACACTTCGACTGAACACCAAAAGTATGTAATCTTCTCTAATTCCCAATCCTGTCTGAAAGCTATAAAGAATAAATATACATTGACGCCTCTAATCCAAAACATACAAGCCCATCTTCATATTCTCAATTCTAAAAACATAAAAGTAGACCTGTGTTGGATTCCAGCCCATCAAGGAATAAAGGGTAACGAGAAAGCTGACATTGAAGCAAAAAATGCAACCAATTTAGAAATATCACAATCTATACCTGTTTCACTGAGGGAAACCAAAAAATGAATAAAAACTCGAAGTTCAATTAAAGTGGAATCAACACTGGCAACAACACAACACAACCCTTCACTACATACGATCCGACAAACTTGAGAAAATTCCTACGTCACCAAATCGACAACTGGAATGTAGCATCACTAGAATCCGAATTGGTCACACCAATTTTAGTCATATTCATCTCATCACAAAAGAAGATCCCAAACTATGCACCAGATGTGGGAACCAACTTACTGTATTTCATATTTTACAAGAATGCCCGGAATACCATACAGAGCGATCAAGGATTATTCAGCAGAAAAACATTAAATCAATCTTAACCAACTCAAACGAAACAATCTTAATTATTAACTTCCTTAAAGAGACAGACATGTTCGACAAAATTTAAAAGAAAGAAAAAAAACATTCAAATCAATGTACATAAACATATTATAACAGTTATTGTATTACTGTGGTCGCTCAAGACCCTAGTTGTTCCACAGCGACCTTAAATAAACAAAATAAAAAAATAAGCATTTCCTGAAAATTTCATTAAATTTTATTTATTTTTCTTAGAGATATACCATTTTCAAAATTTCAAAAAAATTTAAAAACCTCGTTAATCCAAAATTTTTCAAAATCGAATTGAGGCTTTTTACTGGCATGTATTCCATTTCAAAGTTTCAACAAAATCGAGGAACTAGGGTACAACTTAAATTTTTTAGGCATGGAGCTACTCACTAACTACTAACAAATAAAAACACTTTAAATAATATATCAAACGACATTTTTAAAAGTCATAAAATGTGACGCGCTGCGAAGAAAGGTACCTAAGAAGTAAACGAATTATAGGTTAGGGTTGTGTTAGATTTCTCTGGATTAAAAGTTTATTTTTAATTATTTGAATTTTAAACGTATAACACATAACCTCAAATGTTTTGCTTCTTAGGTACCTTTCCTCGGAGTGTGACACAAATATTTATATTGTATCCGGCATTTTGAATTTTTTAAAAATTTAGTTTATATTCCTAATCAGCAACCCCAAAAATTCCCTAGTAAATAGTTTCAACTGAATTTAAGCATTTTTTTTAAATTTTGAACATGAGGTTTATATAATATAAAAAATTGACTTTTGGGCGCCATTTTTTATCCGACAATTTGAATTTTAAGAATTTCAACTGTACCTTCTGAAAGCTTGAACATTTTAGACGCAATATTTGAAAGTTTTATATACTTCTTCGGAATCAATACCTTCAGAAATAATTCATTTTCGAAAAAAAATCAATGAACCATGTTTTTTAAAAAAAGAAATGGTCGTATCTTTTTGGAATTTTATTTTTTTAATTTTTGAGTGCAGATTATAAAAGAGATGTAAGGATAAGATCCAAGATGTAAGGAGGAGATTTGCTGAATTTTTTTAAACCTCTGCTCTACGAAAAAATTACCGTCGAAAATTGTCTGTAAAGTACGTCCGTCCCGTCCTTAAAGGGTTAATTTTAATAACTTACTGTTATATATTCTTTTAACGCTAGCAATTTTTTTAGTTATTAAATAATTCGTCTGGTCTGCTTCTATTTTGGCGGCTTCATCCCCTATTTTTAATTCTTTCATTAGAAAGTATTTGTTAATATCTGCAAAAATTAGAAAAATATTTACTAGGGTTGTTTCTAAATTAATAAATAAAAAATGAAAGTATTAGAGAACGTTCATAAACTACGTAGCACTTCAAGGGGGAGGAGGGGTCAAGCAATTGTCTACAACAAGAAAAAAAATGGCGCAATACATGTAATTGCATCTACGTTGGGGAAGGGGGTTTCAAATTTCCAAAAAATTGGTCTACGCAGTTTATGAACATTCTCTTACATGTATTATTTAAAATTATCGAAGTTATGTTTTCATTGTTCCACATGTGATATTTAGGATTCAAACCAATGAAAGTATTTAAGAATACGAACTTTACAGGCCAAAACGAAAAATTACAAACCAATTACAATGATTATTTTCTAGAATTTGTAACTAATATTCTACTTTAAATCGAATATTTTTTAATATATAATTTAACTATAACAAAAATCCATTTCTAAATCAAATAGTTTTAGAAAATTCTACTAGAATTCAATTATTTAAAAACAAAAAAATTATTGATTAAACATGTTTCTCAAAATTAAATTATCTTAAAGAATTTTATCAATAAATTGTTAAATAATTAAATTCTTTCTACGAATTTTCATAATATTTTTAATATTAACCCCTTCGTGCCTCCGGTACATATATGTACCACCTACAAAATATGTTATAACTCTTATGCATTTCAACGAAACAACAAATAGTTTGGCTTGATTTATTCACTAGGGTTACTATTACATGTAAAAAAATAATAAATGACATATAACAATAATAATTATTATAAACAATAGGTATAATGTTAAGAAAAATACTTTTTTTCAAAGTTGCTTATATTTGCTCGAAACTCATCACTTGGGGGTTTTTGGGGTCGCTGATTCCGAATCTGAAGTCAGATTTCCAAAATTCAAAATGGCGGATCCAATATGGCGGACTTTTTTTTAAATGCTTATATTTGTTTGAAACTCACCACTTGGGGGTTTTCGAGGTCGCTGATTACGAATCTGAGGTCAGATTTCCAAAATTCAAAATGGCAATATTCAAAAATTAATTACTCGAAAATAAAAAAAAACGATTTTCTGGAAATTAAGTATTTCGTCAGAAAAAATCTCAGCTTTCTTTTAAAAATAAAAAAACCTAACGCGCCTCTGACGGAACCTCTTAGGTGGTGTGGAAGACCGTGAATAGATAATCAAATATAGTGTTCTAAATATACTACCTCAAAAACCCCAAAGTTATCAGTTTCGAACTAATCCAATTAAGTTTTCAAAACAGCATCCGCCATATTGGATCCGCCATTTTGAATTTTGGAAATCTGACCTCAGATTCGGAATCAGCGACCCCAAAAACCCCCAAGGGGTAAGTTTGGAGCAAATATAAGCAATTAAAAAAAAAGTCCGCCATATTGGATCCGCCATTTTGAATTTTGGAAATCTGACCTCAGATTCGGAATCAGCGACCCCAAAAACCCCCAAGGGGTAAGTTTGGAGCAAATATAAGCAATTAAAAAAAAAGTCCGCCATATTGGATCCGCCATTTTGAATTTTGGAAATCTGACCTCAGATTCGGAATCAGCGACCCCAAAAACCCCCAAGGGGTAAGTTTCATCAAAATCCATCCACTGGTTTCTTGGGGGGCACGAAAGGGTTAAATACATTTTTTGAAGAATTCGATTAAAATTGTATTAAATGTAATTAAAATTCTGTAATGAGTTTTATTATTCATGAAAATAATTGACTTTCTGTAAATGATATTATTACTTACGAAAAATTTGAATCTCTGTGAAATGGTATGTGAATCTTTTAAATTAATTTGTATTTGATAAAAACCTGAAGCTGAGTTAAAGACAGACAAATATTTGGGCACTTCCAAATGTTTCAAGTACCTCATTTCTTTGACACGATCCAAACTGGAGTATTATATGGAGATTGAGAAGTTTTAATGATTTTATTTTTTGAGAGTTCACTTGTTTGTTTTAAAAGTTCTTTTTTATGCACAGGTGGAAATCGATATTGACGTGTGAATACTTTCTCGTCATTAGTAGGAATATTGTTTTGGAAAACATTAGTAGATGTAAGATATTCACCAGGTATGTGGAAAATTTCCTCGTTTTCTGTATGAATGTTTCTACGTGTCTTAATTCTTCTGGATTTAAATGATCTAAACGAAGTGAATGTAATATCTGTTTAATTCATTCTTTACACATTAGAGTATAACATCCGACTTCTAAATTTTGTGGACACACGAAATTATCTTATAATTTTTCTGCTGTACTATTTTCAATGTTTAATTTATTTTATTCAGTTTCATTTCATTTCTCAAGATTATGAAATAATTGACATTTTTCTAACATTACTTTTGGGATTTGTAATTTTATAGAATTAAATATTGTACTTGCTGCTTTGAAATATGCTTTACCATTATTACTCGTGACTAAAGCGTTTCCTATGTAAGTTCCTGGCTCGGTGTTTAAAAGAGGGATGTAACCTTCTCTTAAGTCAGATTCTTAACAAGTAAAAATATGTCTTATATTAAACAAGGTGGTAAGATTATAAAAATATTTCAGAAGCGAAAGCAATTAACGAAAGAAAATATCCAAAAAGAAGCAACATGACCACTAAATGTAATAATTTGGAAATTAAGAAAATATCTTGCTTGAACAAATCAACTTGATTTAGACGAATTGAATTTTGCTTTGAGAAGGACTCATCCAACTTATTATTGATGCCTGATTCCATTAGAGACAAGGTGACTTTTTCAATTTGATATTTTAACGGAGATTCACTTGTGATGAACATACCACTTGTGTACACTCCTCGTATATCTTTCAAAATTTTCATGCTTTCTTTATTGTTCACTTTTTTATATTCTTTAATAAGTATTTGAGCTGTATCGCCTCTTCCTTCACAAGAAATGTTTTTATTATCTATTAGTAAAAGCGTACAATCTTTGAATGATTTTGACGAATATATTGAATTATTCATTAACTTCAGAAATGTATCATCTGGTTCCATTAATTTAGACCAATCCACATATGAATGTGAGACAACAGTTAACTTAGCAGCAAGTACATCCTCAAATGTTTCCATTTTTTGTAAAGATTCCTTTTGCAATTGGGAATTAGCAATTACAGTAAATATGTAAGACGATTCTAGAAAATAAAAAATCAAAAGTGATAAAAATACTAATCTTTCTTTAATTTCTTGAGGGTTTTCCGGTGATGAAAATCCCAAAGCAATCTGAAGAGTGTACATAAATTTCCAGTAACGTCGATCAAAATTTAAGAACTTGGCTATAATGCAGGGAATTAAAAAAATACATCATATGATCATTATTTGACGATAATTACTTTCAGTTGTTAATACTGCAGCTTCATTTGGCAAAATGGGTACTACAAAGTTAAAAAGTACGATTCTTGTACCACGAGTGAGGAGGGCAAAATTATTTAAACAAGTATCAAACATTGTTGTTTGGGGAAGAACCAATTGTATCTTGTTATTAACTAAGCTTTTCAAAAACCCAATATTTTTTTCTTTTACGCATTTTACAGCACCAAAGTTTGTGTTGTTAAAAATGTTTTTTTTCAAGGTATAATTTAAAACATCCGACAGAATTATTGCCAAATTTACGTCTGGTCCTTTAACACTTACAACATGTTCTGTACTATTTCGTTTAATGTAAATATAAGGAGGGTAATGAAACATACCAACATGTACATTGTATCCGTTCAGATTACGAACCTTGCTCGGAAACAAAATGCTGTCGTCTGTGAATGATGATTTTGTAAATTTTTTCGTAAATGGATTATAATAATGTTGCTTAACAATTTGTGAATCCGAACGTGTTAATGTAATCTTATTTTCTTTACCCTGTTGAAACTCAAGTACGGTGACGTCCAGAAAATGTTTAGGCCACAACAATTTTAGCAAGTCTTGATAACTTTTGTTTGCTGATACTTGAGTTGCAATCAGAATTCTTGGAAATGCAAATGCTTTTGTTAATTTAGGTAGAAAATCAAGAATATTTATTAGTTCCGTTGAATTTTTATGTATATTTTTTGAAGGAATAATAACGATAATTGTTGTCTCTACTAAATTCGCAGGTAGCTTCAAACTATGGCTGTCACCGTTCTCAAAGTTTTTAAAATCAATAAGTCGTGTAGGTATCTTCCTTGCAATATTGTTCACCATTTGATGTATAAGAGAATTGTTAGAATTTTCTCTGTATAAAAAAAGTAGTTGATTCATTTTAGTAGACCGATTTAAAATTGTGACCAACTTGCTCATCAGTGTAGAATTTCCTTCAACTAATGCTTCGTGGGTCAATACATTTAAGCTTACTGATGCAATGAGGAGATTCATAATAGTGAACTTCATGCTGTTTTTGTAATAGCGTTTAAATTTTATTCTTCTATGCAATGTGTCATACAACTTGCAACGATATGTCAAGATGAAATAGAAAAAAATCAAAAATATATTTCACCCTTTTCTTAGCTTTCGTATTTCAAGTATCTTAAATAATATATCCTGGTTAACAATAAACTTATTTTGAGTGTTTTATGATTTAGTACCATCAATTGTTTTCATTCTTTTGGTCAAAACAGAACAAAACTATACAAAAGATGGTAAATACATTTTCTGTTGAACTATCGATTTCTTAAATTACATTAATGTAGGTTAAACATACTACATTTATTTAATGTATAGTATTTCTGAAAACAAAACAACCTTCGGAATAATCGAAAGGTTTCGTATGATGCAAATAAAAATTTAAACATGTATAAAAATGTTAAATAAATGTCGTTTTTGTAAAAATGTAATATTCCAGTAGAAAGCGTTTACTATACAATGTCTTAAAATTAAGCAGCTTACAAAAGTATATTATCATTATTTATTATATTAAGAATATTGTTGCCGTAACTTCTTAAAAATTAATTTCATAATTTCAATTCAATTATTATTTTCTAGAACTTTAAACTAATATTTTTCTCTAAATCAACTAATTTTAATAATTTTTAAAAAAGGTCTTTAAGAATTTGCAGATACATTTTTTTAAAATTGAATTTTAGGAAATTTTGATTATGAAGATAATTGTGATTCTGACGAGAATTTTTCTTGAATTTTTTTAACATAATTGAAAAAAACTATTTAATTTAAACACGTATAAAAATGTTAAATAAATGTCGTTTTTGTAAAAATGAAATATTCCAGTAGAAAACGTTAACTTAATGTTATTAACTTAATGGTAAAGTTAAATAAACATAATAATAATAATAAACTTGAGAATAATTGAATTTCTGCAAAAATTTGTAACTAATCCAAACTTCAGTTTCTTAAAATGTTTTCATCTAAAATTAGTCTATAAAACCATTATCAGTGAAATTCTAAATATTTAATTTTTTCAGTACTTTTAATAAAATTATCGGATTTTTCCTTGAATCCCCTATCTCGGATTATATTATTATTGTGGTATAATAATAGTAATACCCTATATATTCCAATTCGTATTTTATTTTTATAGAAAGAAAATTTGTATTAAAAATTTTTAAATTCAATTTTTTTAAATTGCTAATTTAATAAAAGTTACTAATAATATAAATTGATGTAAATAAAACATTGTCGACTTGAGTGTTCATATTTGGTCAAAGGTATGGTTATTTAAAATAAATAAAAGTATTGAGTAAATATCCAACAGCCATATATTTATTCTTTATTTTTAAGAAACAAATGCTAATTGAGCATTATCTATATCAATAATCATAATGATAATAAATGCGTAACAATTTACTATTTACGAAGTATAAGGATAATTAACATTTAATTTATAAGTTTAAATACGAAGGTGCGTTTTCGCGCGTGTACATTACAGCGGTAGGTTTTTTTTCTGTTTTCATTTACTTTAATTGTATTCTTTTTTCCACACTTATTCAACTTCTTTTTTTCATCATTATTATTGAAAGTAAAAACTAAATATTGCTTGTCATTTATTTCTTTCTTTTATTTTGCCTCTGGCAAATTATATTCACTTTGACATTTTCTCTAAATCTTTCAGCATATTTACACTCTTTCTCTCTCTTTGTCTTTTTCATTATACGCGCAATTACACATCTATTTGTAAGCACCTACATCATTTTTAATCTTAATTTTTTTCGTTACATTATTATTATACTATTTTTAATATTATTATTATTATGGTTCTTATCATAATTATTATTACTATTACTGTAATAATTATTATTACTATTTATTATGTAATTAATTTCTTACTTTTTAATTATTATTCTTATTATGTCGCAATAATAATAATAATAATATATAGTGCGTTTTTTACAGGCAAAGCTTGAAAAATCGGGGTTAATTTACAGAATGATGCGCAGTAGAAAATAAACGGAAATTTGTTAATTAATTGACCGCATTTTGAGATCTCCTGTTTTTTTTCTAAAAAATAAGATAATTTCCGTTTTCTTTTATATGCACGGCGAAAAATCCAGAGAATTGCAAATTCTTAATTTTCTTCCTTATTTTCTCATTCACCTTCATTTTTTTTTTATTTTTTTGAATCTAATTTAGAAAATAATTTTTTTGAATTTTATGTTTTAATTTTTTTAAAAAGATTAAAGATTGAGCATATAATTTTGATTTTTTTTTCATATTGAAATTTGATACTCTCTGTTCTTTTTCAAGATTATATAATCGCTACTATAGCGTACGATAGTATTTTTCTTTGTTTTTTCTCTTCATTCCGTATTAAAAGCCGGAAATTTCTGCGGTGCCTGTCACGTATTTTCAGATTGACAAGAAGCCAATAAAAATTTTTGAAAATTAATTTACAATAATAATGTTTTTCAAAATTTACAATCTAAATAAATTTCTTTTACTCCAACAAGACGAAAAGAAAACGATGAGATCCGAAATAAAGAATTTATTTTTTTTGAAATTTTTTCTTTTTTTGATTAACTTGAGTATATTTAGAAAAAACTCTCAGTCTTTATATAGTTGGAAAAAAGTATTTTTTCCTTTTTTAACATTAAAAAGAATTTTTTTGATCGTTTTTTTTTTGCATTTTTCGATAATATCACATTTTTTGTCACAATTTTGAGAATAGAGTATTCTTTTGTTTCTTTAAACTTTATTTTTTTTATAAATTTTCTCTTGCTCTTTCTTTTTTTATTTTTAAAATAAAAATTTTGTGCAGACCGTCAAAAAGTGAATAATATATATATATAAAGACAACCATTTTATCAGTCCCGTGAATCTGTTTATACGTGAATATATATAATATATACAGTTTAAAGAATAATGATCCCAAATTAATTCTTTTTTTTACTTTGGAATCAATTGGTTTTTCTCATTACTATCCGTTGTATTGCGTTATTATTATATTTTTAGTTTCATTTTTGGCGGTAGGCTGCGCTCAAAGTAACACCGTCGTTTTTACAGTCTAACGCTTAAAAAATAATTTTTTTTCATTTACTTTTTTTTAGTGGAAGTACAAAGTCTTTAATAGCGGGATAGGGGGGGGGGGGGAGATGAGTGGAGAGCAAAAAAGAGGAAGTAGAAAAATTGGTCACTGGACGAGCCTGGGACGTGATGTTTGTATCTTATGGAACTATAATATTTACAATCAGATGAAAATTGTGATTAGAAAAAATGTTTCTTCATGACGAAAAATTCATTTTCGCAGAAAATTTTTAAATCCGTAAATATCAAAGTTTAAAAAGAACTGTTAAAAATTGAAAAAAATCTAATTTTGAATTTTTTGGAGTACCAAATTTTTGTACTAAATTACCCCAGTGGTCTAGCGACCACTGGGGTAATTTGGTACCCCAAAAAATTAAATTTTAATTACTTACGATCATCTTAGACCAACTTTGGAATAAATATATATAATTATAAATTTAATATTCCGTTTCGAATACATTTAAAATATTCGATATAGATCTTATGAAAAAAATTTTATGCAAAAATGAATTTCCCCAGTTTCGTTCAAGTACCAATAGAATAATATATATATAGTTTGCCTGAGAATACTGTTAAGTCTTATGTTAATATTTGTTTTCCTTTTATCAGAATCGAAGTTTCGTTGATTTTCAATTTCCTTGAAAATTCCAAGTGCGTCCAGTTAAAGTTTGTGCACAAGTGATGAGCAAAGAGCAAGGCATTCCAGGCAAAAGGATCCTTTGGTTCTTCTTTTATTATATATATATGAATAAATCAAGTTTTATTTATATAGTCATATATGACACGTTAAAAAGAAAGGCACCTTAAAAGTGCCATTATTTTTAGGTTATGTTTCTGTTAATTTTATCGTCTCATTTTTTAAAAAATTACAAACATAACCTCAAAATTTTTGCGTCTAAGGTATCTTTTTTCGGAGCGTGTCACATATAAAGTACTTGCAGTCGTTTATATATATATTATATGTTATATAATATATTATAATTATATAATATATAATGTATATTATATTGTACATGTATTATATTATATATTATATAATATAAAATATATATATATAATATATATAGGAAAAGGAGCTATCGTTATAAATTAACATTCGATAAATATTTTGAAACGCTTACAATTATAAAAATGATTGCACTGAGAAGTAGATTTAAAAAAGTCAAGTATAAAAATAAATAAGTTAGACATTCTCTAAGTCAGCCTTTTACGTGATGTTTAAAAAAGTTAAACGCATCAAATAGTCGTTTTTTACATTAATTTTCATTACTGTACGTATTTTTACTTTTTGTAAATTTTTTAATTATAGACAGAGAGAGGTCATCGAAGAAAAGACTTCTAATTTTTCCTATCCGTATAAATACGTATATAAAACGAAACTTTCTAGTAAATTATATATAAAAATATAAGACGCCCTACGAAGTAAGTTTGTTTTTAAGATTTTAAAGTGCAAATAATTCAAAGAGAATTATAAGTATTTGAATATTTATTAATTTTGTTTTACTTAATTACATTTAAAATATTGCAATAGAAAAATTACTTTTTGTCCATGAAAAGGTTATGTTTCCATGTGTATAAAATATATAATACATATATATATATATATTTATATTTCATATAAATATATATAAAAATATATTTATATTTTATATGAATAACATGTAAACATAACCTCTCTCATAGTTGACATTTTTTCTCCTTTTTGTAAAGCGTCACATATTTTATATATCAGATATATATATATATCAAGAAAAAATTGTGCAAGCGACAGTGGCGAGATATTATTAATGCCAGAAAGATTTATTTTCATAAAAATGTTATACTTTTTGCTCATCTAAAAATTATTACGAAATAAATCTTTCTCGCTATCGTTGTAATATAAATATTTGTTTGTTTTCTTAAAAGTTTCTAACTTTTTTCGTATTAGAAATAGACTTTAAAAGACTATTTTCATCAATGTAATAAATTATCATATTTATATATATTTTTTATGTACAAAGTCGCGTTTCAAAATTAACAACGCCTGTGCGCGCAGCCTTCCGCTCGTCCGTTCTCGACGAGATATAATATATAATATATATTAATATATATTATATAAATTAGTGCTTGTATATACATATATATTCAAGTTATATTAATTTTTTATGCAATGTTGTGTACCTTAAATTGTAGAGTTTATTATAATGTTAGTATGTACAGGTACAGGTCTCGTATAGTTGCAGTCGTGTCGTCACTGATTTTTTTTTTTGCATCTTATGAACAATTATTTGTTCAAAAAATGAATTTTCTTTTTGGCGGGTGCCGACTAAATCCGCCAAAGTTTTTTTTGAGAGGCTTTAAATTACTGTAAAGCCGTTTTTTTCTTTTCCATTCCACCTAAAGCTTTAATCACACTTTTAATTTATTAAAGCCCTTTTCACACTCCTACTATAAAGCTTATTTCACACTCCTAGTAAAGCTTTTCTCACATGTCCATAAAGCTGTGTTCACACCCCTTTTTTCTTCTCTTTGGAAAAAATTACGATTGAGATATAGTAATTTTCTTCCGTTTTCTTGAACTCTTTCCTTTTTTTGTGGTAGGGATACAACTGAAGAACAATTCAGTCTTTTTGTTTTTGGTACACAGTCTTCTTTTTTTTCTTGACTGGAACACAATCGTTATTGATGTTGGTTTTATTTTTTTTTTTTTTGAATAAGGAAAACTTTTTTTTTCTTTTGACAACCAAATGAGAAAATAAATCGCATTCAAGTGTGTTGTAATTTTTGTGAGTTTCATTCTCACCTTTTTTGGAAGCACTTATATTGCGATTTTTATTTCGAGTTGAATTCCATTTTTTAGACTTTTTTGTTTTATTATTTTTTGTTTTTTTGGTTATGTGTGTTCCAGATTTTAAGTGCATTCGATAATGTGCGGTTGGGACGTTTCAATGACACTTGGACGTCCTACGGAATTTTCCAAATTATGAAGTGACGTTGAGTGTGGTCCGTGATTTCCATTGCGCCTTTCGTAACTTTCAATGTGTTCCAATTCACATTCCTTTGGAATAGTTCCTAAAAAAGAAAATTCTTTGTTTAATTTTTTTAAAAATAAATTCTAATTAAGATAAGTACTATATGTGGTCAAAAAATTTTAATACGCTGAAAAATTAATATACTATCTATTGATATTTAAAAAAGTATTTAATGTTTGAGGTAATGAATTTTATTTTTCATGAATGAATTTAAAAATATTTGTAAAAATAATTTAATTCTTGTGAAGAATTTTATAACAATTTTTAAAAAATAGTTGATTTCTTTCGACAAATTTTACGCTAATTCTAATTTATGTAATTGAATTCCTGAGAAAATTTTATTATTCATGAAAAAAATTTAATTTATTACAAAAAATTTTTTTAATAATTATATTCTATTTGAAACTTTAATGAAAAAAAGCCAATAATTAAATTTGATAAAGAATTCAATTAAAATATTTATAACAATAATAGAATTTTTGCGAACGATTTTATTAGAATTTTCAAAAATAATTGAATTTCCCACAAGAAATTTATTACTTTCCAAATGAATTGAATTTTTTAAAGAATTTTATTAAAAAGACTCAAAATAATTGAATTTCTGGGGAAAATTTTGTTATTTATCGACATAATTGAATTTTTTCGATCAATTTTATTAAGAAATTTGCAAATAATTCAATTCTTGTAAAAAATTCTAATATTTTTGTTAATAATTGAATTCCTGTGAAAAATTCTAATATTTTTTAAAATATTTGCATTTTTCCATAAAGAATAAAAAAAACTTTTTTTCTAAGTAATTGATTTTTTTGAGAAATTGAAATTGAATTTTTAAGAATAATTATACACTTTTTTTAGCAATTTACGTTAAATTGTATAAAAAATAATTGAATTCCTGCGATGAATTTTAATATTTATGAAAATTATTGAATTTTACAAAGAATTTTATGAAAATGTCTCAGAATAATTGAATTTGTAGGAGTAATTTTTGTTATCTATGGACATTAATGAATTCTTTTTTTGAATTTATGTAAACAATTGACTTTTTGGTAAGAATTTTATTAACATTTAAAAAAATAATTGAATTATTTCATGAAATTTATTAAAAATTTTATTTAAAACAATTGATCTTTTCGAGGAATTTAAATTTAATTTTTTAGAATAATTACATAATTTTCGTGCAATTTCTGTAAAATTGTTTAAAAAATAACTGTAATCCAACTATGAATTTTATTATTTATGAAGATAATTGAATAGTTGCTAAGAATATTATTATTTATAAAAATAATTGAATTTTTTATAAGAATTTTTTCGAAATAAAATAACTCTCTAAATCTGAATTAGCAGAATTCTACTAAGAATTAGTAAAATTTTACTAATTTCTAGTAGTTTTCATGAACGACTTTTCATCTTTTTAATTAGTAGAATATTACTAATTTTTACTAAAATTCTAATGTTTTAGTAGAATTATACTAATTGAAAGTCACAAAAAGTGACAAAAGTAGTAGCTTTTAGTGACTGAAAACTAAAAAAAGTACTTAAATTGCAGCAGAAGATAAAAATTTTAATAGAATCCAAACTTTTTCCCCAATTCATAGAAAAAACTAATTTTTAAAAAATTTTTTTTAAAAACTATTTTTTTTAAATAAATTAATATAAACTAATAATATAATAATTAAAAAGTTGACTCACCAACACTTATCTCTGGAGCGTATTCATAATAAGTAGGAGAACCAACAGCGGCTGCTAGTGCAAGTTCATCCTCAATATTGTTTGGTCGACAACTTGTTGTTTTCCAATGCGTTCGAAGTCCACTTGCGCTGATATATTTCTTGTCACAACCTTGACATGTGTAGGGCCTCTCGTTCGTGTGAAGTCTTTTGTGAAGTTTCAAATGAACAAATTGGGTGAATTTCGCCGAACACAAATCACAAGCGTAGGGCTTCTGGCCCGAGTGCAGTCTCAAGTGTGTCTTTAAATTCGACGTTGAGCTAAACCTCTTTTTACAAATTTCACATTGATGCGGTTTCTCTCCTGTTGGAACAAAATTAAATAATTCAGTTTTTTTATACGAAAAAATAAATTTTTGACTTGTTTAAAAGTATGACTTTGGCTTTGATTGAAAAAATTTATTGTCTCTTAATTCCTTTTCCATAAAAATTCATATAAAGTATTAATTTTTTTTAAATTAAATTTTTGTGTCTTTTTTGTTTGCCTTATAAACTTTCAAATTGCCACGAATTCTAATACAAAACCTTCAATTTTTTCAGGAATTCAATTATTTTCTACAATTTTCATCTAAACTTTCATAAATCAATTTTTTAAAAATAATTTACGAAAGTCTTTTTAAAATTCAATTATTTAAATAAAAAAATTCGATTTTAATTAAAAAAATCAAAATTATAATAAAAAAATTCTTACAATTCATTTATTTCAACATTTTTTAAAATTATTTTTAATTCACTTCGCTCGAAGGTAATTAAATTTTGAAAAAATATGTTAACCCAATTCAAAGAATTAGTTTTTAAAAAATATTTTAATTAAATTTTTGTAAAATAATTGCATCTCTTAAACGTTTTTTTGTATAATTAGAAAAACAAATATTAATTTTTCAAATGAATTTTATTTATAAATTTTTCCAATACTTTTTTCTCAAAGTTTTAAAAATAATACTAAAATGATTTTAGTTTTTTTTGTATTTGAATTTTCAGAAGAATGTTATTGAATTCACTCAAAATCTTGAATTTTCAATCGTTTTCATTTTTAATTTTACATTTAAAGATTTTTCATGAAAATTTTTGATAACTCAATATTATTTTCAAAAATTGAAATTAAAATTCTTCAAAAGTTGATTTTTAAAAGTTGTAACAGAATATTTGCAAAAAATTAAATACTGTAAATTAAATTTTACAAAATAATAATTAAAAAAGATTTTTATTCCAGATGTATTTGAAAAAATTTAATTACCATAAAAAATTATTCAAAAAAAAATTTTTTAAAGTGTTTGTTTACATAGTTATTTTTTGCACTGATGTAATAATAAGAACACATTTTTTGCATTTTATACTCAAAAATGTGGTATTTTGTTACAATATTTGGAAAAGGGCAAAAAAAGGCGGGTTTTTTGAAAATATGTCAAATTCAAATTTCTTCGAAAAATGTATAATTATTTTCAAAAATGTTTATTTATTGATTTGTTAAAATTATTATTTATTAAGTAATTATAATTCGTGGGAAAATTTTAATTTTTAGAAATTTGTTGTTAAAAGTCAGTATGAGATTTAAATTTTGTGGAACAATTCAAATATTTAATAAATTAGTTAGTTTTTTTTATATAAATAGTCGAATGATTAACGAATTTCACACTGAACTTGTTTATTAATTTCGATATTTTGAATTTTGAAAAACTTTATTTAGAATAGTATAATCGGTGACCCCCAAAAAAACCCGGATTAACATATTTCAGACCAATTGGATCAATTTTTCATAAATTCATCCGCCATTTTGAATTTTGAAAAACTAAGTTTAGATTCGTAATCAGCTACTACAATAATCGCTAGATAACTGTTCATAACAAAATCCGTTAATTTTAAAAAATTTTGTCCGTCATTTTAAATTTCTGAAAACTGGGTTCAAATTCGTAACTAGTGACCCAAAAAAAAACCCGGATTAACATATTTCAGACTAGTTGGATCAATTTTTCATAAATTCATCCTCCATATTGGATCCGCCATTTTGAATTTTGAAAAACTAAGTTTAGATTCGTAATCAGCTACTTCAATAATCGCTAGATAGCATTTCATAACAAAATCCGTTAATTTTTAAAAATATTGTCCGACATTTTGAATTTTGAAATACTAGCTTCGAATTTGTATAATCAGTAACCCTAAAGGCGCCGAATAATGTATTTTAGCCTAATTGAATAAATTTGCTAGCCATTTTGAATTTTAAAATACTAGGTTTAGATTCGGCCCAGCAGAAATCCCCGATTGATAAATATCAAATTTAGAACTCATCTAGAGATTTTGTCCAGATTTTTACTAATCTGACCTACTGTTGAAAAGGGTACCGAGATGAATATAAGAGATAGTAAATTAATAAAGGAAATGAATAAAGTAAATGAATAAAGTAAATGAATAAAGTAAATGAATAAAGTAAATGAATGAATAATAGAAAAAAAGAATAAGAATTAAGAATTAAATTTACCTGTATGCACCAAATGATGTTTCTGCAGATGTGCCAATTGTGTGAAACTCTTTGTGCAAACATTGCATTTAAATGGTCGTTCACCGGAATGCGTACGAAGATGAACCTTAAGATTGGAGAGTTGTCCAAATGTTTTACAACAAACATTACACTCGTAATGCATTTTACCGTCCTTCTTCTTTAATGGATAGGGCAATGATCGATAGCCCCTCGAACCCTGTGAATTTGGACTCAACGATCCACTTTGTGAGCAGGCATGATCATCGGGCGAGAGACTGCCCGCCGGTGAATATCTATTGAGTCCCTGTGCTCCATGAATCGTCAAACCCGGATGATGGCCCAAATGTAAATTATGAGTGCCGGCAATCAATTGATTACTGTCAATTTGCATTGTTGACGACGTTGGTAGTTGATGATTGTTACTCGAGACGTCGAGTCGCCTCTCGACATTTCGCTCATAGACACTTGTGGTTGGTGTCGGCGAATAGGGACTGCAATTTATTGACAGTGGAGTGACATTGTGATGTAGGGAGTTTTGATGATAGAGTCCATAGGTGTAGGACGATGGGGACTGAATCGGCGAGATTGGCGAGACACTTGGATTTGAGTTCAGGTAGACGGATGTTGATTCAATTTGTCCGGATGTTGAGTTTGAGTAGTGAATTGCGCTGGTTGGGGAGGGACTTTTGCTTCTTCGTTTTTGTTGCAGTGCGCCGGGATTCGCTGATGTTATGATGGAACTGGAGAGAGTTGTACTCGAGTGTATTCCAGGACTGCTTGCTGTGGAATGGAGAACGGTTGAATGTTGATTCGTGGTGGTGTTTATTAGTTCGCGGGTGTGGATATTTCCATTACTCGAGTGGGGAATGTTTGTTGAATGGATGTTGTTCCCGGTGCTTGAGTGGAGATTGCCGGTCGAGTGAATTGCGGTTGGACTCGGAAGAATGCCACTGCTGGGCAAACAGTTTTCCGTTTGCATCGGAAGATTCGAACTTGAGTCGGGACTGCAGGGGAGAATGTTGCCGTAGCGATGGGACTTTTTGTAGGAGTAGGCCATTTCGGTGGGACTCGACGGCGGTGGGGTGACGGAATCAACTAGATGATGGTGCTGCTGATTGTTGCTTGTATTGTTGTTGCTGTCCGTGGTGTTGTTCCTTAGGAGGATGTTCTCGAGAATTGAACTCGAGGTTGTGATGTAGGTACGACCGGTTAGTTGGTTTAGTTTTGGTTCGGCCTCGTAGAAGGGTTTGGAACTTTTCTCAAGTAATTCGTCGTCCGATAGGTTGGATTTTTGGTTTATGGGCGAGAGGGGTTTTTGCAGTTCGGGCGAGGCTGCTCTACTCGACAATTCATCCTTCTCCTTCACCTGATCAAGATTCTTGGTCGATTGAAAATTATTATACGTCTTGCTGATTTTAATTTTCACTTTTCGATATTCATTCTTGACGGTGGTTGAGTCGTGCTTCAGGATTTCGGTTCCTGTCGCCTTGGCGTTTTTCGAAAAATCGAGGACATAATTCTCCGAGTCTGATTCACTGCTCTCTTCGGGTGGTGTTAGAATTTCGTCGTGGTAGCCGTTCGAGTGGTAACCCTCGTCCGACCTTACGGAACCATCGGTGGGGGTCATTTGCGAACGCCTCTCGTATATCGTCGAATCCTTAAGGGGCGACACGATCTCGACCGTTGGGGGGATTTCCGTCGACTGCTGAACCTGTTGCCCTGAAATCACAAATATTTCCATAAATTTCTCCCGTTTTGGAATTTCTCCTCTTTTGGAGTTTCTTCAAAAAAAAAGGAAGTCACTTACTTATTCGTTGAAGCATCTGTTCGCCATTGTCCGGATAATTTAGCCTCTCAGCGAATTCCCGACAGTACCAGACCAGCAATTCCTGATTTGGTAATATTGGTTTGATTGTGTAAAAATAGATATTCATTTGATACTGGCATGCAATTAAATTTTGCGATTCCGATGAATACGCTGGATTCACGTATCTCATCCAATTTGATTTTTGAACATCAAAACCGTCGATGTAGTAGAACAATTCGTTGTTCTTGTATATCTGAAAGCGGAAGAGAATTTTTTTTTACAAATCAATATTATACGTATAGAAAATGAAGATTGAAAATTAAATTCTCGCTTATATTGAATTGAAAAGTTATAATATGAGAGATGTCTGCTTCTTGCTTTTCGTTTTAAGTCCCGTTCGAGAAACCAGTTTTGCCTCGAAGGTTCTTTTTCGATATTTTTTTTCTATATATCTATTTTTTTAAAATCACTTGCGACTAGGAAAGATAAGCATTGCTTAGGGAGACCAAGTGTCTGATTTATGGCTTCCAAGAGGATGGTTCACTTTCAGAAAAAAAGCTGATGTAATGGTAATTGCAAAATCTTTGATAGGAAGATTCTTCACCCAACGGCAAATTCATTTCCATTTTAATATTTCAGGGAGAACGGGAGGAATTAAAAGATTTCTTTTCTATTTTTTTTTTTGCTTTTTGGTAAAGATGTACTAGAGAGTAATTTAAATATAATCGATCACGTATTAATATTTTCGAAAACTTACCCTCCAGAAGTATTTTCGATTCGCATCAGCTGGCACCGAATCCTTGGTGTACTTTTGACCGATCAACGGTCCGAATCGTGTTCCCTTGGGAATGTAACTCGTGCTCCAAACTCCCACCGCCTGGAAATTGAAAATTAGTTGCAAAAATTGTGATTCTTTACAAATTTTTTTTTTAATGTTTCGAATTGATTATTCAATGATGGTTCTAGAATATCTTGACTTATTTGGAGAAGTCAATGAACTGAGATGTAAACAAAACGTGACAATTGGAATTTTTTTTAGAAACATTCAATCACGAATTTAGTTTGTTTGAAAATATTTATTTATTTTTTATTTATGATTCATATTTTAATGTCCATATCTTTAATTTGTTGATTGAGTAAATTTTACAAGGTTTTTAGCCATTTTATTTATGTAGAAAATATTTTCTGGTTTATTTGGCATGTTTCGTTTGATATGTTTATTAATTTTTATGTGAAGCATTACAGAAAAAGTTTATTAAAATTTGGTTCATGATAAAGAATTTGTAGCGTTATCGCGCAGTTAAATTCATGATTGAAGTGCTCTGACTCCAGATTTTTCGTTTTTATTATTTTTCTATTCATTAATAGGTGTTTTTAGAAAACGTTGTTTTGCTTCATCATAATAATTCACAAGACAACTTTTACTATTAAATTAACAAATAATATTCGTTTCCTTCATTAAAAAATCAAAGTTTTAACAATGGGGATAGTTAGGTTCTTACGAGATTTTGATTTTTTTTAAATCCAATGAAATTATTAACAATGTTGGTGTTTATATTTTCGTTACCATATTTAAATGTTTTTTTTAGTTTAAGCCATCGGTTTTTTTTAAATGTTTCCAAATGAATTCAAATGAATGATTGTTTATTAAAATGTGACTAATTTTCATTAGATTTCGAAGTATACATACATTAGGAGCTTGCGATGATTTGAGCACCAAATTTCTTGGCAATGATGCTTCAGCTCGATTTGAATCGGTTGGCGATCCTGCAACATCGGGTACAAGATAAACGGCATGTTGCTCGAATTCCTCCTCCCGAAGGGTCGCATGATCCCATTCGCTAGCCTCCATTCTTCAACTGAAAAAAAAAAAATTTTCAAATTTTACTCCTCTATTAAATTAAGTGAGAGTTACAATTTTTTATGTTCGAAAAAAATGTCGCTTTTTTAAATTCAAAAAATCAATTTTTTGAACATTTTTAAAAAAAAGTCATAATAAATATTAAAGAGAATGCGAATTTTTGTAAATGTTACACACACAAATACAGAGTTGCATTGCTTATAACGGTATCCAAATTGCGACTCAATCATTCTTCGTTCTCCACACATCATCAATTCGCCTTTCTCTCGTTTAAAGAAAATTCAGCCTACAAAATTTTATTAACACAAACACTTTTCTCCCGCAACATAAGAATTTCTCCTCTCTCAATGACTTTTCGACTATATTTCTGTTTGAAAAGAAAAATTATTTGAAAAAAAATGTTTCTTTTTTCGAAAAAATTTTTTTCTTTTAAAAAATCATGCCTGGAAATTTTAATAATTCATGACGAGAAATATTTTGAAGTGAGCTTTTTTTTCTTGCGGGGGAGTGTAAAAAAATTTTTCTGTATTTTGAGGGAAATTTATTTTTTTTTGGCATATTGTAAAATGATGGGGAAAAAAATACATTGCGCGAAACGTGGAATTTTTCTGCGACTATCGGTCGATCGAGAGGGAAGCTACCCTCGCTGGTGAAATTCAACTTCGCTGGTGCAGCGGTGCACGCTTTAACACCGCGAAAGTGAAACCCGTCCATGCATTGATCGACTGCATACGGGGGGAGGAAGAGGGATACAAACTCCGTCGTCTTTCACCCTCATTCCTCACCCTTTCATTCGTCACTCAATTTTTTTTTTCCTTTCTCCATCTTCAGTCACGAGAATCTCCCTCCCACTTCTAGAAAATTACACTCCCTTCGCAAAAATAGATTTTTTCCCTTAAAATTAATAAATTTTTCCCCGTGGGTTTTTTTTTTGGGCGTTTTTCGTACCTACCAAAAATAATTTTTTTTTTGACAGATTGGTCCCTTTTGGTGCCGAGAGGGCGGGGGGGTTTATGTGATCCTGTAATTTTTCAATGACACTGAATCCAACTTCATATTATCACTCCACTTATTACGAGTCCAAAATTGAGTTTTTTTTTGTAAAATTGTCCTGATTTTAATCAACATTTATTCGGGCGGGACGAGGGATCGATCCGAACGACTTTCCGAGTTTATCGATTATCAGGACATCAAAAAAAAAGGGCTTTCAAAAACTGAAAAAAAGGGAAACGGATCCTTTTTATTTGATATAGTTGGGAATTTTTGTTTTTTTACACAGAAGGGAAAAGAAAAGAAAATTAAAAAAAAAGAATAAGAGTGAATTTGTTGAAAGGGAAATTTGTTTATGTGGGAGTGGGATGAGAATTTTAGTACCTTTTTTTCGGTTGGGGGATGAGTGAATGAGAGAGAGAGAGAGAGAGGGTTGAGCTTTTGGATTTTTGGATTGAAAAATGGGAAGTGATTTTTTTTTGGTGTTTATTTTGTTGTAATGACGCCGTGAGGTGATGAGTGGGTGTGTATGAAATTTTCGTAAACAATGAAAACAGCGCACGAGGGTGTACGTCGCGGCTCGCGAATGGCACAGTGAAACTCGGGTAGACCTGACCTAGCCCAACGCGAGGCGGCTTGGCCGACGGTCTCTCTCGTCTCTTCTCTATACACTCGTTTGTATTGGTGGATATAGGCGCCAGCTTGTACACGCGCCGTGCAAAGCCAGCAGACAGAGCCAGAACGCGAAGGTGGTGCATTTCTCGTGCGCTGCGCTTTCGATCGACCCGTTGCCAGAGGCTCCCTCCCTCTCATTCACTCACACTCTTTCTCCCTCATTTCCTCTTTCATTTTCCTCCTTTCTCTCCCACCTTTTACTTCCACTATATATTTTTTTTTCTTTCCTTCCTCTTTTCTTCTTTAAAAAAAAAATTTTTCAAGCCGATCTGATATTAGACTTTAAAGACGGGGAAAGAGAAAAATCATTGCAATAAAATTATCCACGACTTTTTACTTCTGAAAGTGTATAAGAAAATAATTTTGTCATTTTTAGCTACATTGTAAATTTTATATAAATATATATTAATCAGTTTTCATTTTTTTCATGTCTCCACTTTCTGCTTGGATTGAGAATAATCATCTGGAGAAGGACTTGATTTGCGCAGGCGCGAGTTGACGTCACAGTAATGGCGTAAGTATATACCGGACGGGAGCTGACGACACTAACATGATAATGAATCTTCTAAAGATTGTCATTGTTCGAGGAAAGCAGGAAAAAAGGTTATTTAAATATAATCGACCACGTAATTAAACTGTTCACTTGAAAAAGTGAGACTAATATAGTAAAAACACTATTGAATCTTGTAAAGATTGTCAATGTTGGTGAAAAGCAGAAAAAAGGTTATTTAAACATAATCGACCACGTAGTTAAACTGATCACTTGAAAAAGTGGAATTAATAGTAAAAAATTTTGGCATCTAAAGATTGCCTAAAGATTCTAAAGATTGTCAATGTTAATAAAAAGTAGAAAAATGGGTTATTTAAATATAATCGACCGCACGTAATTAAGCTGATCACTTGAAAAAGTCAGAAGAATACTAAAAAAATCGACAAAAGTCATTTGTAATATCCCATTAGGGGTCATCAATTTACATTACTAATCAAATCCAAAAACTTTCAATTTGACTAAATTGGTAACAAATCGAAAGGGGGTCCAAATAGTCCGAAAAATGAAATAACCATGTTTATCGACAATCCCTTAATAAATACATTATTTGAAGAAGTAAATTTCTAAACAAAGTTTCTAAGAAATATAATCCATCACGTTATTAGCTTTGTAAATTTCAAAAATTCCAAGAAGCAAATTTTTTTCCCTCCTCTTTACTTTAATAAATTTTTTTTTTCATCCTCAAAAGACGAATACTTTAAAAGGAGAAATTTTTTTTAACCGTTCTCTTATTTTTCCGTGTCTTTTTGTCTGTTTCTTTTTCCTCCTCCTACACCACCCTATGGCATTCGTAATGTACATCCTCTCTTCCACCCGCTTGCTTCTTTGCCCTGCAATACTTTTGTAGGGTGGTTCGGCGTGCAAATTCACCTTCTCCTATACCATTTCACGTTATTCGCATGCGCCATTCGCTTTCAAAATTCAACCTACACTCTATATATGTATACAGATAACTCTAGTTTCATTCTCTGACCCCGGACTTCATATTCTTGCATTGTGCTATTTTTTAACTATTTAATATTTTTATTTTTTAAACTCGTTTTTAAAACTATTTGGGGCCGTTCAAAAAATACGTAACGCTATTTTCGGAAATTTGGACCCCCCCTCCCCCCACGTAACAAAATGTTATATACATTAGCGCCATTTTTCTCCTTACCGTAACAAATTTCTTGACCCCCCCCCTCCCCCCAAAACGCGTTACGTTTTTTTTTTTGAACGGCCCCTTTCCTAGCGATGTAAAATTATTTTCTATTTATTTGGGTAAAACGTTTATTTTTAAATAGTAATTTTATTTTATTTATATTATTTTTATTTATTTATAGAGGCTGTCAAGAAACTACGTTATAAATTTTCAATTCTTTTTAGACCTCTCCCCCCCCCTCTTTCTTCTTTCGTTAACATTGCGTTAATTGAGGGGGACTTTCCTCTAAATTGGTAACGTAGTCTATGGATTATGTATAGTAAATTAAAAAAATAAAAAAGATACAATTTTCAGGAAGACTGAATATTATTTAAATTACTACAAAGTTTCAATTATTAATTAGTATTTAGAAAAATAATGGAATATTTAAAAAAAAAATTTAATTGTTAGGAAGACTGAATATTATTTAAATTACCACAAAGTTTCAATTATTAATTAATATTTAGAAAAATAAAGGAATATTTAAAAAAAATCGTTAATTAGATTTCATCGCTCGTGAATGATGAGTGAGAGGTAGAGAAAGTTTAAAAGCGCGTGCGCGAAGTTTATGAGGTAGACGGTTGGACGCGTAGCGTGCGGTGGGGGTAGAAGACGAGAGATTTTCCCCCTCCAACGCGTGACGGACCAATGCGACGAGACTTGCATTTCCGCGCACCTATAAAGGCAGCGCTTTCGCAGCGGAAACTCACTTTCATTTGAGTCGTGTGACTAGAACGTTCGCGTAGGAAGAGGGCAAAAATTTTATTTGCACAATGGCGTTAAGAAAAGTAATTTATAATATAATCGATCACGTTATTAAATTTTGCATTTGGCAAATAGAGAACAGTACTTTATAGACAAGGACAAGCAAATATGAATAGTATTTTCGTTTACTAACACGGTAAATCGTTAGGTATTAAAATAATACCAAAAAGGATTAAAATAATCCAATTTAGTGTTATTTTAATCCATTTTGGTGTTATTTTAATACCTAACGATTTACCGTGAAATAATGTTAATAATTTATCGTTTTTTATTAATAATTAATTTATCGTTTTCATTATTAATTATTAATTAGTTAGAAAAGTGAACTTGTTTATTATTCCTTTGTTCAATTCCGTTAGAAAAATAAACTTTTTTTTATTTTTTTTCTTAATTCTGTTAGAAAAATGAATTTGTTTATAATTTTTTTTTAATTTTGTTCGAAAAATTAGCTTTTTTATTACTCTTTTCTTCAACTTTGTTAGAAAAATTAAGTTTCAAAACCTAGATGTTTAAAATTTGGTAAATTTGAAATTTCTATATACTTTTTTAAGACTTAAATTAGTAAAAATAAATTATTGCTAATGAATTAATAATTAGTTTATATAGTAGAATTTTTGTTTCGATGTTGAAGTTTTTGTATTCTTTTAATCGATTAACGAAACAGTTATAAATAGGAAACACCTTCATTAGTTATTAAAAGAATTAAAAAAAATTTTAAAGATCTACTTTTTAAGGAGACTGAAAGAGATAGTAAAAATTAACTTCGTTTAAAATTAACTCTTTTTTATCAAATAATTTTCGATTATCATTTTAGGGTAAGTTTCGAAGAACAGTCGCGAACTTTCAATAGTGCTATTTCTAATAGTCGGTTCTTTGATCCGGCCCCTTAATTGTATTAATGGAAACTTAATTAATTGTAAATAAATAATAATTGAAGCTATCACTCGGCAAATTTATAATAATAAAGTAGAAATTAATTATAGTTGTGAAAAAAACTTTTAATTCATTGTATTCGGAAAATATTATAAGTTTATTAATATTTATCAAGATGAGACAAATTGCAATGAATGAAGAAAGTATTTCCTATTATATATATATATATATATATATATATATATATATATATATATATATATATATATATATATATATATGTATCTAATAATAAATTACATGTATTTTAAATTTAAAATTCAAATGAGAATATGATATAAAATAATGAGTTGATTATTTCTTTAAAATCAAAGTTGAACTTTATTCCCTATTAGGTTTTATTGACTATTGAGTTATATTACGAATAGCCGTAGGAAATTAAACGAGGCGTGTGTTGACTTGGGTTAATTTCGCCCACGTAACAATCTTCTTATAAGACCGGTCGTCGTTGGAGGGGAGAGAAGGGGGGGGGATTAGGATTGGCCTCGCAGGAGCGGATCCTTTCTTATGGTGAGACTTCAAGTTCAATGAACTCGGCCGAAAAATTGGTTACATGTGTGTGTGTGTGTATATATTCATTGCCCCCCTCGCCTTACAATTGTCATTGACACTGATTGTGAGCTAATACTTTCTCTCAATCTCTATATGACGTGTTTATAAAACTGTCAAATGCGCTCTTGAATATACGTTCCATCAAGGAAAAGTATAGAGGAGGGGGGTTGTAATCTTCGACCATGACTTTGACTCTAGACCGTGACATCAATATTCACAGATTAATTTCATAATAAATTTTTTTTAATTTTTGTAAAATAAAATTTTTTTTGTATATATTGTGATTATATTTTGATTATTTTGATAAAGATGATTATTTGGAAAAATCATTTATTTATAGAAAAAACGATTGTTACTGGAGTGGCATTGAACTCTATTCCTCGGTTATAGTCTTCACTCTCGCCCCCACTCTTCGGGAATAAATAAAATGGAGTCACTCAAAATGGCGACGTTCTGAATTTCACTTTTTCGAAGAAGATTCAATTCACCTTTTTGATTGCGGATTCCCTCGCCGCAGTTCATGTCTTCTTCTGATTTTGCTAGAGAAGAATTTCCGCGTGAATCGGCGACGTCTACTAACCCAGATACGTTCTCGGGGTCGTCGATCTTTTCCCTCCTTGGAAGGAACTACTGTACCAGATATATTAATTTACCAGGAAAGTGCAAAATGGAAAAAAATAACTATTTTCTTTTTCAAATGTTTCTGCATTGAAATTGGTGGTAACAAAAATTAATTTTCAAAAATCGATTTTTGAGTTAAAATGTTTTTTTATTTTTTTCTTCTTTTTTGAAAAGGGGAATCGATATTATATTAAGATGTTGGGTAAGGTTTCTAATTCGCGTAATAGCTTGCCAACGGGAGATAGGAGAACGCGATGTAAACCGGAAATGCCGTCTCCATGGTGCCCATTCGGATCGAACCACACAGCCAGTGTTCGAGGTCTTTACCCCCTTGGCATTGCGTTCTATTATGTTATACACGAGATATGATGCGAATAACCCGTATGTGCGAAAATTTATTTACATATTATGCGTTGGTGAGAGATTATATATATATATGTTTAATCGTTAACAAAGAGATAACTGCAAATCTCGAGAGTTTATGTTTCATTCATAATATTATATATACAAGTTATTGGAAATTTCATAAATCAAGATAAGGGTTTTATTTTCATTAATATTTAGTTA
This sequence comes from Leptopilina drosophilae, assembly GCA_032873175.1. NCBI lineage: Eukaryota > Metazoa > Arthropoda > Insecta > Hymenoptera > Figitidae > Leptopilina > Leptopilina drosophilae. The sequence goes on from CM065486.1 coordinate 10,763,656, forward strand.
TAATTTTAGAATTAGAAAAATTTTAGAATTTTAGTTATAAAAGTGAATACTTGAAAGCAAAGTAGCTGAAGCAGATTTCATTATCTGAAAAGCAACAGTGCTGATATTCAACTACGACTCAATAAGTCACCTAGCGGATTCTAAATGACCCCAACTGGCCTTAGGAGATTTATGGTACTTATTCCACTTTTGGTATATAAGAAAGTACGAAACGGAAAATGTACTTTTACAAACAAGGTCCACAAGGCGACCCTGTGACTATGTCATATTTTTAAAAAAATATCATTGTTCAAGGTCCAAAAACCAAATTTACACTTTTAGAAGTATTTAGAAGTTGTCTCCAAATGCAAAACAAACACTAAGTGTAAGATTTGATTTTCGATTTATGTGCCCATTGATTGTCGGAAGCGAGAGCATTCCTACTTTATTAGTACATGTTTATAAAGAGCCGGAAAAGCGAGTGGCAAGTGAATTAGTTAAAGTGAGTTCGCGCAAAAGTCTTTACGCGAAAACTTCTCTTTCTCTTCTTTTGACGATTACATTAACAGTATATGTGTGTGTGTGTGTGTTTATGCCCCCCTCTCTCTTCAGTCTTATTTTCTTTCATCGCTCTCCCAACAACGTTGCCCCTGAAAGAAGGTCTCTGACGGTCATTGTCCTACTTGGACATACACTCATGGAGTTCGCGCATAACAACACACACACCATGGGCCCATAGGCTTAAGGAGGTTTCGATACCCCCATAGGCAAGACCCCGTTGTTTCGCCTACATTGCCAACACCAACCGCATATCCCATCGAAATCAAATCCTATAATATATATAAGTCCCCACTAGTTACCACTGTAGGTACCACTAGGGAGTGAACGTTGTTTGTCCTGTTGTCGTTGTCGTCGTCGTCGTCGTCATTCTCGACTAACTGTACATTCCCCCTCTTCCCCACTATCCCTAAACACAGGTTTCATTTTATATTTCATTATCCACACTATATGTCACACATGTTCATTATATCTCTCTTTCTTTCTTTCTTTCTTTCTTTCTATCCCCATTGGCCTATTCTAATCGCTTTACTCTTCCCCTTCATCTTTTAAGAAAAAGTGCAAAAAACGAATCTTCAAATGATAAATTCATCTAATAAACGTAAATTAAAGGAATTGATGAAAATCATCCAAGGCCAATATATAACCGATCATGTATTTTTAAAAATTCATAAAGGACTTCTTTGAAAGCGTTTGAAATAACAGAAGGAGGGAAATAAGTGCAAGTGCTTGGAGTTGAGCGTCGAAGAACCGTTACTTTGTGGGGAGCGGTCTTCGACCAAAAGTAAAACCGAATTCAGTTTCGGTGTTGGAACCACACTCTGACGAAATTTCACCGACGATTCTTATCGGTTGTTGAACGCTTATATACCTTTTTCTGTGGGATGCTCAAGGTTATACCCGGGCACATATTATAAACGCGCAGAGGTCGTTAACCACTGGAAAGGAAGAAGAAGAAGAGAAAAAAAAACACTTTTTATTTCCATCCGTTAAAACACTATATATATATATATATATATTGAATATATATGTATACATATATACAATTATCAAATATTTAAGATTTGGAAATAAAATTTTTTTTATCAAAAATGGACAGAAAAAAAAATTTGAAGGACAGGACTCATCATCATTATCATTCACGATGAGACTTGAAATGATGAGAAATTTTTAAAGAGTTGAATTTATTACACAATTGACATTGAACGCTAATCGAAATATGCTCATTCGAAAGTCATTTTATTTGTGTGTCTATATATATATATATATATATATATATATATATATATATATATTGAAAAAAAGGTGGAAGGACCTCGAAAGCATGGAACTTGAATGGGGTCGTTGAACCATCGAGACTGAGACGATTTTTATATGCCCAATGTTCACCTTCCAAAGTGAAGGGAATGACCCTCAATTTTTAAAAGTCTTTCAAAGTCACAAAAAAATTACATAACACGTTTGAATTGTATTTTCGGTTCCTAGCTGAAATTGACATTTCTATTTTGGAAACAAGAAAAATGTTTGATGAAACAATATTTGATTTTAAATAAAATCATTGTGTACTTAATATTTTTTTACTCTTTCTTGTTTTACTTTTAAAGTATATAGACTTTTGTTTTATAATAATTTTGAAACTTTTTCCTGTGGGTTGTTTAGTTATAAATTATAAATGATGGAAAAGAGAAAGTGAAAATTTGAAAATTGATGGTAAATTTTTGTTAATGAAGGGAATTTATTTGTTTTATGTGATGGTAAAAGTTGTTATGACTTTTTTGCGCATCTGACGGACGATTTCTGTGCAATTGCGCATCTATGGGACGCAAAAAATTCTTCTGCGCATGTCTTGAACGCAAAAAATACTTCTGCGCATCTTTTGAAAGCAATAAATACTTCTGCGCATCTTTAGAAGGCAGTAAAGAATTCTGCGCATGTCTTGAACGCAAAAAAATCTTCTGCGCATGTCTTGAACGCAAAAAATACTTCTGCGCATCTTTAGAAGGCAATAAATACTTCTGCGCATCTTCAGAAGGCATTAAAGACTTCTGCGCATCTTTAGAAGAGAATAAATACTTCTGCGCATCTTCAGAAGGCAGTAAAAACTTCTACGCATAGCTTAAACGCAAAAAAATCTTCTGCGCATTGTTAGAAGGCAATAAATACTTCTGCGCATGTCTTGAACGCAAAAAATACTTCTGCGCATCTTTAGAAGGCAATAAATACTTCTGCGCATCTATTTAACGCAATAAATACTTCTGTGTACCTTTAGCACTCAATATAATATAATTCTCCGTATCCCTAGAGTGCAATAAATAGTTCAGCGCATTTTTAGAATTCATTAAATAGTTCTGCGCACCTATGAAACGAAATAAATAATTTTGCTCAACTTTAGAACGAAATAAATACTTTTGCCCATGTCTAAAAATACTTTTGCGCATCTTTGGAACGAAATAAATACTTCTGCGCAACTTTAGAATGCAATAAATCTTTTTGCGCATCTTTAGAACGTAATAAATACTTTTTCCCATGTCTAAAAATACTTTTGCACAACTTTAGAACCTAATAAATACTTTTTCTCATGTCTAAAAATACTTTTGCGCATCTCTGTAAAGAAATAAATACTTCTGCGCATGCGTGGAACGCAATAAATAAGTTTGCGCATCTTCAGATCGCAATAAACAGTTCTGCGCATCTTTAGAACCCAATTAACATTTCGGCGCTCCTACAAAACGCAATAAATACTTAGGCGCATCTCTAGAACGGAATAAAATATTGTTCTGCGCATCTTTAAAAAGCAATAAACAATTCTACACATATGTGAATGCACAATGTTTTTTTTATTGTTATTTAAAGTTGCGCAGTGTTAGAACTGAAGAGTAAAAAATGCGCAAAAGATACTTATTGTATTCTGCAAATGACCATAAATCACAAACTAGTAAAATTTTTAAAATTTTACAAATGCGCAATAACTTTTACCATTTTACAGATGTTTAATGGCAGTGTCTACAAACTCTAGATGCGCAGTGACTTACTTACTGCTGCAAAAATATGCGCAGAGGCCTTTTTTAACGTCTAGAAATATGCAACGGTACTTAGTGTATTTTATAGATGCGCAATGAAACCTATTATACTGTATAGATGCGCAGTAACTTCTGGCTTACATAATAGATGCGCAGTAACTTCTGACTTACTTTATAGATGCGCAGTAACTTTGATCTTACTTCATATGTGCGCAGTAACGATTATTATAATATATAGATGCGCAGTAACTCCTGTCTTACTTTATAGATGCGCAGTAACTTCTATCTTACTTTAAAAAAATGCAGTAAAGTCCATTATACTGTATAGATGCACAGTAACGTCTATTATACTATATAGATGCGCAGTAACGTCTATTATACTATATAGATGCGCAGTAGCGTCTATCATACTTTATAGATGCGCAGTAGCGTCTATCATACTTTATAGATGCGCAGTAGCGTCTATCATACTTTATAGATGCGCAGTAACGTCTATTGCCCTTTATAGATGCGCAGTAACGCCTATTACTCTTTATAGATGCGCAGTAGCGTCTATTGCCCTTTATAGATGCGGAGTAGCGTCTATTGCCCTTTATAGATGCGCAGTAACGTCTATTACACTTTATAGATGCGCAGTAGTATTTATCGCACTTTACACATGCGCAGCACTTTCCTACGCCATGTTTCGTTGCGCAACAATAAAGATTAACCAGAAAGGAATGAATAAAGAACAGTGTAATTATATACATATTATAGCAGCACGTGGCCGGACGGAAAGAGTGTGTATATAAAAAAAGCAAGTTATTGAAGAATGTAGATAAAGAAAATGAGGAACAAAGAATGGGAAATGGGTTTGATTGAAGGAAGGATAATTATCTTCTTTTTTTCTTCTTCTCTTTCTGCCCCTCTCTCTTTTTTCGTGCAAAATGTGTCTAACGGGATTGTCTTGCAAAAGTACAAGTGGTAGCACTCGTACTTTAGTCAGGCAAGAGTCCATCAGTAAGTGGTCACAGTCAACGACTCGCACATGCAGACAGTGAGTTTCAATGGGACACGTGAAAGAAGAAAAGTGGAGGGGGGACCTGAGAGCACCGCCACGGCCAGACGAGTGTGCGAGCGAGTTAGACGACCGCTATATCATTTCGCTACCGGGTTCTCAGTTCACCGTTCGGTTGTTGAACTCGCAACTCTCTTGCGCTGCATAACCCATTTTGTAATAGCACACTTTATTTAATCGGCACGCGACATAATTCCCGTCCTATATCATTATTTTTCGCTTCTATTATTATTATTATCATTATTATTGTAGTCGAAAAATGTTTTTTAAATTTATGTTTAAAAAGCTTATTTTTTAATTCCCTTTTTTTGCTTATTTTTTAGAAAAACATCTAGGTTCGGTATTTACAAGAACATTTTCTTTTAATTCTCAATTTTGTAAAAGTAAAATTGAAATATTTGAAAATTGTTTTTTTATTTTAATAAATATAATTTTCTTTTCTTTTGCTAAATATAATTGATGTTAAATATTCAGTGTAGAGAGAAAATGAAATTGAAAAGAAAATATTGAATTTGAAAATAAAGTTTGATGCGAAGAAAGTCGAAAGTAAAAGAAGAAGGGAAAAAATTGGGAGATATTATAAACACTGGCTCGGAAAATATAAGAAAAGTGAATATTAATATAAAAAAGGGAAAATCAAAAATTTTACTCTGTAGATCATTGTCGATGAATTGTTGCGAAAGAGATTAAATAACAGAGCTTGTAATTTCCGCATTGAGTATCTCCGACTCCAATGTCAATGTCAGTCGCCCTTTCACCTTATATAACGAATGAGCGTACTCTCCGTTCCCGACGCTTGCATATTATCGGCTTAATGCGATTCGCATATATATATGGAGAGCGATGAAATCTAGCATGTTATTTATTCTTTCTTTTTTGCATTTAGTTTTGTACTCTAACAATAAAATTCACCTCCCACACTTTATAATTTCATCCCAAACGTTCTCTTTAAAGTAATTCGAGAAAATTTTTTTTTTAAATTATTTTCGCACTACGTTTTTTTTTGTTAATTCGAAAAAAAATAATTGTTTGAAAATTATTTTTGCACTTTTTTTATTTATAATTTTGAAAAAATTTATTTATACACTACATTTTCTTTAACTAATTAAATAAAAATTATTTAAAAAAATTTTTTTGCCCTACTGCTTACAGTTTGTTATAAAAAAAAGTCTAAACTACTAAAAGGGAATTCGTTATAAAATAAATATATAAACTTATAAAAAAAACTATTTTTAAACAAACTGTTGTTTTTATTGAAAAAAAAGTTTTAAAAAATTATTTTTATAAAGTTTTTTGTTGATTACAAAAAAAATTGTTATTTATTTCAAATTTTTTTAATAAAAAAAAATATTATTTATAATTTTTGTATTATTAATATAATAATAATTCTTCTTCTTCTTCTTATTATTATTATTATTATTATTACTAGCTTAATTATCATTACTAATAATAAAATTATTATAATAATATAATATTAATGAAAATAATAAAAATATTGATAATAATAATATTGTTATTATTATTATTATTATTATTATTATTATTATTATTATTATTATTATTATTATTATTATTATTTATTTCTTTATTTATCAATTTTTAATGAATTTATTTTTATTTATTTTATTCAATTATTATCGTGAAATAATAAAATAGAACGAAATTGAGTTCAATTCTCAATTATTGTAATTTTGTGAAAATATTATTTGTGGAGAAAAACTTTTTTCATGATGTAAAGAAAGAAAAGTTTTTAAATTGAGTTTGAGATATGGCAAAAAAGGTTTTGCAGGTTTGCCAAAGTGATAGTATATAGAAGAGTAAAAGAGAAGGAGAACGAAAGAGAAAGAGTTGAACGGTACTAATGCACTAAGCAGCACACTCCGACGTCACACATTTGACCGTTGATTATGCCGATAGCAAAATAATAATAATAATAATATTGGTAATAGGAAAAAAATGTGACTATAGTAGCATGCACTTGTGACACTTTATAGCCTGTCGTGCATCCTATAGTAGAAAAAAATTTTTACTTTAACTTTATATAATTATAATAATGATAATAATAATAATAATATTAATAAGAATAATAATAACAATAATAATAAAAATAATAATAAATAGAATTAGAATTACATTAATGTTTTAATTACTTATTTTTATATACATAAAAAATTTGTAAGAAATTTGTTTGTCTCTTTTTTTACCAACTGTTTTAGGGAATGAATTTTAAATTCAAATTGATAATTAATTATTAAAAATATATGCGGGAACCCCTAAAATTTTCTATATGGGATCCAATAGGTTCCCATAGAAGATTCTGTAATACGCTAATATATGATAACTTGTTTAGAAATTCACATGGAAGCCTGTATAGAAAAGCACATAGGTTCCTGTTTAAAAATGTAGCAAATAATCCATATGGGAACCTACATGGGTTCCAAATTTGAATTATATAGATTTGAAGTGTGAAGATCTATATTAATAGGAACCCATACAAAATCATAAGGGTTCTTATAGGATTCCACATAAAGAACGAATGGGTTCCCATAAGAATATTTATAAATTTTTATGGGTTCCTGTAGGAGCTCACATTATAATAGGAATCTATGGGTTCGTGTATAGAAACACGTATAATGAATGTACGGGTTCTTATAATGTAATTAATAAGGATTCTCATATAGGATCCCATATAAGAAATGCATGGTTCACTATTGGAACCCAGATAAATTTAAATGTGATCCTAAAAGAACGAATATATAAAGAATTATGGGTTCCTGCAGGAGCTCACATTATAATAGGAATCTATGGGTTCGTGTATAGAAACACGTATAATGAATGTATGGGTTCTTATAATGTAATTAATAAGGATTCTCATATAGGATCCCATGTAAGGAATGCATGGTTCACTATTGGAACCCAGATAAATTTCAATGTGATCCTAAAAGAACGAATATATAAAGAATTATGGGTTCCTTTTAAAATTTCTATGGGTCCCTATAGAAAACTATTTCAAACTATATTATATTATATTATATTATATTATATTATATTATATTATATTATATTATATTATATTATATTATATTATATTATATTATATTATATTATATTATATTATATTATATTATATTATATTATATTATATTATATTATATTACATATAATACTATTAAAATGCATTGAAATCTATCTTGGAGAATTTATGTTGATTGAACTCGAGAGTTGCTTATAGCTTTCACTCTATTTGAACAAGCACACGGTGAGTGAATGTAGCTATACTACTAAAAGCGAAGAGTAAAATCCTTCGACGAGGAAATAATGGCTGCCTTCCAGCAGCTGAAATTACTCCTTTTTCCTTACTGTGTGTTTCGTGAAGCAAAGAGAAAAGAAAATTGTAGTTCTCGTTAATTTCTCTCTTTTATGTATATTATTTTTATACATACAGCCCAACTAATGACAATTTAATGTTGAAAATGTATATATAATATTTAGAAATAAAATTCGAAAAAAAATGGGGTGTGTATTCTCTACCTTACACAATTTAAAAAAATATAATAAATAATATTCATAAATAATAATGCAGTAAAATAAAGAAATATAATAAATTTCACAATTTTTCTCTTAGTTATTCACGTTTTTTTAAAATAATTTTTATAAAAATGTTTTTTTTAGAATGTGTTAGAAATAATGACAATATTTATAATGTAATATAATACTTTTGTTAATATAATATAATAATTACAAAATAAATTTTTATTCTGTAATACATATCGACCGGGATTCGAACCCAAATCAGATTTAAGCTTGGTGCCTTGGACCTCACGACCACACTATATTACACTGTATATCACATTGCGTTGGGTAGAGAGTGAATGGAAAATGAAAATACTTATAAAAGTAATAACAAAAACATTGACAATAATAATAATAAACATAATAAAAATAATAAACATAATAATAATAATAATAATAATAATAATTTTTGTAAATAAAATATAAATAAAGAAAAATAAGAATGAGAAATTAATAAAAAATATAAAAAACGATAAATAATAATATATATTGAAAATAAATAGTAATTTTTGATTTACAAATAACGAATTGAAGACACAAGAAAGTAGAAATTTTTATTCTAGGAAATTTTTTTCCTGTTTTTTTTTTTTTAATTTTTTACTTTGTGAATTTGCCATTGGTGAATATTGGTAGTTAAGAGAAGCGACGTTTGAAGTCCGCGAGAGAGGAAAGGAATCTCACGGCTAACGCGGCTGGCCATGACTTTACCTCAACTCACAGGCGGCACTTCGGGCCGGCGCAACGCGTCAATATAGAACGGTCATTGACTTTTTGGTTCGGTCGCGTTTTGTACGTATACATGTGTATATATATATTTAATATATAGATATACACAGTCACTACTTTTCACTCATCGTCAACCAATTCTTTTTGCAAAAATTTTTCTCCTCACTTTTTTTTTTTTCTTATTTTCATATGTCACCCCATAAATAATATGACATTCTATACATTCTAGGTGAAATTTTAGGAAAGAAAAAAAGTTTTTTTTTTCGAATTTGGAATATGAAAAATAGAGAAAACACGAAATTATTGATATACTTCTGGGAGATATAAAGAAAATATTTTTTTTTAATAAAATTTAGTCGATTTTTCTAAAGAAAATTGTAATTTAATTTTTAAATTTAAATATTCAGTAAAAGAAAAATAAAAAATTTGTGGAAAATATAAAAATAACACTTTTGATAAATCAGAAACAATATAAACTGTTTAAAAGTATATCAGACGCACGAACCCTGAAAAAGGCCCAGAAAGTGATTGGATAATGACAAGAGGGAAAGGGAAAATTTCCCCCTTTCTATTTGTTACCGTCCAATAGCTGACTAGGCCTTTCTCACGGTCCGTGCCTTTGATGAATAGTTACTTGAGACGATTACTGTCTATAATTAAGAGTGTAATTTTGTAATTAAATAAAGAATATTTTTACTTTTTACAACTATAAATATAAAAAATATAAATAATAAAATAATAATATATTTTTCTTATTTTATATTATTCTGTTATGTTATAATTATTTTACAATATACATATATAATGTAATGATGTAAAATAATAAAAATGTAAAAAATATAATAGATATATTATAATTATTATATACATGCGTCTATAATATATAAAAACGAATTAATACGAGACACCTGGTATAGCTTTGACGGTCATCGTTACGGTAACGCGTAATACTTTACGGATCAGCGTCTCTGTATTTATGCTCATGTGTGTATATCTCTGTGAAATATCAAAATGTCGCTATTTTTTAAAACATATAAAAAAAAATTTCAAAAAAACATAATAATTTGCTTATTGTACGATAGTATTTTGTTGTTTAAAAAAATCTATAAATATATTTTTTTTACTACCTTGAAAAAAATTAAAGAAAGAGAGGGAAAGAGAGAATTAAGGTTTAGAAAATAATTTTCATTTTTATGAAAACTATTTTTTTTCGAACTCTTTAACTTTCGACTCATCCGAAAGTGCAATGACCGCTCCAATAAATCCGAGTACACCCCAAAAAGATTACACGTCGCGATGAATTCTTCATTCGAAAATACCGTTACAGTCTCTTTATGCGAAACCGACAAAATATTTTTGAAAAGAATATTTTTTTATATTTGAGAAGAAAAGCATTTTTTTTTTTGGTACGAATTATTTTATTTTACCATTCATATTATACTAATTATCCATTTAACTATTTAAATTTTAAATAAATAATATTTAATTTTGCTGTTTTAATATTGTTCCTATTTTTTTATGCTACTTTGACAAAATATTACTACTGTATATTGCCAATGTTTTGCCGTCACATTTGGTAAATAAAATTACTGCCTTGTCACATAATATTAAAATTTTTCTAAACTTATTTTATTTTCAAATTTTGACACTAACTTGCAATAATATTGCTTTGTTATTTCATCAAATTGTTGTTCTATAAATTTTCCTAATTTTACCACTAATTTGTTAAAAAAAAATTTTGCGGCAAAATTGGCTGAATTTTTTTAAATAATTTTTTTAATGTAAAAATATTAGAATGTTTTTTTATTATTTTTTTTAGATCTTGACACTATTTTGCCAAAATTTGCTTTAAAATTGTCCTAATTTTGACAAAAATTTAACTTTCAATTGTGTAAATATTTTTACTGATTTGCCAAAGTGTTGCCATAAAATTGCCCAAATTTTGCCACAATTTTGCCCAATTTTTTTCACAATTTTGCCATAATTTGTCCTATAATTTTGACAAGTATTTTATTCTTGAACTGTCTAAATATTTTTAGTATATATTTTGCCAAAGTGTTGCCATAAAATTGCCCAAATTTTGCGAGAAAAAATCAGTTGAAACTCCTTTTACTTCACCTATACAATACATACCAGAAAGGGAATCAATATAAAAGAAGGAAATACGGATTTTTTCATTGAGATATAAATTTCGTTTCTTCCTTCTTTCATATAAAGAGAAGAGCATGTATGCTCTTCATACACTTGTATAATATACAATCTAAAAAATACCCAATGAAAAAATCCTGTTTCCGGGTTCTATTGAATTTGCTAACCCTTATACGAAGCGGAGATTATTATTTTTCTCCTCTTTTTTTTTCTAAATTCTTTTCTATATCTTTAAAGTTCCGTTGTAATCGAGTCCCTTGCTCGCTGGAAGAAAAGATTTTTATAAAATAGTAAGAAAAAGAAGAAGAAAAGGAAGATTTTACATGGGAGGGAAGTTTTGCGCAAAATCCGTTATGTCACATTAAGAAATAATAATATTTTAAACATGTACATATAACGGTCGTCTGGTTGTATATTTACACTTTTTTTTTGTTGATCAACTTCACACAACTGATAATAATACAAAAGACCATAAAAATTTCTTTTTCAAATAACATTTCTCGAGGCGCTAATTTTATTTATTAACATAATCAAAACAGTGAAGTTACGGCATTTCTTCTTTTATTGAAAGTTTTTTTTAATTTTTCACTCTTCGTGTAAAAAGTATTTTTTTGAAATAAAAGTTTTATATATTTTTATAAAAAAAAGAATAAAAGTTTTATATATTTTTATAAAAAAAGAATAAAAGTTTTATATATTTTTATAAAAAAAAGAATAAAAGTTTCATATATTTTTATGAAAAAGAAATAAAAGAAGAACCTTTTTTGAAATCAAAGTATATTTTTACTAAATTAAAATATTTTTGTGATAAAATAGTTGATTTTTGGTATATCGAGGAGTAAATTTTTGTTTAAAACATTTATATGAGGGAAAATTGAAACAAAAAAAGGACAAAAAGAAATTCCATCAAGAGTTATGGTTATGTTATAATATTGCATGTACCGTTTTTCGTCCCGTTAAAAGTCACACGTTCAATGTCCGGAAAACAAATTTCTGTCGTAATTCCCCTCTTAACTCGAAAGGGCCAAGGAACTTTCCGAGTCTTCACTTCACTTTCTAAAAAACCTTCATTAGCGTATATACATATTCTTTTACATCACATCTCCTTTTTTCTATACTTCACTTTTTAAAACATCGGTCGAAAGTTGTCGAACTTTCCGGAAAGATAGAGAACCATTTTCGTAATAACAACAATGATAATCATAAGAATAATAAAAAACAAAATAAAAAGTTTGTTGAAAATTTTTCTCCTTTTTACCAACAAAATCAAAGAAAGTTGATTAGACAAAAAAAAATACTTTAGTATTAACATTTTTAATATTTTTCCAAAAATTTAATTTCCATTAATGAATGAATGATTCTTTCATTTTAATTAATTTTTAAATTAAACTAAAAAGTAATTTATTAATTTGAATTTAAATAAAATTTACTAACTGAAAGTTGCTTTTACAGTAAAATTAATTAATTTATTTTTTATTTCCGCAATGGCAATGAAAAAAAAAATTATTGTAGAAAAACCTTTACAATTACGTTTTATTGCAAAACGACCCATTTGGGGAAAGTTTATTATTTAAAAAGTCTATTTGTTAAAACTTTTTTCCAATTTTTTGAAAAAATATTTTTGCGCCTTTCCATTGTTTTTGAGGTTACGTTACTCGATAGATTTTTTAAACGATTTTTATACATTTAAAAGCTAAAAAGAAATCTAATAATTTTAATATAAAAATAAATCGGTTTTTTCTAATAGAAAATTAGGAAACAAAATGGAAGATTAGAAAAAAACATTTTCGCTGCTCAATTGAAAACAAAATTTATTAATTTAATTGAATTTTAACCCACATAAAGGTAGTTTTACAATAAATATTTTTAAAAAAATAAAAATAAAAAAAATATCTTTACAATTTTATTCAAAATAGTTCCTTAACTTTAACTTGAATAAAATCTTCCATTTAAAGGTTGTTTTAGAGTAAAATTAATGAATTGATTTTTAATTTCCCCATTGGCAATGAAACAAAAATTATTGTAGATGAACCTTTATATTACCCTTTATTGTAAAACGAAGACTTATAATAGGGAAAGTTATTTTTATAGTGGACCATTTGATATAAAAAATATTCCTTTTTTCAAAACATTTTGCATTTTTTTCAAAATTGAAAGAGTTATAATTTTCTGATGAAATTAGAAATAAATTTTTCATAAAAATTAAAGTGTTAAAAAAGTACTTTCAATGTTGTGCAAAATTCAATGGAAAATTAAGAGGTTTGAATAACATTTTTTTTCTATTGAAAACAAAATTTATTTAGTTGAATTTTAGTACAATTTTGCATATAAAGGTGGTTCCACAATAGACATTTTTTTAAAGATTAAAATGTTTATATAGAAAAAATACTATCAGTGCTGTTGTTAAAAATAATTTGTTAATTTGAATTTGAATGAAATTTTCCTAATAAAGGTTCTTTTACAGTAAACGTTCTATTTTTTATACGTTAAGAAACGAAAATGTTTTTAAAAAAAATTTTTAAGAATATAGAAAATAACATTATTTTCAATGTTAAAGAAATTTAAGCTCAAAATTTGATTTTCTAATTTTGTTTTTTTAATTTTATCTTAATTAAATTTATATTCAAACGATTAATTAAGTTAAAGAATATTTTACTTTCCAATATTTATATTTATTATTATTATTATTATTATTCTTATTATTATTATTATTATTATTATTATTATTATTATTATTATTATTATTATTATTATTAGAAAAATAAAATTAAAAAAAAATTTAAATAAAATCTTTTCCATTGAATTTGAGTGCTATTTTCTACATAAAGGTTCTTTTAAAAGAAACATTTTTTAATGCTATTAAATTTATAACATTTGTTTATTCCTTTGAATTTCGATTGAATTTTCCATCTAAAGGTACTTTTACAATAAAAATTTTAAAAAAAAGAAGCTTAAAAAGTAGCAAAAAACCATTTTCCATGGCTATTGAATGTGAAATTCGTTCATTTCTTTGAATTTCAATGCGCAATGTGCAACATAAAGGTTCCTTTACAATTAAAATTTTTTATTTTCTTAAAAGTTGTTTTACAATAAAGAAAATAAATAAAACTTTTTTCATTACTAACAATTGCAAAAAAAAATCCTCCATTCTTAAATTTTCATATCAAAGAACACGACTTTTTCTGAGGATATAAAATTAAAATACAAAAAAATACGATTCAAAACGTTGCTATTTGGGTCACTTTTGATACGTATTTCTGGCTCAATTCGATATCATCAGAGAAACTGTATACAAATATAAACAATTCGAAATGTCAAACTAAATATAACTTTTTTTTTGGTTTTTTAAAAATTGACTAAAAAAAAGTTACAATTTTTTTCAAAAAAAAATTTTTTTTATCAATTTAAAAAATTTTTAAAAATGTCTTAAAATATTTTAAAATCACCTGCACATGCGGGGGGGGACTATAAATTACGTAAATTTTTTAATAAAACCCCAGAGACGGTAAAATTATGAGCAAACAATTTTTTAAAAAATGGTTTAAATTTTTTTTTTTTTAATTTAATGAATTTTAAGAAAGAGAAATAGAAGGTTGCGGGAAAGGGGGGAGGGGGTTTATTTCAAAATAAAACCCTATAGACAGTAAAGTAATGGGCAAAAAATGTTTTAAAAAGTGGTTCAATTTTTTTTTTTTTTTTAAAGAATATTAATGAATTTTAAGAAAGATGGTAGAGGGTTGGTTGGGGGGGGGGGAGTAATTAATATTTTCATTGATGAGTTGGAAGTAGTATAAATATGTATATAGTAAACGTGCGGTAAACGTGGAAAAGGTCAATGTCCCATTTCGACCTTAACTCCACCAGAATGGCGTGCACTTGTTTGCTCAAGAAAGTCTTCAATTCGCTAACCTACATAATGTTTATCCATCATGGCGCGTGAGTCTCAATTGTGATACGGCTATCGCCTTTTATAATTCGCGTTACGTTCAATAAATTCCAATTTTCTTATGTATTTTTTCCATTATTGTTGATGCAAAATTCTTTCCCTCTAAGATGTATAACACATTATAAAAACATAAATATATAAATCACTAAAAGAAAAATAAAAAAGATGAAAAAAAGAAGGAACGAAAATGAAGGTTAGAAAAATTAAAGTAGAAAAATTTTATCAAACCCCCCTCCCCCCTCTTCCAATCTTTTTTTTCCAAGTTTGAAGCAAAAATTTATCGCAATATTACGTTTGTTTTGTAACTCTCTATGGAAGCCATATCGTTCATGAATGTTCTCAATGTCAAGGATGACCCCAAAGGTGAATGTCTTGCTCGGGATGCCACACCAACCGTGAAGGGTATTGCTCGTTTTTAATTATGATTTTTATTTTGTCCTCTATTTGAAAATTATTTTCTATTTTTCTAATTTTTCTCAATTTTCTAATTTTTTTTAATTTTTCGGATATTTCGAACTTTTTGGAATTTTTATTATTACAAAGTACAAACTTTTTATATTTCTTATTTTATTTTTTATGAAAAATTTCTATTTCTATATTGTTTGGAATCAGAATTTTTTTTAAGAATTAGAAACTTTATTATTTTTTTGAATATTGAAAGAAAAATTCCATTTCGAATTGAAAATTATTTTCAATTTGCGACTTTTCGTTCTACAATAACTGGAAGTTGGAGAATATTTTTTTTATTTCGATTCAGAAATTTTCATTTTTTCAGAAATAGAAATCTTTTTGTCTTAGGACGTTTTAGAATTGGAATTTTTTTAGAATTAAAATTAGAATTTTTTTGAATTAAAATTTGAATTTTTTTAGAATTAAAATTTGAATTTTTTTAGAATTAAAATTTGAATTTTTTTAGAATTAAAATTTGAATTTTTTAGAAGTAAAATTTGAATTTTTTTAGAATTAAAATTTGAATTTTTTAATAATTAACTTAAAACTCTCTTTTAGTTAAAATTAAACTTTCTTTTGGTTAAAATTTAGAATATTTTCTTTTGAAAAAATGGGAGAATTAGAAATTAGAAAATTTTTATTTCGTCTTAGAAGAAATAAAGCGATATATAGAAACTTTATTTCAAATTAGCAGTTTTTTAAATTTAAAATTTATATCCCCGAAAAAAATTGAAATTGGAGAATTTTTTTTAATCTGAATAGAAAATTTCTAACTTTAAAACACAAATTTCCTAACCTAGAAAAACAAGTATGAATTAGAAAAATGCCTTTTTCGAATTAGAAGTTATTTAAAAAAATTTTTTCACTACGAATTGTAAATGGATAGTTTCTTTTTTTTACTTTCAATCTAAAAATATTAAAACTCAAAAGTACATAATCGTAGACAAAAAATAAACTTTTTTCAAATTGAAATTCTCATTTTAGAAAAAAAAATAAGAAAGTAGAAATTTGTATTTTGAATAAAAAGTTTTAAATTAATAGGATTTTTCACTATAAAGTGGAATTGGAATGGAATTGAAAAATTTTCAATGTTTAGAATTTGAAATTTTCTATTCTAAATGTTCTTATTTGAAAAAATATAAAATGAAGAAAATAAAATTTTTTATTTCGAATATGAAAAGTTTAGAATTTTTTTTACTTAAAGTATTAGAATTGTAGAATTATTTTTTTAATCTAATTCGTAAATTTTCATTTGTTAATTTAGAAATTTTGTATTTCGAAATCGGAAGTTTTTATTTAAAAAAATGTTTTTTTGAAATTATTAATAATTGTTAACTATTAACTATTAATACTCTAAAATAAAATGATTTTTTTTGAAATACCTTCGATGGTGAATTTATTATTTCAAAATGGAATTTTGCAGTAAAAGTTATTTTCACTAAGTGTGCAAATTATAATTTATTTCAATTCAACGTTATTTTTTAAAAAGACAACTAAAAATTAATTTTTGAAAATTTTTCTTTCGAATTCAAATTCATTATTTATTGAGGAAAAAATTCGTTTTTTTAATTCGTTTATATTTATTCGAGAAATTTCAGAATTTTAGCATTTTATCAAATATTCGAATTATACAATTTTTTATTCTGGTGTTGCATTTTCCGAAATGAAATTAGAATTAGAATTAGAATTTTAGCATTAGAAGTAAAATTAGAATTAGAATTAGAAACAGAAATAGATCTAGAATCTTCCAACAATTTCTAATTCAACATATAAAGAAAACATAACCTCACAAATTGAAATTGAATTATTTACATTTCGGTAATAATTAATATTCACTTGTCTTTTGAATTATATTTATTTTCAATTATTGCATAATAGGAATCTTATTCGAATTCCAGAATTAATATTTGCTATTCGGTAACTTAATTTCTATAATCATCGAAAAATATTTTTTGCTATTCAGAAATTCTATATCTTTTTAAAATAATTAATTGAATTAATTATGAATCATTAATTAGGAATTATTTAGAATCGATTCCACTAAGCTGAACTTAATTGAATTAAATTCAAGTTGGAGAATTAAAAGAATTAAAAATTTTTTTTTAAGAAGTATTCAATGTTTGTAGAAGTTATAGAAAATTTTAAGAATTCTACAAAATTATTTACTAATAATTGAGAATTAATTCAATTAAATTGAATTATATTTAATTGAATAAATTTAATTTGTAAATTTTAATTTTTGTAGAATGTGCGAAATTTTTGAGAAAATTAGAAAATTATGAATAATACATTAGAAATTTTTATTATCATTATTATTACTATTATTATTATTATTATTATTATTATTATTATTATTATTATTATTATTATTATTATTATTATTCTTCTTATCATTATTATCATTATTATTATCGAGAATCAATTCCCTAAAATTAAATTGAATTAAATTGAAGATAAAGAATCAGAAAAATTAAAAAAATGTTTTGAATTTTGGTGGAATTAGAGAATTCCAAAATATCAAGAATTCAAAAAAATTATTTATTAACAATGGAGAATTAATTCGATTGAATTGAATTATATTCAAGACAAGCCTTTAGTTTTTGTAGAATTAGAAATTTTTAATTGTGTCCCAAACTTTAATTCTACAAAATTATTTACTTTTTAATTGAGAATTGATTCCATTGAATTAATTTCCATCGAAAGAATGTGTGAAAAGGTAATAATTTCAATTTTCTTGAATTAAAAATTGACTAAATTGTCTGAATAAAGAAATTAATCAAATTTTATTTTCATTTATTTTATATTTATTCTAATTATAAAATTTTGCATTTGCAATGAGAAATCTAAATTAAAATTCGCAACAAGAACTCATAAAGTGGAATTAGAATTAGTTTTCATTGGAATTAGAAGCGTTCGTAACTAATTCAAAAAGAATTTTCCACTCGAACTTCGAATTCGAATTTAGTTCAGTTTTTGGAATTTATTCTTTAATGCAAGTTTTGATTCAAGTTCAAAACGTTCTCCACTGTTCGTTTCTGCCGTACAATAAGTGAAAGAAGTCTCTTAACTTCATTTGCTTTTAGGTTCATTTTCGCCTGCACTGATGTGGGAAAAACGACCTTAAGAAGTTGTCAAAGTCGTATTTTCAACTTTGAGGCAAACTTTAAGGTCGTTTTTCCCACAGTGGCACTCGCTAAAATGAACCTAAAAAGCGAATGAAATTACTTGAAATTACTTTGTCAATACAAATTCACCGTCTTAAGGATAAATTCCAATTTTTTGAGCAGTAAAAAAAAGTTTCCCCCAAGTGAATTCCAATGTAAAATCATCAATTTTCTGCAGATATCAAATTGAGACAAAAGTACTTTGCTTGTAGCACTTTTTAATTCGTCTGTGGTCTCAAAAAAATCAAAAGTCCTGCACTTGACACCATTTTTTGTCTCAATTTACCTCAATTTATCTTGGGGAGAGAAAAATTATGTACGGGGATAAAAAGTATTTTCCAAAATTTTCTCCTTCGAAAAATCCTTTTATAGAAAAAAAAGGATTTTTCGAAGTAGAACGTAAAGCACAAAAACTCACCGTTCAGTGTGTTCCGATAGAGGATTTTTTTTTAATTATCAAATGCTCATCTTCTGTCTTGTTTTTAGGAAAAGCAAATCCTGCTGGAGGTTTTGTTTCCACTTAGCATCACTGGTTCAACAACTGCAACATCCGGCTCGTGAGTATCCAAGTATATCCAACAGGTTTTCATCCGTGGAAACTGAACAATAATCTCGTGATGAAAAACACAAAAAAAAATAATCCAGAGTCCAATAATTTTCACAATAAAAACGCGCACTTTTCAATCATAAGGATTGGGAAAAGGTGGAGGGTTTTTTTTTTTTTTAATCACAAGAGTTGTTTATTTTTGGAGCACTTGAGGTTGTGTGTACACTTTTTTTCAAAGAAGAAAACAAGTGTCTTCTTTTTGACACTTGTTTCAGGAACACTTGGTTTTTAATAATCCTAATCACATTCGATGGGGGCTTGATATGTTGAATAATAGGAACAAGATGATGAATAAGAACAAGATTGATGAGTAAAAATAAGCTGATGAATAAAAATAAGATGATGAATAAAAATAAGATTTAGGGAAGATTGAGGGAAATGTTGAACAATTCGAAGTGATGGTTCTTTTAATGGAACGGTTGTTTTCGTACGGCCGCGTGGTTGGAACTGATGTTCGAAAGACGAGTATACCTATAGGCAGGGGCACACGAGCAGCAACAGCAGCAGCAGCAGCAGGTATAGGCAGAGGCGATGCCAAGGTAGGCAGAGGCGGTTGTATGGCGATAGCAATGGCTACACAAGATAGTTGTGTGCTATGTGTTGGTGCTTGTGTTTGTGTGTTGCTTCTCTCCACTCTTTTCTACCTCTCTTCCTTCTTCGTTTTCGTTCCAGCACTTTAGCTTAGGCTCACTCTTGTGCTGTTGCTGTTTGGTTTGTGGCTGCTTCGCTAGGCGCTGCTGCTGGAACCTTCTCGGTTCAACATTCTCCATCGAGTTAACCAACGGGACTTTGGGGGTCTTCCCTCTCACTCGGGACTCGCTGGTTACTGACCTCCGAAAATACGTGCCTGGGTCCTTCGCTTTTACCAGAAGACGACGACGACGATGATGATGATGATGATGAGAGAGAGAGAGAGAAAGAGGGGGAGAGGAAATGGTCTCCCCCTCTTGCTCCCCTCTTGGGATGAATACCTGTTTGTATAATGTCTGTAGATGATGAGGAGTGTCATGATGATAGTGATGGTGATGATGAGGAAGGCGAATGAGATGGAGAAGACCAAAAAGATGAAGAAGACGAAAGGGAAGAAGAGGAAGAAATACAAGAAGAAGAAAAACAAGAAAAGAAGAAAAAGAGAAAACGAAAGAAAAGAAGAAAAAAGAGAAAACGAAAGAAAAGAAGAAGAAAGAAAGGTAGAAGAACAAGAAGAAGAAAGAGAAGAACAAAAATAAGAAGAAAGAGGAGAAGAACAAAAAGATGAAGAAAGAGAAGAAGAACATGAAGAAGAAAGAGAAGAACAAAAATAAGAAGAAAGAGGAAAAGAAGAAGAACAAAAAGAAGAAGAAAGAGAAGAAGAACATGAAGAAGAAAGAGAAGAACAAAAATAAGAAGAAAGAGAAGAAGAACAACAAAAAGAAGAAGAAGAAAGAGGAGAAGAAGAAGAACAAAAAGAAGAAAGAGAAGAACAAAAATAAGAAGAAAGAGAAGAAGAAAGAGAAGAAGAAGAACATGAAGAAGAAAGAGAAGAACAAAAAGATGAAGAAAGAGGAGAAGAAGAAGAAGAACAAGAAGAAGAAAGAGAAGAACAAAAAGATGAAGAAAGAGAAAGAAGAGGACGAAAGAGCTTATGATACCCATACGGGGTGTCCCAAGAGTCACTGACCCATTCGGACAGGAGTGGGGAGGGGGACGTTGATGGGAGAATGAAATCATCGAGATTTCAGGATGGGAGATTATTACGTGCGCAAGTGTTGCATTCCTCCGGATTATTATGTCCTTTGATTAGCAGGAACTCATCTCGTATGCTATTGCCCTCGGGAAAATTACGATTTATTTATTTATTTATTTCTATATACACTATATATATATCCTGATTTGAAAATTAGTCACAGGCTTGCCACGCTTTTGCCATTTTCAATAAATTCCCTGACTTAAAACAAAAACTCTATATAGTTTTTCTAGGTTTCTAAAACTACATTTAGATTTTATTGGTGAAAAAAAAAAAATTAGAATTAAAAAATTATTGGGGAATATGGATAAATTCATATTTTTATAAATATTTGTGACGCGCTTCCAAGAAAGGTGTACGTCTAAGAAGCAAACGAATTATAGGTTAGGTTTGCGTTAGATTTATCTTGATTAAAAGTTTTGTCTTTAATTATTTGAATTTGAAATCAATTTTCCTGGACTATTTTGGATATGGATGATTCTTCTGTAAGGCGCCTGTTTTTTCCAAAAATTAAAACCACGGTAAATCGTTAGGTATTAAAATAACACTAAAATGGATTAAAATAACACTAAATTGGATTATTTTAATCCTTTTTGGTGTTATTTTAATACCTATCGATTTACCGTGACAGGGTTCCTACAGTCAGGGAAAGCCTGGAATTGTCAGGGAATTTTTTCTCGGTCATAGAGAAAACCTGGAAATGTCAGGGAATTCAAAAAATATTATTTCAAAAATGAATTTGACGTATCTGAATCGCGAAATTTCATTTCTATTCTCACTTCTAATTTTAAAAATTTTTTCATTTACTATTTTTTCAAGTCAGATTTAAATCTGTTCCAAAATTCAATTCTTTTCAATACAATTTTGTAATAAAATTTCACGAAAGAAACAATTGTTTTTAATTTTTATGAAAGAGTTAAATTTTCCAGCAAAAAATTTTAATAAATGTTTACAGTATGATTATTAATTATAATTATTAACAACATCGACATAATCAATAGTTTTCTAGAAATTTTAATAAAATTTAATTATTAAATTTTTAATTTCAATTATTATGAAACACGATTATTTTAGAAAATGAAAATAAATTGTTGTTGAAATTCAATTATTTTGAAAATTATCAATTAAAATTATTAATGAAACTTTATTTTAAAAAAATGAAAACAAATTCTTTCAAGAATTAAATTAGGATTATCAACCATTTTAATAAAATTCTTCGCATGCATTAAATTGTTTTTATAAATAATAAAATTCTTCGAAGAAATTGAATTATTCTCAAATTTTTTGATAAAATTCTTTCCAAGCATTCAATGATGTTCAATACATTAATTTAAAAATTGAAAATATTTGAAAAGGAAAAATTTTTAAAATGTTAGGAAACAAAAAAGCAAACAACAACTAATTTGGTCAGGGAATTTAATTGAAAATTTGCTTGAAAATAAAGGAAAACATTTTATTGAAACAAATTGTTCTATTACATTTATTTAGGAATTTCATTCATTTTAAAATCATTCGAAAACAATAATTTCTTTCTTAAATATTTAATTATTACTATTTTTCCATATGGGAAATAAGATTTTCAAAAATTTCCAAGTCAAATTTTGTTGAAATTAGTCAACTTTAATATTTTAATAAAACATAAAGATAAAAAGAAATTAATAATAGTTTTCGTCATGTTTTATAATAATTAAAATTGATCGAGTGTTAAAATCATTATTTTATAATATAAAAATATTGTTCCTATGTAACTTCTTAAAAATTATTTTTATATTCTATTATCATTGAAAATTTAAATTAAAATTTATTTTTAAAAAAATCAATTTCTATTATAGAAAATTCTACGAGAATTGAATATTTAAATACAAAGGTAAATTATTATTTATTGAATAATTGAAGGTTTCATAAAATTTAATTCGTATAAAATTTTAGAAAATTTCTTTAATTTAAAGTTTTAAAGAACTCGGAATTTTGAAGATTTTAATAATTTAAATTCTTCCGAATTTATGTTAATTTTTTTAACATTTTTGCAGAAATTCAATTATTTTTAAAAGTAATAAAATTCTTCACTAAAATTTAATTACAATTTAAAAATTATTTTTAATTCTCGTCAAAATTTCAATTATTTCTGAAAATAGTTAAATACTTTTCTTAAAATTCAATTATTTTCAAAAACTTCAATTAATTACTTGGTAAAATTTCAATATTATTTTCAAAAAATTTTCCTCAATTCAATGATTTTCAATATTAACTATTTCAATAATTGAATTATTGCGAAGAAATATAAAAAAAAAATTCCAAAGAATTTACTTATTTATTTTTTTTATATATTTCTTCGCAATAATTTAATTATTTTCAGAAATAATAAAATATTGTTTATAGACATTCAATTATTTGCTCATAAATAATAGCATTCTTCTTAAAAATTTAATTATTTTCAGAAATAACCAAACTCATTGCAGAATTTCAATTATTTTTAATATAATTCTAATCAAATTCTTCAAAAAAATGTAATTCTTCTTAAAAATTGTATTCAATTTCGTTAAAAGAATTTAATTATTTTAAAATTTGTTGATAAAATTCTTTATAACAAATGAATTTTAACAAACATTCAATTATTCAAATAAATTAATTATTTTTGTATATTTAAATAATTAATTTCTCGTGTAGAATTTTCTAGTAAGTATATTGTTTCAAAAATAAATTTGAGTTAAAATTTTCAACAGTAATTTATAGTATTAAAAAAACATCGTGAATTTTTTTAAAAAAATTGAATTTTGAAAAGGTTTCAAATTTAAATCATTGGAAAATCTTCATTTTTCACATTTTACTTTTTTGAAAAAGTTTAATTGAATTTTTTTTCGAATTTTGATTTTGGTAATTTCCTGTTTTTATTTTCTAATAAATATTTAATTGAAGAATTTCCGAATATTCGAAATTTCACATAAAACTAAATTGTAAACAATAAACTGTTGTGGAAATTCTCAAAGAATTTTTACAAAAAAATTATTAAAATTAAATGATTTTATGAAAAATTTAGGTTACAAATTTTAGAAAATAATAATTGATTAGAAATGAAGAAAGAAATTTTAAAGATAAGTTACCGTAACAATATTTTTATAGCATAAAATAATTGTTTCATCACTCTTAGAATTATTTTTCTTAATTTAAAAATATTTTCGAATAAATATTTTAGTAAATATAGTAGTATTTTTTTCACTATAGTTTTTCTTAAAATTTTGAAAAATTCAAAAAAGAACTAAAGAATTCGATATAGAATTTGAAAATTACTTTCTAGTGTTGGAAAATAATTTTTTATTATTAGCGACTTATTTGAAAATGTAATTATTCTTTGTACATAATCAGCAGTTGACTACCCCTTGAAAAAAAATCAATCTTAGCGGGTATCGATCTTTGGCCATCTTATCAGAAATCAACGACTTTATCCACTCGGCCATTGAAGCATAAAACTACAGTTTTCAATTTTTTGCAGAAATGATCAATTTTGGACTGGTTTTGTAGTATAAGCTTTGTTCTGAAATTCATTTTAAAAAATTCTTTTCTCTTTTTTATTTTAATTAAACTTAAAGTGATTTTTTGAAAAATCAAGTAGCAGGCAAATTATTAAAAAAAAATTCGATAAAAGCGAGGCTATTAATTCAATTAACTCAATCAATTCAAAGCATCTAATTCGTTTCTATTCATTCATCTAATTCATCTGTAATTTACTTCTATAATAGCCGCACTTTAAAATAATATACCTTCACGGATGATTTTTAATTTTTTTCAAGGACAAGTTTTATGTCTTATACATTTTTTTTTTGAAAAAAATTAAAATTTCTTAATTTGAATCGCTTTTTTCTTCTTCTTAAAAGATGGGTACTGAATTTTGAAATGGAATTTACATTTGAATATTTAGTATATATTTAAACATATCTGCTATATATATATATATATATTGAGAATGTTGAGCAACACGATAGTTGAAGGTCTCTCTCTATCTTTCTCTGAACGAAATTAGAAAATAAAAATTAAAAAAGGAATAGTCAGATGATTGTGACCTTGAAGACCGGCTTCTAAAGAACTCTCGGGATCAAGATGGCGCGATAACGATCGCAAAGTCATGGCGAGATTAGGGCTCGCTTCTTATTCCCTCCGCGACTTCCTTACCCTCTTTTATATACATGTTCCTTCACTCCTCGAGTTCCTTTCCCTTTCCTCTGAATTTTATTATTATGTACATAGAATGCAGACATATATATTTTGTTATCCATTTTTTTTTTATTTTATTTGTACATTTTATTTATTTTATTTTATTTTTAAATTATTTACAAATATTTATAATGTAAATTTTATTTCTCTTAAGTACGTAATTATAATCATTAAAGTGTATCGTTTTCAAAGCACTTAAAATATTCTCATCGCACAGAATCAGGAAAAACATGTCATTTAATTCACTTTTTTTTGTATATTTTACAACCTTTATTATTTAAATTTTTATTTTATTTTATCTTTATATGCCAAATAGTTTATAATGCAAAGCGAATTAATTAAATCATTTTAACGATTTTTCATTTCTATTTTATTTTACTTCAATTTAAAAAAAAGATCAATTTCCTGAAATTTAAAATATTACTTTATCAAATATTGAAAATTTACTCTAATTTCATTTTTGGACACATTATCAATAATTTTAATCTCAATCAAAGAATGGTTTATGATTTTGCAAAGTTAAAAATCGCAGTGTTAAATATATTCAAAATTAAAAAATTTTTTAATCATAATTTTTTAAGCAACTTTTTTGAAATCTTTATACAAATACGAAATGCTGACAAAAAATTGAAATTTTGATTCTTTTTTTGAATTTAGAAGGGTCTGAATTTTGGGTCTGAAAAATTGTAACCGGTTCTTTGAATTTTTGGGATCCTCAATATTTTATAGATTCATCATTGCAATTGAGTTTATTTTGACAAATATTTTTAACTTTCAAAAAAATCTCATTCTTTAAATAAAAACTATATATGCAAAAAGTATAGTTTTTATTATAAGTAAATAAATCTAATAATAGTTCTATTGTGGAAACACCATAAACGTTTTTTGTTGTTATGATTCCTGATCTTATCATTATCCATAATAATAGTTCTATTGTAGAAGTGCCATAAACGTTTTTTGTTTTTATGATTCCTTTCTGATAATTATTCGTGCTTTTTTATAATGTTGGCTATAATAGTTTTTTTGAAACGTAATTCTATCAATTTTAAGTATATTTTGTCAAATTTGGTTTCATATTGTGAAATCACCTTAAATAAGTTCAAGGCTTATAATTTTAAAGCATTTTTCTCTTTGGAATATTAATTTCATTGTGGGGGAACCCTAATTAAAATTTTAAATGAATATAAATTTTAAATAAATATAAATTTTAAATATATATATATATATATATATATATATATATATATATATATACCAGTCAATTTTTTTGCAAATTTTATTTTAAAAAAATATATATATACCTATGTATATAAAATTTGAAAAAATTGTCTGGTATGCACATATAGTGCAGAGTTGGTCTAATGCAGTGAGTTTGTTTTTGAGATCATCGTCCTCAGAAAGCAGGTCAGTGATTCAACGTCATTTTTATATATATAAATACACTTTTTATTCCGAAAAATGTACAATCTTAAACGTCAATATCAACAAACTTTTTCTTTATAGAAATCATCGATGTTTTTTTAATCATACCAACTTTAATTATTGATTGATTCAATTATAATTTTCTGTAATTTATGTCTTGTTGACATTATTGT
Source organism: Leptopilina drosophilae (assembly GCA_032873175.1). Lineage (NCBI taxonomy): Eukaryota > Metazoa > Arthropoda > Insecta > Hymenoptera > Figitidae > Leptopilina > Leptopilina drosophilae. The sequence goes on from CM065486.1 coordinate 10,790,414, forward strand.
GAAATCACCTTAAGTGACCTAAATTTTAAGGTTTAGGTTAGCTTTTTAATTTAAAAAATTTAACCTGAATTTCAAGGTTAGGTTATTCACTTCTTAATTTAAGAGTTAAGACCTAAATTTCAAGGTTAGGTTCACTTCTTAATTTAAGAGATAAAACCCAAATTTTAAGGTTAGGTTCACTTTTTAATGTAATAATAAATGTGCGGCTTATATTTTAAGATTATATAATCGTTGTTTGAAAATTCGAAAACTATTGTAGAATCACCCGCTTCTAGATTTTGTGGTTATTTTATGTCATTATTTTGACAATAATAGTCACATTGTGGAATCACCTTTCAAGCATAACATATATTTTAACATATATTGATTTTAACTCCGCGAGATTGTCTTCATCTTTCAACAATAATAATTTAATTGTAGAAACACCATAATTGATCTAAATTTCAAATTTCTTTTTACTTTTTTGTATTATGATCATTGTCATGTGCTTGAAATTTTAGTGCTTTGTTCGCTTTTTCAAAATGTAAACCCCATTGTAAAATAACCTCAGAGAATACAAATTTTTTTTAGCAATGTCGCATTAGATTGTTTATTCAGTTATCTAAATTTTGAGGTTATTTTCGCTTTTGCAACAATACTATAGTTTTATTGTAGAATTGCCCTAAATAATTTAAATTTTCTGAATTTTCTGATATCTTTTAATTTTCTGATTATAATCAGAATCCTATTCATTATTTTATTGTAATGAAATTTTTGATATTAATTCATTTCGTAAATCACCTTAAACTACCTGAATTTTTACTGTTATTTTCAATAACATTAATTCTATTGTAGAATCACCTTGAACGATTTTTGTGATTACGATTCATAATTCTGTCATTATCAATTATAATTTTCAGTAATTTATGTCTTGGTTGACAATATTGTGAAATCACCTTAAATGACCTAAATTTTAAGGTTTAGGTTAGCTTTTTAATTTAAAAAATTTGACCTAAATTTCAAGGTTAGGTTCACTTCTTAATTTAAGAGATAAAACCAAAATTTTAAGGTTAGGTTCACTTCTTAATTTAAGAGTTAAGACCTAAATTTCAAGGTTAAGTTCACTTCTTAATTTAAAAGATAAAACCGCAAAATTTTCGATTTTTCTATATTTTTATTAGAATCGTAATTATATTTGAATTTTACGAATATTGACGCACGTTTGGTTTCCAAATTGCAGAATCACTTTTAATAGTTACAAGGCTTGAAACATTTTTCGGCTATTTTGGCTTTCGAATACTAATTCCATTGTGGAGGTGCCTTAATTTTAATTTTAAATTGTCGTTTAAGAGATTATTTTCACTTTTTATGACGTTGATTCTAAATTGTAAAATCACCATAAATAGTATATTGTTAAATATGTTGTTTAAAAAATGGTCTAATATAAATTCTCATCAAAATGATGGAAAAAATTTAAATGCAAAAATAGTTTCGAAAATGAAGTCAGAGGAGAGTTTTTTGAGGATGCTCATTTATAATAATCTTGGATTTCTTGTTTTTTAAGGAAAAGTGACTGTTTGATTAAGAGAAGACCAACCCGTTTTGTGTGATCGTGTATACGTATAACGTATGAAATATGAATCAGCTTTCTGTAAGCATTACGAGATTAAACTTGGCGTCCTCTCTCTCTCTCTCTCTCTCTCTCTCGACTCTCTCATCGCAGAAGAACAAACTGTTCTCCCCAGGCATTAAACTCACTCAATTTATACTTATACACAACACGCGCCTATCGTCTTCGCTTTTACGTGCAATTTTTTTTCTCATTTCCCCCTCCCCCTTAATATCTAAAAATTCCTCTTTAATTACCATAAATAAGTGAAAATAGTTGTTAAAAATTATTTTCAGTGAAAACTTGATGCAAAATTGATTCGAAATAGATGGAAAAAGGAGAAAATTTGCAAAAGAATTGAAAACAGAATTCGTGGGTTGAATAGTGTGCAATAGCCGAGTGGATAAAGTCGTTGTTTTCTGAGAGAACGGCAAGGGTTCGATACCCGCGAGGGTAAAATTTTTTTTTTCTAAGATAATGTATTTACAATTGATTACTGTATTTAGTTTTTAAATTACAATACGTATTATATTAATTTTTAAAATTGTGAATGTTGCAAAAAAAAATAGTTGTCCCTTGTGGCGAAAAAATGGAACGATTTGAGGTATACATAAAAATTCTGTAAAAAGTGGAAAGAGAGAGAGAGAGAGAGAGAGAGAGAGAATGGGGGAGGGCGAATGGTCATACTAACGGACTATCAATGGAAGCGTTACTTTTACATAATAATTTATCTATTTAAAATATACAGCTTGGAGAATTATTGCGATTGGCTGAACAACCGCGAGTAACCGGAACGGAACGCCAACTGGTTACTGACCTCTCAAAGCACTCTTACGCTTGCACTACTTACTAACTTGGCTTAGAAGTCTTTTCCTTATACTCACATATATATCGCGCGACTTTATTTTCCCTCCTCGTCACACATATATACATACATAACATTTACCTTTACCTTCACCTTGGCTCCGCCTCAACACTTCTCAATAAGATAATGCCAAATCTCTTCTCTTCAATGAAAATGAATCCACTTTCCTATATTATATATATACATTGTTCGATATATGAAATTTACCGCATTTTTTAGAACTTGATGATAAAAAGTTTTTTTTTTAAATTTACTGTGCAAAAAAAATTTTTATGTTTTTTAAAACCAATTTTGGAGAAAATGGTTATTTGGAACTACTTTTGACATTATTTAAGCGTTGACAAGATTATGAGTTCGCAAAAGTGAATTTAATGAAAATTTAATCAAAATATATATGGAAAATAGGGTAATTTTCAATTCTTTTAAATTTTCAAGAGTTAGCGGATGCAGACTTTGTTTATTCTGTCTTCGAAAGGTCGACAACTCCTTATTGGGTCTTGAGTGAAGAATATATTTATTATTCTCAAAAGAGTATGATATGTCAATATTTGGGATTTTTGAGAATTTAGAATAATTAAAATATCTCAGTGTATTGTGAGGAATTAAAAAAACGTTGCAGATTAAATTAACAGAAAAAAATATTAAAACAATCAATTTTGCTGTTATTTTTTAGTGTGAATGAAATTTAACTTCAAATTAAAACCAAGTGAACGGACTATTGACTATTACTGACTTACTAATTATGGTACTTGCTGATTTACTACAACTTACTAACTGCCTTAGTTACTAAGTTAGTAAGCTAGATAGAAACTATGCTAGTAAGTAAGTTAGTATATGTAATTTTGTTAATTTAATTCAATTAATTTGTAATTTAAATTTAAAAATTTTTTTTTTAATTTGTAATTTAGTTAGTACGTTAATTAGTAAGTTAGTAAGTTAGGTAACTAGTAACTTAGTTAATATATTAGTATGTATGGTAATTAGTAAGGTTATTAATTAGTTAGTAAGTAAGGTAATTAGTAATATAATTAGTAAGTTAGTTAATTAGTTCGTAAGTAAGGTCATTAGTAAGGTAGACAATTAGTTAGTAAATATAAGGTAATTAGTAAGATTGTTAACTAGTTATTAAGTTTTACAGTAAGTAAGTTAGTTAGTAAGTCAGTTAGTAAGTTTGTTAGTACGTTAGTTAGTAAGTAACTTAGTCACTTAGTAATTTTTTAGTAACTAAATTACTTTGTAATAACTTAATTACTAACTAACCAAGTTACTAACTGACTAAATAATTTACTAACGTAGTTTCTAACTACATTAGTAAATTACTAACTTAGTTGCTAACTACATTAGTAAATTATTATTAACTTAGTTGCTAACTACATTAGTAAATTACTAACTTAGTTGCTAGCTACACTAGTAAATTACTAACTTAGTTGCTAAGTTAGTATCAAATTTACGTAGGTATGTTAGTTAATAAATTATTTGGTAAATTTGTTAATAAGTTAGTTAGTTAATTAGTTAGTAACTGTGTTAGTCTGTTAGTAAGTAACTTATGCTACTTACTAATTATCTTATTATTACTAATTATCAAACTTACTAACAAATATACTAACTAATTTACTAACTAACTAACTAACTGAATAAATAACTTACTAATAGACTAACAAAGTTACTCACTAATTAACTAACTAACTTATTAACAAATTTACTAAATAATTTATTAACTAACTTACCTACGTAAATTTGTTAGCATAGTTTCTTCGTAACTAAGTTTGTTTGCTAGTCAGTTAATTATTTACTAATTTACAAAGTTTCACATTAACTGACTTACTAATTTAGTTGTTTTTAAGTATTAGTATTAATCGCAGAGGGATTTTCGTTACAGATTATTAATAACTTAGTGATTTTTGATTGTTTGATCGTATTATTTAATTTGAAAAATAATTATTTTAGGCCTGTTCATTATTTTACAAGTTTTAAATAACTTAGTTAATAACTAACTTAGTTAATAACTAATTTACCATGTTTCTAACTAAATAATTAATTTACTAACTTAATTACTAACTCAATTAGTGAATTACTTAGGTGCTAACTAAGTTAGTAAATTACTAACTAATTTCCTATTTTAGTATGTTAGTTATTATGTTACATAAGTAAGTTAGTAGGTTAGTAACTCATTAACGTAAGTTAGTTAGTAAGTGAATTTGTAATTAAGTTTCTAACATAGTGTGCTAGTTAGTGAGTAAGTTATTTAGTCAATTAGTGATTAAAATCGTTAGTATATTAGTTAGTAGACTAGTTGGTAAATTATTTAGTAAATTTGTTAATAAGTTAGTAAAATAGTAAATTAGTAAGTTAGTTAGTAAGCTAGTAAGTAAGTTAAAGAGTTAGTTAGTAAGTTAGTTAGTTAATAAGTTGGTTAGTAAGTTAGTAAGTTAGTTAGAGAGTTAGTTAATAAATTAGTTAGTAAGTAAGTTAGTTAGTTAGTTAGTTAATAAGTTTGCAAGTTACCTAGAAAACTAAGTTTAAAAGTTTACTTACTAAGTTACTAACTCAATTTTACTAACATTCTTACTAACTTTCTAACTTATTATGGACTCCGGTAAAGCTATATTCGTCTAATTCGGATAAATCGTTGATTTGAAGAAAAAATTTCATTCATAAAAATATCACCAAAATCTTAAAATAAATTATCCCATGAAACTTGAATATTTTTTTCAAACACCCCCTTCCCCCCACTTATTTATAAGAAAATTTCATGTAATTTCGAATAATTTGAAATTTGAATTTTCCAAATTTTAAAAACATATCTTTAGAAATGTAACTATAGTTTAAAAAAAATGCAAATAAAAATGTTTAAAAAAACTGACTAATACAGAATTTTTAATTAAATTTTTTTTAAATTCAATTTTTCTAAAACTTTCTAATTTTGAAACTTCTTTGAAATATAATTTATATTAATAATATTAGTAATATTATAGTTATAGTATTCTACTAATGAAATAGTGCGGATTTGTTTACCAATTGAATTAGTAACTGTTTTGAGTAATTTTTAGTAGTTTTTTACTAATTATTAGTAAAAAATTTACTATTAGCAGTTTTCTACTAGCAATAAATAAAAAACTACTAAATATTAGTAAAAAATGTTACTAATTCAGATTTACAGAGCTATGGTACTTAAAAATTATATTGTACAAAAACGAATTGATTTATAATAATACAATGATTTCACATCGTTGCTGACTCAACTTTAGAGAATAAGTCAAATTTATAAAAATTATTATAAATTTTGCACAAACGATATTTATAATAATTTTTGTAAATTTAAACCAATTAGCTTGTTTCAATCTTAACTTTATTACTATTTGTAAAAAGACTTTTAAAAAATTATAGTACGATTATAATTATATATTAAAAACATTAGGAGATGTAAAATATTGCGATAAGAAAATAGCGAAAACTAATTTTTCTTTAATATCCTCAAATTTTCTTAAAATTTCTTACTCTGGGGTTTTTGTCCGGTCAAAATTTTCAAAATTCAAAATATTGAACTTCTGTTCAAATTCGCTTGAAATTTGTAATTCGAGGGTTTTCAGGTTCATCAGTTTGAATTTTTTTGAATCTCATGACTTCAGATTTTTAATCAACGACCCCCGTAAACCCCGAGTAATAAGTTTTAAGCAAATTTGATCAATTTTGAAAAAAAAACAGCCGCCATACTGGATCCGCCATTTTGAATTTTGATAATTTTGAAAATGTGGTTTCAGATTATCGTAATAGATCCTAAGAACTAGTTGCTATATTTTTGATTTTTTAACTAAGTTATAAGTTTTTATATTCTATCGTAAAATTATTAATTTTTTATACCAAAAAATTTTCATTTTTTCAACACGTAGTTATGGGAGGGAGGGGGGTTAGGGGGTCCAAAATTTATAAGAAATAGCTACCGTAGTTACTAGGAAAAAGAATTTTGTAAATATTTTATTTTGTATTTTTGAGGACAATTAACGTAACGCTAATTTACTCGAAAATTTTTGGCACTTCGTCGCTTATTTCCGGTATTTTTAAAAAAAAAAAATTTTCGACATATTTTTTTTTTCTATACCAGTGTGGACAAAAGTGATTTATTCTCCTGTAATATTTTTTTTTTTTTTTTTGAAGTTGCATTATTACCGCGATTAGACAAAATATTCATTCTAGAACAAATTTCATTATTTTCCTTTTCCAAAAAAAAAAAAAAATATTATCTAACCTGCGGAAAATAACAGAAAATAAGTGTTAATTTTTTCCTTCTTTTCTTTATATATTTTTTGTGCGGATTACAATTTTTTTTTCTTTTTTGACTCCCTGGGGTGCGTAAAGAAAAAATTTCCCCGTAAAACGAAATCCTGTATATGTATATAAAAAAAAAGAAAGAAAGGAAAAAAGAAGGAAAATGACAATTTCTTGGTCTTCATCTCGCAAGGTTGAAAATATACAATATATATAATTTCAAGGTGAGGACAAAAATTGTGAGTAATGTTTACGTAAGATTTTTGTCAAAGAAAAAGTGTATTAGAGGTGGTGTAATCTTTTAAAAGAGCGTCTCGTAATTTTATAACCGAGTCTTCCGGGTATCCTTAACCTCTGCAAAAGCGATGACCGGTGTGTTTCTCAAGGCCATTAACTTTCGGTTCTTGCATTACTCATTCTCTCCGCTCCTTAGCTTCACGCGCGCCTCTCCTTAACGGTTTCCAAGGAAAATCGAGGAGAGGATCCTGGTGTGTATATATTTATGTATATTCTTTCTCTATCTCTTCGCTTTCGTCTTTTCCACCTCCCGCCCTTCTCATTCGTTGTCGTTAGGGGACAAAAAAAAGCGCTTTGTGGTCAACCCGGAAATTTCATTCCACAAGCTTACCAAGTAAAATTCAACGTGTAAAAATACCTCAATCTTTCTAAAAAAAAAGAAAGAATAGAAAAATTTTCTGCATTCGAAAATTGAATTTCATTCGAATGAATCGAAGAGTTTGAAAATAAAACTAAGGGCAATTTTTAAAATATCTATTTTTAATCTATATTTTGTACTCGACATTTTTAAAGCTGGTGGACTAAAAAATTGACAAAAATTAAGATCCGAACCATTTTTCAAAAAAATAATTAAATAACAAAAGAAATGTATATTTTTAAGATAAATTTAAATTTATGTTTCTAAAAAAAATTTTTACTTTTTTAACACTCAAAATGGCGGACAAAAGTATAGACTCCAGACTTGACACATAAATTAAATTACTTCTTTTTTCTCACTTCTTCCCCGACCCTAAAAAAAATTTTGATTCACTCTATAAAAATTATTAGACACTCAAAAAATTTTTTTTATTACATTTATTTTATTTATAAATGGAAAATTATTCGAAAACAACAATATAACTTTATTTTTAAATAAATATCTTTGACGCGCTCCCAAGAAAGGTGCCTAAGAAGGAAATGAATTGTAGGTTAGGTTCGTGTTAAATTTATTTTGAATAAAAGTTTATTTTTAATTATTTGGAGTTGAAATCAATTTTCATTGAATATTTTGGACATAATGAAGACTTGAAGATCAATAATTTTAGTTAATATTTGATTCTCTTTCTGTATTTTTACTTGAAAAATTAAAAACATAACCTCAAATTTTTTGCTTCTTAGGTATTTCTTTACCAAAAAAAAAATTATTCCTTAGATCAAAACAAATTAATTCTAAACTAATAATATTGTTTAACTTTAATTTCAATTATTTTTCTATTTTGGACAGTAATTTTCAAAAAGACTTGATGAAAAAAAACTTCGCGTTCATCTGAGCGCTTGAAACTTCAGTCGCATATATTTTTTTGGAAGAGAAAAAAGATTTTCGAAAATTTGTAATTCAAACCTTTTGAAATTTAATAACTTATAATAATTAAATTATTATCAATTCAACTATTATTTTCTATACAATTTCTAAATAAAAGTCTCCTTTAAATTATTAATTTAAAGATTTTTAATAATTTTTCAAAAAGCTCTTCTTTGAGAATTTTTTAAATTCGTTTCTTTACAATTCAAATTTCCGTGAAATTTCAAATATTCGGAAATTCATCAATTGTTTATTTTGAAAATTAAAAACTCAGGATAACTTTTAAAAATGTCGATTAAACTTTTTGAAAAAACCTAGTATCATATGGAATTTTTTAATAAAAGTCTGAAAAATTCGGATTTCTAAAGCATTTAATTTGAAACCTTTACAAATTAAATATTATTATTATTATTATTATTATTATCAATATTATTTCTATAAAAAAAGTAAGTGGTTAATTTTTATAAAAAAATATTTTCTAATTCTTTGTTTCTATAAAAAGTGATTTCTAATAAAATCTGTTTTCTAGGAAACGTTTTTCTAACAAATTTTGATTTATAAAAAAAGTTTTCCGAAAAATTTGTAAAATTTCATAATTTTGATAAAAGTTATAGAAAATTGTTTAAAAAACTAAGATTAAAAAATAGAAACTATTTTGCATATTTTCTTTTTTGAAAAAGTGGAAATTTTTTTATAAAATTCCTATTTCTTATCACAATTTGTTAACAAAATTCTGTTCTTTTCTTGCAAAAAAAATAATTTGCATCAATTTTATTTTATGCTAAAATTTCAAAAACTTAGGGGAGCGTGGGGTAATGGGAGCTTTTAAATTTCACGCACTTAAAAGCCTTCAAATTCGCTGCAATGTCTAGAAAATCTTCTACAACCTTTGTTTATATCATTCCAAAACAAACGATCACATTCTTGACAAATTTTTAGTAAAGACAAGGGAAAATGTATTTTTTGAGTTTTCGTTGTAAAATGCAAAATATTTCTAAACATCACCATAAGTAGTTAAAATCGTATTATTTAGTTCTGTTTTTTCATTATATTATAGGTGAATATGTGTGGATATGTATACTTGTATAAAAATCGAGATAATAATACAATTTGTTTATGTTTTTATTTTTTTATTCAAATTTTGTCCTGTAAAAATTCTGTGGGGTAATGGGAGAATTAGTGTCAGACCAAAGAATTTTCGTTACTATGTTGCGAATTTCGTTATTTCTTTGAAAATTGTAAAAGATATCACCTTATGAAAAAACTTTTAATTAAAAAATAATTTTTGGTGGGAAAAATGAAAAATTTAATTTTTTTTCAAAAATTTGTTATTCAATTATAATTTAGGAAAAAAATTATTCTAAGTTTAAAGTTTTGGCTTCATTGTAAGTATTAACATTTTTTTATATTAGAAAACAAAAAATATTCCTAAAATATAGAAATTTTTTAAATTTCAAGTGAAAGCTCCCATTACCCCACAAATTAGGTGATCGCAAAAAATGTATTTTTTTTTTGAAAAATTTGTTTTTCCAATTTACTTTCTCTTTTTAAGTTTCTAATTAAACATAATTAAAGATAAATAACAAAATGAGTAGGAAATAACAAAAACAATGTATTATTATAAAGATAAGTAGGTTTTTTAAATAATTTTCCTTAAGGGGCTCCAATTCCCTCACGCTCCCCTATTAATGAAGCAAGTTTTAAAAAAATTTTAAATATAAATATCATTAGAAAAAGAATACCTATACAATTTCTATTTGTTAATTCTTAAAAAATTTGCAAAAAGTTATAATTATTGTTGATTATAAAATTTTAACGAAATCTCGAATACTTTTTAGAAAAATTAAAAAATTTTCGTAAATTTTATTTTTTTTATCAAAAACCTATTGATTGTCATTACAAAAATTGAACATTGGTAGAAAAAACAAATTTTAAAAATTGACTTTATTAGAAAAAGATATTTTTAGAAAAGGACCTTTATTAGAAAAAAGAAAAGTAAAAAATGATTTTCTTTAGAAAACAGTTTATAAAAAATAAAAAATTAAGTTACGTTTTAGAAAAACTGTACCCCAATCCTAAAAAATTGAAATTATTAGTAACTCCTCAAAAATTTAATTGTTATCTAAAGTTTTGACTGAAATTAATTTTTAAATTAAATTTTAGTTAGAAAATTCCACGAGAATTTATTTATTTAAATAAATACATAGATTATTTATTGAATAATATTTCTTAAAATTTATTTATTTTTTTTTATTATCTAATCTTCTTTTTATTTATTTATTTTATTTATTTATTTATTGAAATACAAAATTTAATTGTCATAGAGAATTTTATCACCAAATTTTTAAATAATTAAATTCTTTCAATGAATTTTAATAAAATTTTTAAGAATAATTACATGTTTGGGGAATTCGGTTAAAATTTTATTAAAAATAATAAAAATTCTGCAATTAGTTTCATTATTTATAAAAATAGTCAACTTTTCCAAAGACGTTTATAAAAAAGTTTCCAACAATCGATTTATTTTGAGAAAAATACATGAAAATTCTATTTTTGATAATTGTTTTTGTTATATAAAAAAAATTGCATATTCGTATAGAACTTTAACAAAATTGTTTTATAACTTATTATTCAATTCTTGTGAGGAATTTTATTAAAATAATTTATATATTATTATTATTATTATTAAATTAAGAAAAATTTTTAAAAATAATTAAAATTTTTCAATGAATTGTAATGAAAGTTTTGAAAATGCTTGAATTCTCGTTTAATTATTTATTGTAGTTTTCGGAAATATGTATAGTTGAAAATTTTTAAAATAATTGTAAAATTAATAATTGTAAATTGTAAAAGTCGTCGATCTTCAAAAATTACAATAAATTACTGTAGAAATAAATTATTTTCAATAATATTTTTTTTATAACAAATCTTTCTAAAATTAAATAAAACATTGGTGGAAATTTCCATCAGGAAATTAGGACAAAGTCGCAAGCTTCAAGATTTTTTTGCGTGAAAATTTCCATATATTATAAATATTTCATATTCTCAAGTATTTTTTTTTTAAGTTTATTCTTCGCATAGACTTAATCAGGAGTTGACGACCTCTCGAAGACAGAATAAACAAAGTCTGCATCCGCTCACAACCTAAAAGTAGAATTTTTGAAAATTAGCCTATTTTTACGGCGTAAACTTAGGTTTTTTATTTAGTGCCAATAATTATTGAAATCACTATTTAGTTTAGTAATTCTGTACTATTTTTTATTTACTAATTTAGAACCACTGTTAATTTAAAAGTATCAAGTTTAGAAAAAAAATTATTTAGAATAATGTATATAAATTTTAGTAAAGAAAAAAAAAAAATTTTTGTGTATTAATGATACCGACTCTAAAATTCTTATGAAGGATTTATTTATTTTCAAAAATAACAAAATTTTTCACAGAAATTCAATTATTTTTAAACATTTTAATAAAATTTTTCGCAATAATTAAATTATTTTTATAAATAATAAAATTCTTCTCAGGAATTCAATTATTTTTGAAAATTTTAATAAAATTGTTCAAAAGAAATCGATTTCTTTAAATACAATTTTAATTACTTTAAAATTCAAAATAATTGAATTTTAAAATTCGAAATAATTCAATTATTCTTTTGGATTTGAATAAAATTATTGCCAAGAATTTCATTATTTACATATAAATTTGTAAGTACAATGTACCAGAGGGCTTTCAGCCCCTTAAGACTTGAAGTAAATGAATAATTTTTGAAAGAAAATCAATTATTTCAAGAATTTAAATATTCGAAAATTTTAATTTGAAATCTTTACAAAATTCAATTATTTACAAAAATTTCAATTATTGGTAACTTAAAAAAAATTGAAAAAGAAAATTTAAGTTGAGAAGGAAATGAAAACTAATCTGGCAGCACTGTTTAATTTTTTTGAAAATTTTTAAAAAATTGTGGAGTATTTCTACAAAATGGACTATATTCGATTTTTCCCAAGAATTGAATGATTTTAAGAATAGATAATTTTGTTTTATTATGCGAAGCCTTCATGTATGACAATTGATAAATAAGTTTTTATATACTCTCCATTTATATATATACGATAAAAGAAAAAAGATGGACGTCTGGAAATAATTAACACTAATTAACAGTAATTGAGTGTAATTGAATCTAGGGAGAAATAGAAAATGAAGAAATGTCTGACTTCTGAGAAGAAGAGTCGAGTCGCGCGGCCGCGCCGGCATGGCAATGAAAAATTGGCAATTTTCCCTGGAAGCAAACTATAAGGCGAGAATTGAAAACGGTGGGGGAGAATAAAGTAAGACACGAAGGAAGGGAAGATGGCCGTCGAAGGATGAGTTCATTCACCTCTGAAAAATACTCTCTTACATCGCGCGCATAGGTTGCGTGCTTCGACGATGCACTAGTTTACTTACAAACGTCGCCTCCTCTTATTCACTATACTGAGGAGGAGAATCTTCTTTTACCTTCTTTTCCCTCTTCGCAAAAATTCTGCTTCCAGTCTTTTTCAAATGCTTATTCCTCCAGAGGTCTTTCCCATCAGCCGACCATTGATGCCATTAGAAAACTACTTCACCTACTTCATCGCGGGGACGACGCTACACTATTTATACAATATATATTTAAGCGGCCATTTTGGTATCGGCCAAAGAGGCCTTGGATTTGCCTTTTTCGAGAATCGCCGCAACTTTCCTCGTTCTTCTCCCTCAATAGCATTAAATAATTCTTGTTTTAATTTTAAAAAATTAAAAAAAAATTAAGAACGAATCTGACGGACAGTCGAAGCAAAAGTTAGTCTACTGTCATAATTTTGTACACAGAAAAAAATGCGAATGCTAAAAACGGCCACATTTTTATAAACTTTTCAAAAATTTTCTAATTCTGAACGAAAGTATTTTTCATTCCCTTTATATTCCCGATTGGTTCATTCATTTCTTAAATCGGTTTATTCATTTATAGGAAAAATAACATTTTGTTTAAAAAGTTGCAAAAAAAATAATTTTTCAGTAACTTTTATAAAAAAATAATATTTTTTTCTGTTCTTTGGTGATATAAATTTTTTTTTGTTCTTTCCTAGAACCAAATAGAAATATTTTTTCATCATTTTGTGAAAAATACTTTCGTTTAGAATTAGAAAACTTTTAAAAAGTTTAGACTTTAATAATTATTTAATAAATTTTTTATAAACAATTAATTTTTTTTAATGTTCTGCGCATTTTAACAATTTAAAAAAAAATATCTACATACACTTAAAACTATAAGAAATCATAATCCGTTGAGAAAATTTTGGAGCGACAATTATTTTAAAAGTTATAATGGAAATTATATTGGAGCGGTGTAGTGCATCAACACTGAACTTAGTTTTTGATAATTTTTATGGTTACATAACTGAATAAAAATATTAATTCGACAGTGTTTTGTTCATTTCATAGTTAAAAATAATGTTTTAGTTCTGAAAATCATTAAAATCGCATCTCCGTTCGATATAATTTTCATTATAACTTTTAAACTAATTGTCGCTCATAAATTTTCTGAACGGATTTTGATTTCCTATAGTTTTAAGTGTATGTAGATATATTTTAAAAATTTTTAAAAGGCGCAGAACATTAAAAAAAATTAATTGTTCATAAAAAATGTATTAAATAATTATTAAAATATAAACTCATTAAAAATTTTCTAATTCTGGACGAAAGTATTTTTCATTTCCTTTATATTTCCGCTTTGTTTACTCAAATCGGTTCATTCATTTAGGAGAAATAACATTTTTTTTAAAAAATTGCAAAAAAAATTAATTTTGCAATAACTTTTATAAAAAATAATATTTTTTTCTGTTCTTTGGTGGACACATACCTAAGACCAAATAGAAATATTTTTTCATCATTTTGATTAAAAAAAAACTTTTTGTTTTCTGTGAAAACTTCACGAATTCTGACCCTATATTACTTTTTAAAATGAATTTTTTAGTATCGTAAAGTTAAGAAATTTTTCTTTCAAAACAACTAATGGTAAATAAAGTTTAGATTCAATACACAGGAGAAATAATTATTTGCAAAATGTCTTACAATGGCAATTGTTTATAAAGGGGGTCGTTTTGAAATGGAATGCCTCATATATTTTATTACATGAGAGATTCTGGAAATAACTATTTTTCACAGTACTTTTAACTATTGTACTATTTTTCAGTCATTTAAAATCATATGCTGGCTATAATTGAACTAAGTCCTTAAGATGGAAAAATTAGTTACTGCAACTAAATGGAGTAGTTACTACGACTGAATATAAGAATGTCCTCAAGTTTAAATGCGAGTCACCATAGCGTGCGAGCGTGGTTAGGTGGTTAGGTTATTGGTTTGCGAATGTTAGGGTCATGCGTTCAATCCCACGCGTTAGGGGATTTTTCTCTCTTAGGAACATAAGAATTAAATATATAAAGTGTATGTATACAAAAGTAGGTAGGAGAAAATATAAACAAATGAACTTCAATAATAATAAAAAACAAATAAACAATTTCATTCTATAACTTTAAATAGTTAATTTAACTATTTTTTGCAGTTGTTACAACTACAATTTGTTACGGTCGCCTATAGGAACTAAAGAAAATAGTAAAAAAAAAGTAGTCAAATTTACCAGTTTTTTTGTGTGTAAATGATTTCATTGACAGAAAATTATAATTTTTATTTAAATATGACTTGGAAATGTTCAAAATGTAGAAAATTAAAGCTCTTACGCTTTTACCAAAAGGAATTTAAAATTTAATTTTCCTTTTAAAAAAATCGAGATTTAGACATTGGACTAACTTTTGTTCCAAATGTTTGTCGGATTTTTACTTAAATATACGCATTTTGACTATTCTCTTTAGAGATAAACTAGCAACAAATCGCGCGGCTAACTTCTTACTACCTTTTTAAATAAAATTAGCAATTTTAAAAATAATAAAATTTGAAAATTTTCTAATTAAAATTTTTGTTGAAAATACTAAAAAAAATTCATTTTTGTAGAATTTAAAAATAATTGTAAACATTCTTTTAAAAAAATAAAATAATTCTTCTTATTGAATTCAACTATGTTCAAATCTTGAAAAAAATTCTCGTAAAAATCCCAATTATCTTTATAAATGACAAAATTCTTCTCCAAAGTTCAATTATTTTCAGAAATTTTTCTAATTTTAATAATTTTAAATATCTACTATTTTCATAAAATATTTCCCAAAACGAATTCAATTATTTAAAAAAAATGTTAATTTAAAATTTTAGAAAATGACAATTTCGAATGAATGAATTAAATAATAAAAATTTAAGAGGAATTCTACTATTTACAAATTTTTTATAAATTTCTTCGCAATAATTTAATTATTTTTATAAATAATAAAAATCATCACTGAATTTCAATTATTTTTGGTACAATGTTAATAGAATTTCTCGAAAAATGTTATTATTATTAAAATTATTATTAAAATTATTATTAAAATTAATTTTCAAAGATTTTAATGAAATAATTTTTGACAATTCGATTTTTTTCAAAATAATTTGAATTAAATTCTTCGTAGAATTAAATTAATTTCAATAATATCAAAATTACATTATCTTTAATATATCTACTATTTCAATAAAAATTCACAAAAAAATTCAAATA
Organism: Leptopilina drosophilae; assembly: GCA_032873175.1. Lineage (NCBI taxonomy): Eukaryota > Metazoa > Arthropoda > Insecta > Hymenoptera > Figitidae > Leptopilina > Leptopilina drosophilae. Next base: position 10,806,369 of record CM065486.1, read on the forward strand.
TTTAAAAAGAAATATATTATTAAAATTCATCGCAAGAATTAAAGTATTTTTTATAAATAATAAAATTTTTCTCAGGTATTTAATTATTTTCAATACAATTATTAAAAAAATTCGATTTTATTGAATAAATTAAAGAAATATTTCAAAAAAATTCAATTATTTTCCAAAAATTTTAAATATAATTCAAGAATTAAATGCTGAATTTCAATTATTAAGATAGAGGATTATTATAAAAAATTGAAAGAAACTATTCATATAGAATTCAATTACTTTGAAAACTTGTAATTAAAATGATTAAAGAAAGTCCATTATTTTAAAGAAACTCAAAGAAATTCTCCAAACGAATTCAATTAAGATTATGTAAAATTTTAATAAAATTACTCCTAAATTCAATTATTTTCATAAACAATAAAATTCTTCGAAGAAATTCAATTAGTATCAAATTTTTTGACAAAATTCTTTTGCAATTTTTTTCGCAATAAATCACTTGTTTTCATAAACAATAAAATTCTTCGAATCAATTTAATTATTTTAAAAAATTTTGGAAAAATTCACGGCAAAAATTTCAATTATTTTCAAAAATTTTTCTCAATTCAATGATTTTTATAATATCTTCTAAAAATTTTCAAAAGAATTAAAGTATAAAATTATATTGAAATTCTACGCAAATATTTAAATATATTCAGAAAAGAAATTAAAATTTCACAAGGAATTCAATTATTTTCATAAATAATAACATTTTTTAAGGGATTCAATTATTATTTTCGTAAAAAATAATTTAAAATTCTAGAAAATAGTAATTTACTTACAATGATGAAAATAATTTTGATGAAGTCACAGTAACAATATTCTTATAATGTAAAATAATGATTTTATCTCTCGGTCATCTTTAATTTATTATAAAACATGAAGAAATCGATCACTCCGAGTCTTCAACTTGGAGCCATTGATTTCTTCATGTTTTATAAACAATACTTTTATAAGTTGTTTAATTTAAAAAAGGTTTAAATTTTGAATTTTTAAATGTCTTAATTCCTGTGGGAAATCCTGTTCCAAAGATAAGATTAAAATATAAATTGTACAAATATTTTTCATCTCTTTTTAAAACAAAATAATAATTTTCTTTAAAAAATTGTGATTCAAAAAGAAAATAATGGAAAACAAATAAATTTTCTATTTCTTAATCACAGTTATTTAATAATTTTTATAATTTTTTTAAGAAGTAAAGAACAAAAAGAATTTCTATTTGACAAAACATAATATTTAACAAAATTTTAGTCTTTTAATGAAAAGAAGTAAAATAAATTCTGATGATTTCTATTTTTTATCTAAAGTTAACAAAAAACAAAAGTATAAACAAAAGACAACTTCAGAGTGTGAGGGACAGAAAAAGTGAATGAAAGAATGAAAGAACATTCAAATTAATATAGTTAATTAATAAATAATAAGATAAATACTTTTACCGAAAAAAGAATCAAAATTCTACTGTTTTTCTGCAGATATCAAATTTTAAGACAAAAAACGCAACACCTTTGATTCCTTTTTTTCTAAATTTAATACTAGAACACAAAAAAAACAGAATCTGCAACCGTTTAAATTTTAAAACGAAAATAATTGAAAAAAACTATTTTCAATCTGAAAACTAGTCAATTTTAGGACTTAAAATAATACTCTCAACCTGAAGGCTAAGATTTAGTTTTTAAATGTTTCTAAATTCCTATAAAATTGAAAAGAACTTGAATTTTCAATTGTAGTCTTGTTTTTCTATATTTTTCAATTATAATATAATTATAACGCAATTTAAAAAAAAATCGACAAGTTTTCATTCAGTGATATAAATTTTAATGAACTTGGAATCTCTGCGATAATTTTTGTTTTCTTTAAAACGAGACGAATTTTTTATTTCAAAAGGGATATTTTACATTCACTTTTCAAGGTGAAATTCGAAACCCTTCGGAATAGTGAGTCATTTAGAAACAGTTAGAATTAAGGGTTTTGGTATTAGTTATACAGTCGAGGGAATATCTATTTAGTAAAAGCTATTATAAAAAAGGGAAAAGTGTTTCAGAATATATCGGGTATTTTCCTACAAAGGAAAGTATTTCGATTTTTTATTTCCATATTATAATTCAGATTATTTTTCAACAATAAAGTCGAAAATTTTTTACTGTTAGGAGAATTTGGATATATTGTATTTTTTCATACAAGTTCTTAATTGTAACGCATTATGGATTAGAATGGTTATTTTTCTTAATCATTTCTTTTTTAAAATTTCGAAAGAAGAATTAGTATGGTATTTAAATAAGCTTTAGAACGATTCAAATATTTTCAACAAATATTCGAAATATAAATATTTTCAATATTTTTTATTTGTATAAAATAAATTTTATGAAAATAGTTTTATGAAAATTGAATAAATAAAATTTCATAAAATTTATTTTATACAAATAAAAAATATTACAACATAATTCAATTAATTAACTAAAAAAAAATGATAAAGTTCGTTCAAAATTCAATTATTTTCACAAATAATAAAATTTCCACCTGAATTTCAATGAATTCAAAATACAATTTTCAAAATTAATTTTGAAAAAATCAATTATTTAATAAAACTTTTAGATCGTGCTTCACAATAATTAAATTACTTTCACCAATAATAACATTTTTTATCGAAATTCAATTTTTAAACAAATTTTTGCTACAATTCTAAGAAAGAATATTTTTAATTGATTTCATATAAGGAATAAAACTCATCGAAGAATTTCAATAATTTTTAATAGTATTTTTATATAAATTTTAGAAAAATTGAATTATTTTCACAAATGCAGTTTTGCACATGATTTCAATTATTAATAATACAATTGTCATGATAATTATTACATTGAAAAATAAATAATGATTTAAAACAATGTTTACAAAATTCATGTGAAGAATTCAACTATATCTTCGAAAATAACAACATTTTTTACCAAAATTCAATTTTTTTTTAAATTTAACAAAAATTTTCGTATTAATTCAATTCTTTTGATAAATAATAAAAATTTACTCAAAAATTCAATTATTTGTGAAAATTTCAATAAAATTTTTTGCAACTATTAAATTATTTTTATAAATAC
>CM065486.1:10809534-10862859 GCA_032873175.1 Leptopilina drosophilae
TTATTTTTATAAATAATAAAATTCATCACAAGATTTCTATTACTTTGAATTCAATTTTACAGGAATTGCTCGAAAAGTGTAATTATTCTTAAAAATTTAATTTCAATTCCTCGAAAAAATCAATTACTTAACAAATTTTTTTAAACAATTCTTCACAACAATTCAATTATTCTTTCTCTAATAATAATATTTGTCATGAAAATTAAATTGTTTTAATAGTTGATAAATAATTAAATTTTATAAGGAGTCACATTCTAATGTATTCAAGTTTCTTAGTGCGAAGATTGATAATTAAAATTTTTATTAGTTAATTTGAAAAATATACACACTTCAAATTTTTTAATAAAATTAAATTTTTCAAGTTTTTTTTTTGAAAATTTTGAAAAATAAGATTTTTTAATTCTGTTATTTTACGATAATTGAATTTTTATGAACAAATAATTAAAATTTTTTGATGTAATTAAAATTTCTTTACATTCTATTAAAAATAATTTACTTCTTTTAAAGAATTTTATTTAAATTTTTCTAAATAATCAAGGGTAATTAGTCACCGTATAATTATAATTTTATTTTTAAAAACTTATTCGCAATACATTCAATTATTTTTTTAAATAGTAAAAGTTCGACAGAACTAAATTATACTTTTAGGAATTTTATTAAAATTTATTGTAAAAGTTCAATTACTTACTATAAATAACAAAAATTCATTTATATTCACCACAAGAATTCAATTATTTTCAAAAAATTTTCTTAATTCAATAATATGTATATGTCTACTATTTTAATAAAATTTCCAAAAAGTATTCAATTATTTAAAAACAATTTTGACAAAATTCTACACGAATATTTAATTATTTTCTAAAAGAATGAAAATTTCATTAATTACTTTAATAAATAATAAAACTCATTGCAGAAATGGAATTATATGTTTATTTAATCCAATTCGTCGAAAAATGCAATTAGGTTTAAAAATTTGATTAAATTTTGTCTAAAGAATTCAATTATTTCAATTAATTTCATATTGCTATTTTTCAATAGCAAAATTTCTCCGATTTACTAAATTCTTTTGAATATTATTTTTGAAAATATTCTTCACAAGAATTTAATTATGTTTATAAATTTCCATAAAATTAGAAAAAAAACAAATCTATTATTTTCAAAATTAATAGAATCCTCCGCAGAAATTCAATTATGTTTAAATTTTTTTTTTTTGAAATTCTACGAAATTTCAATTATCTTTGTAAATAATTAAATTGTTCTCCACAATTTAATTATTATCAAAAGTTTTAATAAAATTCTTCGGAAGCTTTTAATTATTTTCATAAATATGTAATAACATTATTCTTTTGAAGGATTCAATTACTTTTATGAATAGTAAAATTCTTTGCAGAAATTCAATTAGTAACAATAAATTTTAATGAAATTGAATTAAACAAATTTTCCCTTATAATTATAAGGAGACAAGATGTATTTTGGAAAATTGAAAAACTTCTTTGCTTAATTCAATTATTTTCCAAATTGTAGATTTATGTTCGAAATGAAATAAATTAAAATTTGATGAGAAAATAAAACCCTGGAAATTGGGGAATTTAAAGGTTAAACACAATTTCTAATCAGTCACTATTGATAGAGTAAATGTGGGTAAAATTATTTCATCTTATTGGCGGTCGTTTTTCATTGACGATTTTAGTTTTAGTTTTTGAATGGAAATGTGAAAACTAAAAATCTAAATTTGACTATTTTTTCAGAAAAGTAGTTTTTAGTAGCATTAGGCTCAAAAAAATAGGCAAAAAGTAGCGTCGTATCAAAAAAGTAGCAAATAGTGTAGGTTTTAGTATATAGAAGAGTGCGAAGCCTGAGATTTTGAAGAGTAATTGTTTTGAAATGTTTGCCACGACAAATAGTTGCATTTGATGCATTTGATGGAATAATGGAATTTTTTTCCAATTACGGAGAAAATTAAGGATCTATTATGGCAAACGGTTGAGAGAAACGTTATTGAAGAAGAGTTTCGAGGACGATTAATCATCCTCGCGCAGTCATAGATGAGTGATGTCAAATATAAGACCGTTGTGGCGGAAAAATTGTAATTAGATTATTTGTTATTTAATGTACAGTTATATATACTCGATTCTCTGACGATTGTCGAAGCCGCGCGATAACTCTCATTATCTTCACTCGTTCTCTAGCTTGTATTACTGGTAACCAGGCATAGTTGATATATAGGTAAGCGTTTGCAATCTAGCGTGTACCATAATGTCTCTTTCTTTATTCCAATCCCCCATTCGAGTGCGCAGCAGCACGATTGTCCACATCTTCCTTCACCCTCTCCATTGGGGCCTCTCTCTTTCAATCTTTCACTCTTTCTCCGTCTCCTTTCTTTTTTTATTCAACTCTTTTCCCTCCTTATGACTTGTATATAGTTACTTAGTTGCAGAAAACAGTTCGAATAAGTCAAGTGGCACACAATGCGTAAGAGTATTTTCAGAGGTTGTTGACCGCTCTGCTTCTTGGCGTTCGCTTCGACAAATCAGCAAATCGCGAACCGTAGGACGATCACGTGATGAAGGTGCATCATAAGACACGCGGAGCTTGAGGGTACCGTAAATCCAACTTCTCTCTCTCTCTCTCTCGCCAACATTGCGCACATTATTTCTCTTTCGTCACGAAGAAATCGTCTCGAAAGGATTCTCCCTAACGGTATTCCATTTTGGCGGGAAAATTGCTCCTTGAATAACAACAACAACAGCAGCACATACGCACACAAAAAAAGTATCATTAATACCCTCCTTTTCCTAGGTTAATGCGCTGTAGTCAAGTGCTTTCAGTTGAGTTACTTTTGAATTGGTTTTTTTGCTTTGGAAAGTTCCCGCACTTATGTTAGAGGCTTTGCTATTTTTCGACTGTCTTGCGCGTCTCCGGCTACCTACATTTATCGCACTTTTTTTCTATATTCCGTTAAAAGATGGAAAGAATTGAAAGCCACTAATGGTTGCGAAAAGAAAAAAAAATTAATAGAATACATACTGTACGTAGTAAATCAAAAATAAAATATATTATAACATTATATTTTAAGATTATATTATAAGATATGTATTAAGTTTATAAATAAAAAAAATATTCGCCTCGAATAAGAAGAATACTTCAATAATCTTAATATAGAAAAACGTAGACAATCATTTGAAACATTTAGTTACAAGGTTACAATAATTCTGATCAATCATTTAACGTACAAACTAAATTGTTGTCTAATTAATTAAACTTTCCTTCATAAAATATTATGGACAAATTCAGAAATATTACATAAATTTGGTCGCCATATTGGAACCGCCATTTTGAAATTTTAAAAACGGACATCATTGGAATAAACTATATGAGATGTTAAGAAGCATTGTAGAATTGCAGATTAAATTAAAATCAAACAAGATGGAAATAATTTATTTTCGTATTTTTTTTATAATTGCTGAAACTGAACTTTAAATCAAAACCAAGTCAACGATTATTAAGTAACTAATTAACTATGTTACAAACTAATTAACTTTGTTACAAACTAACTAACTTTGTTACAAACTAACTAACTTTGTTACAAACTAACTAACTTTGTTACAAACTAACTAACTTTTTTGCAAACTAACTAACTTTGTTACAAACTAGCTAACTTTGTTACAAACTAACTAACTAACTAATTTTGTTACAAATTAAGTAACTTTGTCACTAACTAACTTTGTTACAAACAAACTAACTTTATAACAAACTAACTAACTAACTAACTTTGTCACTAACTAACTTAGTTACTAACTAACTTTGTTACAAACTAACTAACTTAGTTACAAACTAACTAACTTAGTTACAAACTAACTAACTTAGTTACAAACTAACTAACTTTGTTACAAATTAACTAACTTTGTCACTAACTAACTTTGTTACAAACTAACTAATTAACTTTGTCACTAATTAACTTTGTTACAAACTAACTAACTAACTTTGTCACTAACTAACTTAGTTTCAAACTAACTAACTTTGTTACAAACTAACTAACTAACTTAGTTACATGCTAACTAACTTTGTTACAAAGTAACTAACTTTGTCACTAATTAACTTTGTTACAAACTAACTAACTTTGTTACAAACTAACTAACTTTGTTACAAATGAACTAACTAACTTTGTCACTAATTAACTTTGTTACAATCAAATTAACTTTGTTACAATCTAACTAACTTTTTTACAAACTAACTAAGTTTGTTACAAATTAACTAACTTTGTCACTAACTAACTTTGTTACAAACTAACTAATTAACTTTGTCACTAATTAACTTTGTTACAAACTAACTAACTAACTTTGTCACTAACTAACTTAGTTTCAAACTAAGTAACTTTGTTACAAACTAACTAACTAACTTAGTTACATGCTAACTAACTTTGTTACAAAGTAACTAACTTTGTCACTAATTAACTTTGTTACAAACTAACTAACTTTGTTACAAATGAACTAACTAACTTTGTCACTAATTAACTTTGTTACAATCAAATTAACTTTGTTACAATCTAACTAACTTTGTTACAAACTAACTAAGTTTGTTACAAATTAACTAACTTTGTCACTAACTAACTTTGTTACAAACTAACTAATTAACTTTGTCACTAATTAACTTTGTTACAAACTAACTAACTAACTTTGTCACTAACTAACTTAGTTTCAAATTAACTAACTTTGTTACAAACTAACAAACTAACTTAGTTACATGCTAACTAACTTTGTTACAAAGTAACTAACTTTGTCACTAATTTACTTTGTTACAAACTAACTAACTTTTTTACAAATGAACTAACTAACTTTGTCACTAATTAACTTTGTTACAATCTAATTAACTTTGTTACAATCTAACTAACTTTGTTACAAACTAACTAACTTAGTTACAAACTAACTAACTTTGTTACAAACTAACTTACAAACTTAGCTACTAACATACTAACTTACTAATCAACTTACTATTTTGTAAATCAACTAACGAGATAACTAAATAGGAAACTAACTTTTAAACTTAAATACTAACTAACTTACTAACCAGTTGATTTATATACGTAACTAAGTTGCTAATTATAATACTAACTAGCTAACGTATTTACTAAACTTATTTTTTAACATTTTAACTAACTTACTAACTTCACAGTAAATCGTGAGCTTTTAAAATAACAACAGAAATTAAATTAACATTTGAAATGATTAAAATATATCTAATTTAGGTGTTATTTTTTATTGTGAATGTAATTTTACTTTATTTCAAATACAGTCAACGATTTGTTGAAATTCGATAAATTAAGCTTATCCAGGGGCAATAATTACTTGCTAACTAGCTGACATGTTTACTAAATAATTAACTTTTTAACTTACTAAATAACTTACTAACATTTTAACTAACTTTTTAACTTATTGAGTAGCTTACTAACTTACTAACTATAATTATTTGACAAGTTGCAATCTTAATTATTAGTCAACTTACTAATATATCTACTTAACTCAGACACTAACTAACTTACCAACTAATTTACTACCTAACTTACTGACTAATTTATTAACTAACTAACTTAATTACTAATTTACTAACAACTTACTAAATAATTTATTAACTATATAACTAACTTACTTACTAGCTAACTAACTTTTAAACTTAATTAGTAATAAAGTTAGTTACCAAGTAACTTAGTTCACTTAGAAAAAAATTTGTTCGAAACAACCAAATTTTGGTTGAATCAACCAAATAAATGCATTGCTATACAGTCAACCAAACGTTTGTTTGATTCAACCAAAAAATTTCTTCCAATACGTTTATTTGTATTAACCAAATGATTATTACACTTAACCAAAAATTTTTATTTTATATAACTAAAAAATTTGTTTATTTTAAGAGAAAAGATTTGTTTGATTCAAATAAATAGTTTTAGTTAAACGTATTTGGTTGATTTAAATAAATTTTTTGTTTACTTAATTTTGCTATTGACCTACTTAGTTACTAAATTAGTAAATTAGTTAGTTAGTAATCGTTGACTTTATTTTGTTTTAAAGTAAAATTTCAGCCATAGTAAAAAATACGACAATGAATTATTTTAATCCTTTTTGGTGTTAATTAACTAACTAACTAGCAATCTTTTTACTGAGCCTAGTTACCAACTAATTAACTTAATTACAAACTAACTTAATTACTAACTTACTAAGTTAGTATACGTTAATATTAGTAGTAAGTTAGTATTAGTTAGTAATTAAGTTAGTTCGTAATTAAGTTAATTAGTTGGTAACTAGGCTCAGTAAAAAGATTGCTAGTTAGTTAGGTAATTAACACCAAAGAGGATTAAAATAATTCATTGTCGTATTTTCTTTACTATGGCTGAAATTTTACTTTAAAACAAAATAAAGTCAACGATTACTAACTAACTAATTTACTAATTTAGTAACTAAGTAGGTCTATAACAAAATTAAGCAAACAAAAAAATTTATTTAAATCAACCAAATACGTTTAACTAAAACTATTTATTTGAATCAAACAAATCTTTTCTCTTAAAATAAACAAATTTTTTGGTTATATAAAAGCTAAATTACTAAATTAACTAACTAATTAACGTACTTAGTACGTTAATTAATTAGTAATTTAGTAAGTTTACAGTAACTATACGTTAGTCAGTCATTATACTAATTCTAACTAATTCTAATTAAAATAACTTACTAAGTTAGTTACTAATTTAGTAAATTAGTTAGTAAATAAGTTAGTATACGTTAATTAGTTAATATGTTAGTACGTTAGTTAGTAAGTTAGTACTTAGTACGTTAACTAGTAAGTTAGTACTTACTACGTTAATTAGTTAGTAATTTAGTGAGTTTTCAGTAACTATAATACGTTAGTTAGTCGTTGAACTAATTCTTAAGTTACTAAATAATTTTTTTAGTTAGTTAGTAATTTGTTTTGTAAGTTCGATAGTTAGTTAGTAAGTTAGTTAACTAACTAACATACTATTGTCTCTGGTGAAGCTAATTTTGTCGAATTCTGTCAAATTGATGACTTAGTGTTTAAATTTATTGCAAAAAATAACACCCAAATGCAGGGACTGTCTCCAAAGTTTAGTTTCGTTTCAGTTTCTGAGTCGACAAGAAACTAAATTAACAAACTGAATTTAGTTTCGTGTCGACACAAAACTAAACTAACAAAGTGAATTTAGTTTCGTGTTAACACGAAACTAAATTCAAATTCTTAATTTAGTTTCGTGTCAATACGAAACTAAAATAATATATAAAATAGTTCGTATCAACTAAAATTTCATAAATTTTTATACCCAACAACAACCTGACTAAATACGGTGCAAACTCAACACGTCTTCTACAGGGAATTTTATCTACACTCGGAAATTCCGATGAGATCGGAATTCCGTCAGCAATCGGAATTTTAATTGGAATTCCTAAAAGAATTCTGTCGGAATTTTGATTGGAATGCCAAAAAGAATTCTGTCGGAATTCATATCGAAATTTTGATTAGAATTCCTGTAAGAATTCTGTCAGAATTCCGATCTGGATTCCAAAAATTTCAATAGGATCGGAATTTTGATTGGAATTCCTAATAGAATTCGATCGGAATTTTGATTGGAATTCCTATAAAAATTCTGTCAGAATTCCGATCTGGATTCTGAAAATTGCGATGGGATCGGAATTCATCGGAAATCGAAATTTTTATTGGAATTCCTAAAAGAATTCTGTCGGAATTCCGATTTGAATTTTGATTAGAATTCCTATAAGAATTTCGTCAGAATTCTAATGGGATCAGAATTTCGTCAGAAATCGGAATTTCGATTGGAATTCCTATAAGAATTCCGATCTGGATTCTGAAAATTCCGATGGAATCGGAATTCCATTAGTAATCGGAATTTTTACTGAAATTCCTAAAAGAATTCCGATCTGAATTTTGATTGGAATTCCTATAAGAATTCTGTCATAATTTCTATCTGGATTCTGGAAACTCCGATCGGATCGGAATTCCATCAGAAATCGGAATTTTGGTTGGAATTCTTAAAAGAATTCTGTCGTAAGTTTCACCATTTACGTTAGTTACTGTATAGTTACGTAATTCACTCTGGTTACGTAACTTACATTAATTATTTACGTTGCTCTAGTTACGTTAGTCAGAGGAAACAATTTTTCTGTGATTGACACTAAATAATTATGTTTTTAAAATATTTTGTTTTGAGTTGACACGAAACTAAACCTAATTTGTTAATTTAATTTCGGGACGACACGAAACTAAACTCAGCTTGTTAATTTAGTTTCGTGTCGACATGAAACTAAAGTCACTTTGTTAATTTAGTTTCGTGTCGACTCAAACACTAAAACGAAAGTAATTTTCTATTTAGTTTCGTTTTAGAAGCGGTCCCTGCCCAAATGGGATAACATTTTTTTCGAATTTTTGTATATTTCTTTAAACGGTCTATCAATGTTATTTGCTTTCCTAATATTTATATAATGAATTGTTTCCGTATGTATGTAACATTTTTTAATAGAGGCCTGATTCATACAATATTTTTCGGATTCAATTCGACAGGTATACAGACTAAACTCAATTTTGATTAGTGGAACTTTATCTGCAAATTTTCCAACTAGAAATATGGCTAGTTATTTCGAATTTTTATATGTTAGCATCAACAGACTACAAAACATATATATCGTACACTTTATCTTCAAAACTTTTCAGTATTAACGCTATTATTTCACTGTTTCGCATTTATGAGTTTTTATAATTATATATAATTTCTATTGGTTCCATCCGAACTTTTAGATTAAAATTTCGCATCTTTGAAGGAAGGTCCACTCCAGATTCATCCCGATTTATTATATATAGCTCACCAGTCGTCAAAAATGTAGCTTATATTACACACTTTTAATTTTGGCACATCATTCAGTCACATTTAGATCAATGTTAGAGCCGAATTTCACACTGATTTCGAAATTATTTTTCGTTTAAAAATTTTAGAATAAGAGATATGATTGAGTAAAAAATATAATACGGTATACTAAAATTTTAGAATAAGAGATATGATTGAGTAAAAATTATAATACGGTATACTAAAATTATCTGTCTTTGAAGGAAGGTCCAAAGCAGATTCTTCCGGATTTATTAATGAAGCATTAAAATTTCCAGGACAATGCTGTGCGCATCTTATTGAGTGCCTTAAATTTTGGAACATTTTAGTTTAGCCGAAACTTTGGAGCAACTCGTATAGCTGCACTTTATACTAACTTTGGAACAACTCTTAGCCAAATTTAATACCAGGTTTGGAACAACTCTTAGCCAAATTTTACACTATAACTTTGGAACAACTTTTAGACAAATTTTATACTACTTTTGAAGCAACTTTTTGACAAACTTAGAACTTAGAAGGTGTATATTTAGACCTTAATTTAGACCAACTTTAGAAGATAATTCAATTACGAATGATTAAAAATCGAATGTCATCCGTTTTTCATCATCAGTTTAGAGGATGATAACAGAAAATTTATTAACATCGGTGTGAATTACATCATTCTATGAATGACATTCGAGAATTCTTATTTTGTTTCATCTTCATCATCATCATCATGATCAATTTGTATCAAAATTCATGACTGTCTATGATTCATCTCCTAATGGAAAATAAATCCAATACCCGCGCACCGTTGTAGATTCCATGATGTATAAACTGAGGGTTCAAGAAACGGTTTCATAACGAAAGTATTTTCCATTAGGTGAGCCTCTCTTGTAATCTATTGGACTTTTGATTATATATGGTAAATATTTGCAGAGCAATTCTGGCAGCAGTGATGAAAAAACAGTTTCGAAGTTAATATTGACAATTTAAAGTCTCGTGTGGCAGAAATGGTGATTATGTAAGGACGTTCCAGATTTGTCAACTCGCGGGACCGTTAGAAACGGATTTGTTTACGCTTATATATATATATATATATATATATACACACTTTGCAGCATTTGTAGACGATTGTCTCTCTATCCCTCTCTATACACACACATAAATACATGAAACCAGGGTCAATGCCTTGTATGCGGAGCACTACCTGTACTATAACTCCCTCTCCACTCTATATGTGTATACATGCGAGAGACTCTCAGAATCATTTCCTTCACTGGTGTAGGTGTCAACGATAAAAAACGAATGTATCACGAGAATTTCCTTTTCAAACGCGAATTCATTCGTTCACTCACCCTGAAAGCATTTTTTTTTTCAAAAATCATTATTGTGCGTTGACGTAAATGAAATTTTGACGATGATTATTAGTTAGATTATTTTAAATTAGTGTAAAATTAAAAGCATTTTTTTTCAAAAATCATTATTGTGCGTTGACGTAAATGAAATTTTGACGATGATTGTTAATTAGATTATTTTAAATTAGTGTAAAATTCGGCTCTAACATTGATCTAAGTACACACGAAAAAACTGATAAATTTGACTACTTTTTTACTATTTCCTGTAGTTCCTATAGGCGCTCGCAACATTATTTAGTAAAAAGAACTATTACAAAATAGTTAGTTTAACTGTAAAATGTAGTAAAGAATAGCATTTTTTACAGTAAATTTAATTACTGAAAAATTTATTTTAACTATATGTTGTTAGTCATATTAACTGCTTCATTCAGTTGTAGTAACTAAATTTTCATCGTTCCTATAGGCGCCCGTAACAAATTGTAGTTGTAACAACTGCAAAAAATAGTTAAAATAACTATCTAAAGTAGTAAAAATGAAATTGTTAATTTTGTTTTTATTATTATTGAAGTTCATTTTTTTTATATTTTCTCCTACCTACTTTTGTTTATATACACTTTATATATTTAATTCTTATGTTCCTAAGAGAGAAAAATCCCCTAACGCGTGGGATTGAACGCACGACCCTAACATTCGCAAACCAATAACCTAACCACCTAACCACGCTCGCACGCTATGATGACTCGCATTTAAACTTGAGGACATTCTTATATTCAGTCGTAGTAACTGCTCCATTTAGTTGCAGTAACTAATTTTTCCATCTTAAGGACTTAGTTCAATTATAGCCAGCATATGATTTTAAATGACTCAAAAATAATGCAATAGTTAAAAGTACTGTGGAAAATAGTTATTTTCCGAATCTCTCATGTAATAAAATATATGAGGCATTCCATTTCAAAACGACCCCCTTTATAAACAATTGCCATTGTAAGACAATTTTCAAATTATTATTTCTCCTATGTATTGAATCTAAACTTTATTTACTATTAGTTGTTTTGAAAGAAAAATTTCTTAACTTTACGATACTAAAAAATTCATTTTAAAAAGTAATATAGGATCAGAATTCGTGAAATTTTCACAGAAAACAAAGAGTTTTTTTTTAAATCAAAATGATGAAAAAACATTTCTATTTGGTCCTAGGAATGTGTCCACCAAAGAACAGAAAAAAATATTATTTTTTATAAAAGTTATTGCAAAATTAATTTTTTTTTGCAACTTTTTAAACAAAAAGTTATTTCTCCTAAATGAATGAACCGATTTGAGTAAACAAAGCGGGAATATAAAGGAAATGAAAAATACTTTCGTTCAGAAATTAAAAATTTTTTAAAAATTTATATTTGAATAATTATTTTATACATTTTTTATAAACAATTAATTTTTTTTAATGTTCTGCGCCTTTTAAAATTTTTTAAAATATATCTACATACACTTAAAACTATAAGAAATCAAAATCCGTTGAGAAAATTTATGAGCGACCATTATTTTTAAAGTTATAATGAAAATTATATCGAACGGAGATGCGATTTTGATGATTTTCAGAATTAAAACATTATTTTTAACTATGAAATGAACAAAACACTGTCGAATTAATATTTTTATTCAGTTATGTAACCATAAAAATGATCAAAAACTAAGTTCAGTGTTGATGCACTACACCGCTCCAATATAATTTCCATTATAACTTTTAAAATAATTGTCGCTCCAAAATTTTCTCAACGGATTATGATTTCTTATAGTTTTAAGTGTATGTAGATATTTTTTTTAAAATTGTTAAAATGCGCAGAACGTTAAAAAAAATTAATTGTTTATAAAAAATTTATTAAATAATTATTAAAGTCTAAACTTTTTAAAAGTTTTCTAATTCTAAACGAAAGTATTTTTCATTCTCTTTATATTCCCGCTTGGTTCATTCATTTCTTAAATCAGTTTATTCATTTATAGGAGAAATAACATTTTGTTTAAAAAGTAGCAAAAAATTAATTTTGCGATAACTTTTGTAAAAAATAATATTTTTTCTGTTCTTTGGTGGACACATTCCTAAGACCAAATAGAAATGTTTTTTCATCATTTTGATTTAAAAAAAATACTTTTTGTTTTCTGTGAAAATTTCAATACTTTTTGTTTTCTGTGAAAATTTCACAAATTCTGACCCTATAATTTTGAACAAAATTAACTTTCAAAGAAAACCTTTTACATATCTCAAAAGACGTTATATCCGATTTTTTTGAAATTTATGTCAAAATAAAGCTTAAATATTAAAGTTTCATTTTCTGTCAACATTATAATACAGACAATTCAAAGGATTTTATGAAATTAATTCATTTTTTTAAGAATTTCATATAGGTTGTAATTTATTTACTGAGCGGAATTTGTTTTTTTAATGTTTTGCACAGTTTAACCTCTGACATAAGAAATAATTATAATAATATAATAATATAATTATTTGAAAATTGCCTTACAATGTCAATTGTTTATAAAGGGAGTCGTTTTGAAATGGAATGCCTCATATATTTTTTTAAACTTGAGAACATTTTTTCTACTTAAATTGATATACATTCACCAAAATTGTTGCTGTCAATTAAAAATTTTATTTTCATATTTGAATAATTTATTTTTATATTATTTAAAAGTAACTTAATATTTTAATGTAGTACTTTTATACATATTATGTAAGGAGTATATTATTATAAAAAACACATTAATTAATAGAATAACTTTATTTAAAACTTTTTAGGCTTTCATATTGTGTTAGACACATATTATAAAATATATTTTTGAGTTGAACGACAGTGTTTTAACATGAAATTCTCGACAACTAGTAAAAAATGATCCTTTCAACTGGAGAAATAGTAAAAATAACTATTTTCATCAATTGATTTTACTACTTTTTGATTTTACAGTAAACTTCTTTCTTTGTCTGCAACTTATGAGAAATAGTTGTTTTAACAACATAAATCATGAAAATAATAAGTTTTAGAGGTTGGTTTTTACTGTTTGAAAATAGTAAGTCTCATTTTGTCTGCAACTAATAAAAATTAGTTATTTTTACTACCACAATAGTATAATTGACTATTTTTCGCAGTAGTTTTTACTACCGCACTGTTGCTGATTCATTATAACTATACCATCTGTTAGTTGGTTCCACTGCCTAAGGTAGTAATTTTAACTATACATAAAACCAACTACTTAATTTTAGTTCCACTAACTGCGGGTGTTTATAGTTAAAACACTGCTGAATATGGTAGTTCCAACTACTTTTTTTCAACAACTCATATATGGTCGTTTTTACCATTCACATTTTTTTCTGTATGTGCGTTGAAATGAAATTTTGTCGGCATTCGAAATGTGCAAAAAACTGATTTTTTAGATGATCTAAAAAAATGGTTTTTTGCAAATAGTAAAATATATTTTTTCGCATTGTATACATTGAATCAAAATTTGTACAAAGATGCTTATTGGTATATGATAAACAATATGATGAACGCGATTTTAATCGAATGGGCCAGACGCCAATTAGTAAAGACGGAATGATTAAACAAAAATCACTGACGGCGAATGAACTTAACGGATTCTAACAAGTCCTTTAGGAAATCAATAGCAAGTTTATTTTTAATATACGATTCTTTAATACGATGTTTTTTCTTTCGTCATTTTTTGGGGGGAAAGTACTTTTCCAAAAGCACTGCGGATAGTATTTAGGGAAATATTTTCAAAAGAGACAAAAGAGTCTTGAATATTTAGCGGAAAGGGATTATTTTTTAGTGAAATTTATGCAACTTGGGTAAAATTGATATCTAATCGGTATATTTCTTTTTTTTCCCTCTTTTGTTGGCGGTGAATTAAGGCGGTGCATTATTCCTGAGGTATAACGGTCTACTTGATACATTAACATATTGAATAAAGGTGCGAGACTCGCAATTGGTGGATGTGATCGAGAAGGCCCTCAGGGCGCGGCAATTTCGCATGAAAAGAGGGGTCTTCTTGCTGGCGGATTTAGTTGGGAACGAGGAAGACCTAGTTTGAAGGTAGAACGTTGCAACGGCACTAGGTCACGCATCGCAGTTCCTGAATGCACTTTCAATGTGCATGTGCATCTGTATATATATATATGAACGTCACGCATACCCGCACCTATCCGCAACTTTGAAGTCTCGTTGGACTCTCATTGCATTAGGTTTAACGAGGTGTGTCTACTTGGAGAACTTATATAGCAAAAACGGTCGTTCACTTGGATTTATTGTGATTTTTCACTTATTCCAAGAACAAGTCGTCTTTATTGACAATATATGTTTATAAAAAAAAGCACATAAAATTATTTTTTTATCGTTACAATTTTATAACAATTGTCAGTTATTCTTTGTGAACAATTTTGTTCATCCCTTTAAAGAAAGGGACGAGAGTTTAAAGTCCGTTGTTGTGTGGATTTAAAAGAAAAAATTTTTTTTTTAGAAAAATACCTCTAATATTACAGTTTTTCTAAGGGTAACAAATTAAAAAAAGGATCTAAAACAACACATTTGATTCGTTTTTTGACTCAATTTGATATGCTTGAAAACTAACATACTGACTTAGTAACTTATAAACTTACTAAATAAGTTAGGGGTCGTCCATATACCACGTGGACAATTTTTCACAGATTTTTGACCCCCCCCCCTCCCCCCTTGTAAACACATAAATACATGGGATCGTGGACATTTTTAGACTTTTTTTAACAACCCCCTCCCCCTAAAAGTGTCCACGTGGTATATGGACGACTCCTTACTTAGTGACATTTACTAACTTCGTTAGTAACCTAATAACTAACTAACATACTAACTTAGTAGTTAAGTTAGTTAATTTTTAAATTAGTAAATTAGTAAGTCAGTAAACTAGTAAGTTAGTAAGATATTTAGTTAGCTAGTTAGTTACTAGTAAGCACTAGTAAGTTAGTAAGTAAGTAGGTATGTTACTAAGATAGTAAGGAATTATGTTAGTAAGGTATTTAGTAACTATGTAAGTGAGTTAGTTAGTTATTGGGTAAGTTAGTAACTAACACAATTAGTTAATAGGTTCGTAAGTAGATAGTTAGTAAGTTACTTAACAAGTTAGTAAGTAACTAGGTAAGTTAGTAAGGTAGTTAGTATGATACTTAGTAAGTTAGTTAGTAACTATATTAGTAACTTATTCAGTAACTAAGGCAGTAAGTTAATTATTAAGTTAGTTAGAAACTAAGTAACTAATTTAGTACAGTAATTAGTAACAAAGTTAGTAACTTAATTAGTAACTGAGCTAGGAAGCTAATAAGTTAGTAAGGTTGGTAGACAGTAAGTTATTTAGTTAGTAAGATAGTTAGTAAGTTATCTATGAAGTTAGTTAGTATGGTAGTTAGCAAGTTATCTATTAAGTTAGTTAGTAAGGTAGTTAATAAGTTATCTATTAAGTTAGTTAGTAAGGTAGATAATAAGTTATCTATTAAGTTAGTTAGTAAGGTAGTTAGTAACTAAGTAAGTTGTTTAGTTAGTAACTAAATTACTAAATTATATAGTAAGTTAGTTAGTAACTAAGTAAGTTATTTAGTTAGTATCTAAGTTAGTAAGTTATCTATTAAGTTAGTTAGTAAGGTAGTTAGTAACTAAGTAAGTTGTTTAGTTAGTAACTAAATTACTAAATTATATAGTAAGTTAGTTAGTAACTAAGTATGTTATTTAGTTAGTATCTAAGTTAGTAAGTTATCTATTAAGTTAGTTAGTAAGGTAGTTAATAAGTTATCTATTAAGTTAGTTAGTAAGGTAGTTAATAAGTTATCTATTAAGTTAGTTAGTAAGGTAGTTAATAAGTTATCTATTAAGTTAGTTAGTAAGGTAGTTAATAAGTTATCTATTAAGTTAGTTAGTAAGGTAGTTAATAAGTTATCTATTAAGTTAGTTAGTAAGGTAGTTAATAAGTTATCTATTAAGTTAGTTAGTAAGGTAGTTAATAAGTTATCTATTAAGTTAGTTAGTAAGGTAGTTAGTAACTAAGTAAGTTGTTTAGTTAGTAACTAAATTACTAAATTATATAGTAAGTTAGTTAGTAACTAAGTAAGTTATTTAGTTAGTATCTAAGTTAGTAAGTTATCTATTAAGTTAGTTAGTAAGGTAGTTAGTAACTAAGTAAGTTGTTTAGTTAGTAACTAAATTAGTAAATTATATAGTAAGTTAGTTAGTAACTAGGTAAGTTATTTAGTTAGTATCTAAGTTAGTAAGTTATCTATTAAGTTAGTTAGTAAGGTAGTTAGAAACTAAGTAAGTTGTTTAGTTAGTAACTAAATTAATAAATTATATAGTAAGTTAGTTAGTAACTAAGTAAGTTATCCAGTAAGTTAGTTAGTAAGATAGTTAGTAAGTTAGTTAGTAACTAAGTTAGTAAATTATCTAGTAAGTTAGTTAGTAACTAAGTAAGTTATTTAGTTAGTATGTAAGTTAGAAAGTTATCTATTAAATTAGTTAGTAAGGTTGTTAGTAAGTTATCTATGAAGTTGGTTAGTAGCTAAGTAAATTATTTAGTTAGTAACTAAGTTAGTAAGTTATCTAGAATGTTAGTTAGAGTTACTAAGTAATTTATTTAGTTAGTAACTAAGTAAATTACACTACCGGTCAAAATTGAGAGACCACCCATTTTCAGACGAATGAAAAACGTTTCAAAACATAAAATTTATGGAAACTAAATTTTTTTTCTTTTTATATTTTGAAAGATGATAAAATTTTGAAAAGAACAAGATATTTTAGAAGTCCTTTAGCCAATATTTAATTTAGATATTTTTAAAAATTCGTCTTTTACAATGTTTTACAAAAATTTGAATAACTTCAAAAATAATAAACGCTTTTAATTGATCTTAGGCTTATTTTCAAGGTCATATACTACACTATAAAAATTACTTATAAACTTTAACGTGTAATTTTTTTCTTAGAAAATGCAAACCGTCGAAAATGGACCAAGAAAATTCAAAAAATTAGAAACAATTTTCCTGTATACTAAAAACTATTCTAAAAAATATATAAAACATAATATTGTGTAGATTTTTCCAAAGAATATAATTTAAAAAAATTTGTCTGAATTTTAAACATTATTTTTCTCTTGAAAAGATTGTTCCAAATTTTTTGAATTTTTTTGATCTATCTTTGACGGTTTGCATTTTCTAAGAAAAAAATTACACGTTATTGCTTATAAGTAAGTCTTGTAGTGTAGTAAATTGACCTTTAAAATAAGTCCAGGATCAATTAAAAGCGTTCATTATTTTTGAAGTTATTCAAATTTTTCTAAAACATTGAAAATGACGATTTTTAAAAAATATCTAAATTAAATATTGGCTAAATGACTTCTAAAATATCTTGTTCTTTTCAAAATTTTATCATCTTTCAAAATATAAGAAGAAAAAAATTTAGTTTCTATAAATTTTATGTTATGAAACGTTTTTCAATCGCCTGAAAATGGATGGTCTCTCAATTTTGACCGCGGTAGTGTATTTAGTTAGTAACTAAGTTAGTAAGTTGTCTAGTAAGTTAGTTAGTAACTAAGTAAGTTATTTAGTTAGTAACTAAGTTAGTAAGTTATCTAGTAAGTTAGTTAGTAACTAAGTAAGTTATTTAGTTAGTAACTAAGTTAGTAAGTTATCTAGTAAGTTAGTTAGTAACTAAGTAAGTTATTTAGTTAGTAACTAAGTTAGTAAGTTATCTAGTAAGTTAGTAAGGTAGTTAGTAATTTAATCAGTTAGTTAATTAGTAAGTTACTTAGCAAGTCAAATGGTATGTTAGTTAGTAACTATGTTTGTAACTTAAGTAGTAAGTTAGTAACTAAGTTAGTAAATTAACTAGAAAATTAGTTAGTAACTATGTTAGTAACTCACTAACACTCTATTACGCCAAATGAAATTTATGTCAAACGAGTTGTATACCAAATCAAATTGATGTCAAATAAAGTTTACGATAAATGAAATTTCTTACTTCAAATTTATTTTATGCCAAATAATAAGAATTATACCATATATTAGTTTTATGTATCATGAAATTTGTATTAAACTAATTTTATGAAAATTAATACCAAAAAAGACACAATTAACAATTTTCAATTTCAAAACCGTTGAATTTTTTAGTAACACGTCCGCCATATTGGATCGGCCATGTTTAATTTTACGAAACTAGCAACAAAAACGAAACGAGAATTTTGAGTCTGGATTTTTTAAGTTACATAAAAAACTAGAATTTGTATTTTATAATTTTACGGATATCTATAGAAGATAACAAACTTTTTGTCTCTAATTCCATAAATATTTATCATCAAGTTACAAAATAATTCAAATGAAAACTTTACACAATATTATCTTCAAACCTTCAGAAAAAAGATTCACTTTATTTTGAAGTTATATCTTCAAAAAAATTCAAGGCTAACTTTCGTTTTTCATTTCACTTCATAAGCATTCCTCAAACTTCCATTTCTTTTATATATGCACCGAAAATTTCTTTTCCAACGTTACATTCAAATTTGTCACATTGAATTTTCTGTGATGAAATTTTGATATGGAATAAGGAAGAGAAACTTTCATTTTTCGAATTTGAATTTTTAATTTTGATATTATATACATATATGTATGTATGTATTCGTCATATTATGATGTTTGGTAATATTTTTCCAATCTTTGTAATGATGTGGCATATCTTGCGATGAGCGTTACATTCGAAAGGTTTTTATGGCGAGAGGCAACGACCGTTTTGGCTAATGAATTTAAAATTAAAATGCGATGATGACTGTCTCATGATAATGATAACGGTTTAGTTGGACGCTTGGCTCATTCACGTAGAACGTTCTCCTGCAATCTCCTCACCTAAGCAAAGAAACGAACGGAAATCACCTTGAAAGATAACGGTAAAAACGGCCATTTTGTTCCCGATTGCGTTTAGGGAACTTTTCCACTCGGTGTCATCGAAAGTATAAAAGCAACTATATACGTCTCTTTTTATGCAACGAGAGAGTGAATTTCGTCAATATTCGACACAAGAAATTAATCCAGCTTCTTCTTCCTCTTCTCTTATTTTTTGTATACATTGTTCGAAATAACACAGAAAAAAATGTGAATGGTAAAAACGACCATATATGAGTTGTTGAAAAAAAGTAGTTGGAACTACCATATTCAGCAGTGTTTTAACTATAAACACCCACAGTTAGTGGAACAAAAATAAAGTATGTGGTTTTATGTATAGTTAAAATTACTACCTTAGGCAGTTGAACTAACTAACAGATGGTAGATATAATGAATCAGCAACAGTGCGGTAGTAAAAACTACTGCGAAAAATAGTCAATTATACTATTGTGGTAGTAAAAGTTACTAATTTCTGTTAGTTGCAGACAAAATGAGACTTACTATGTTCATGTAGTGAAACCAACCTCTAAAACTTATTATTTTCATGATTTATGTTGTTAAAACAACTATTTCTCGTAAGTTGCAGACAAAGAAAGAAGTTTACTGTAAAATCAAAAAGTAGTAAAATCAATTGTTGAAAATAGTTATTTTTACTATTTCTCCAGTTGAAAGGATCATTCTTTACTAGTTGTCGAGAATTTCATGTTAAAACACTGTCGTTCAACTCAAAAATATATTTTATAATATGTGTCAAACACAATATTAAAGCCTAAAAAGTTTTAAATAAAGTTATTCTATTAATTAATGTATTTTTTATAATAATATACTCCTTACATAATATGTGACGCGATCTGAAGAAAGGGACCTTAGAAGCAAATCACTTTAAGGTTATGTTAGTCTTACTTTTTTGTTGATTAAAAGTTCCTTTCTATTTTTTTCAAATTAAAATCAATGCTTATTAAATATTTTAGTTGTGATAAAAACTTAAACATTTTTGATTCTCATTGAAAGTTGGTCATTTTTTTGTATTTTCATTTCAAAAATTGCAAACATAACCTACAATTTTTTGCTTCTAAGGTCCCTTTCTTCAGATCGCGTCACATATGTATAAAAGAAGTACATTAAAATATTAAATTACTTTTAAATAATATAATAATAAATTATTCAAATATGAAAATAAAATTTTTAATTGACAGCAACAATTTTGGTGAATGTATATCAATTTAAGTAGAAAAAAAGTTCTCGAGTTTAAAAAAAATATATCAGGCATTCCATTTCAAAACGACTCCCTTTATAAACAATTGACATTGTAAGGCAATTTTCAAATAATTATATTATTATATTATTATAATTATTTCTTATGTCAGAGGTTAAACTGTGCAAAACATTAAAAAAACAAATTCCGCTCAGTAAATAAATTACAACCTATATGTAATTCTTAAAAAAATGAATTAATTTCATAAAATCCGTTGAATTGTCTGTATTATAATGTTGACAGAAAATGAAACTAGAATATTTAAGATTTATTTTGACATAAATTTCAAAAAAATCGGATATAACGTCTTTTGAGATATGTAAAAGGTTATCTTTGAAACTTAGTTTTTTTCAAAATTATAGGGTCAGAATTTGTGAAATTTTCACAGAAAACAAAAAGTATTTTTTTTTAAATCAAAATGATGAAAAAACATTTCTATTTAATGTGTCCACCAAAGAACAGAAAAAAATATTTTTTAAAATATAATAAATATAATTATAAAAGTTATTGAAAAATTAATTTTTTTGCAACTTTTTAAAGAAAATTTTATTTCTCCTAATAATGAATGAACCGATTTCAGTGAACCAAGCGGGAACATAAAGAGAATGAAAAATACTTTCGTTCAACTCAAAAATATATTTTATAATATGTGTCTAAAACAATATGAAAGCCTAAAAAGTTTTAAATAAAGTTATACTATTAATTAATGTATTTTTTATAATAATATACTCCTTACATAATATGTATAAAAGAATTACATTAAAATATTAAATTATTTTTAAATAATATAATAATAAATCATTTAAATATGAAAAGTTTTTTAATTTATATGCGGGTAATTCTTTTGAAAGGCACCTGTTTTTTCCAAAAACTGAAAAAAATTAATTTTTACATTTTTTGAAATTTTTTGTCATGGGTAGGTTTAAATACGTTTAAAGCTACAAATCTGAGTTGCGCAAAATTAATTTTCAAAAATAAGCCTTCCAGCATTATTTTAATATTAAGTGTTTTAAAGGTTAAATATACTGTAATCAATATTGGGGTTTTTGTTCAAAAATTCCTTTTAAATTTAATTTCTTTAATTTATTAAATTTTTAACATTATTCATTTATAATTTAATGAATTGTGTATTTAATAATTTATTTTCAACTATTTTATCTTTTTAAAAATAACAAATATATATTTTTTTATATTGAACGGAAAAAAATTGTAATGAATTTTTTAATTTATCATTTTAAGTTCAAAATTGATATTTTCTGCAAAAAAAATTTTATTTTTAATTATAATTTTATTATTTATCTAACTTTCTATTTAATATATTACGTTTTAAAAAATTAAAAATATTTTATTTTAAATAAAACGGAAAATTTTTTTATAATTCAAGGGTTAGGTAATTGAAAATAATTATTAAAAACAAAACAATAATGCTTACTAAATATGAAAAAGGCTTCGAAGATGAATAGTTTGTCAAACATAAAATTTACGATTTTATTAAATTTAGAAATATTGAAACATAATTTAACATTTTTTTTGGGCTACAACTTCAAATGTTTATATATAGATTACGGATAATTAAAAAACAGTTTAAAAATATGATGTTTTTAACTTAAAAACGAGACTTCGGAAATGATCTTGAATTTTTACTCCTATTGCCAGTAATTTTTAATTAATTATTTTAAAAATTTCTTTTGTTTTCTTTGAACTAAATATAAGTGAAAAATAAACTGCAGATTCTAAGCTTCAATTTGATATTATATTAAGACTATATTGCAAAATTTTTAATTATATTAAAAAATAATTAAAAATTTGTATGATATTTAACCAAAACTAAAAGACAAAATTAAATAAATTTTTTTACTAGGAAAAACTTTAAATTTTAACATTACAAGATTATGTAAAGATAAATAATGTTTCGTAGATTATGAATAAATTTTTTTTGAACCAAAAAAACAATTTCATTTTATAACTCCAAATAGTTAATTTAACTATTTTTTGCAGTTGCTACAACTACAAGTTGTTACGGGCGCCTATAGGAACAATGAAAATTTAGTTATTACAACTGAGTACTAAGTGAAGCAGTTAATATGACTAACAACAAATAGTTAAAATAACTTTTTCAGCAGGTAACTTTACTGTAAAAAATGCTATTTTCTACTACATTTTACAGTTAAACTAATTATTCTGTCATAGTTCTTTTTACTAAATAATGTTACGGACGCCTATAGGAACTACAAGAAATAGTAAAAAAATAGTCAAATTTAGAAGTTTTTTTGTGTATACACGGTTCAAAATCATTAGATAAAACAGCAACTAAACTTTTTCTTCCATTATTACATCATTATTGTTCATATTTTTCCCATAAAAACCATATTTTTAATTATTTCAAAAATTATCAAATTTTTCACGAAAAATTAGACTATTTTTGAAACATTTCAAAATTGTACTATAATACATTCAAACTTGAAAAAAAGATAAATTTTGACAAATTCAACAAATTCGATTTTAGAAAAATTCGTCATACATGACACGTTATAATTTATGAGTCGTGGAAAAAATTAAGAAATGAGTGATAAATTGCAAAAGACAACAACATCAAAAAAAAAAAAAAAAAAAGGAAAAGAAAGAAGAAGCGAGCAGTGAACTCGGGACCTAGAACAACAGAACTGTTTACCGTGATACTTTCGTTCGTTCTCTAGCGGATTCGTCCTATAGCGACTACGACAATATAACTTGCAACATCGTAAGTTTTCCCCGTGGACTTCCTTGTCCATCGAGCAGGAATCTTAACGATAAAATCAAAATTCTTGACCAGTTCCATCACACACAGACAATGAAGTTCAACACATTTAAACCCTATACAAGGAAGTTCGCTTTTATGTTGCATTTTTTTTCCTTTTTTTTATATATAGATACAAGGTGCGACACTATCTTCACCTTCCTGGAAAATTAAACTACATCTTTGTAAATATATTTTATCTAAGATACTATTGGTTCACTTGAAGAAGCAAAATAAAAATTATACTCTCAATTATTCTTTAGGTACAGTGATTTTCAAATATTGGTTTTTATTTTTAAATAATTTTTTTTTTTACCATTTCTGATATATTTCTTTGCTTCGAAATATTATTGTCAGAATTAACGAGAATGTTTAGTTACATTTTCTTAATAGGAAAAAGTACTTAAATCTTCATTATTTTTATAATAAAAGGGTCAGAAAATATTTCTATTCTTTTTTGAATTTTTATTATTATCACCGTAAATCGAGAGGTGTTAAAAGTACACCAGAAAGGATTAAAGTAATCCACTTTGGTGTTATTTTTAACCAAGAAGAAAATTTTAATATAAATCAAAACAAAGTCGATGATTTATCAAAATTCACACAATTTAGCATCACAGAGGACAATGGTAAATTAGTAATTAATTAACTAAATAAAAAACTTACTGACTAACTACCTAACTAATTAATTTACTAATTTACTAATTATCTTACAAACTTAATTATACATTAACTTACTAAGTAATTTACAAAGTAATTCACTACTCTCTAAATTTGAATTAGTAAAAATGTTTACTAATTGGAATTAGTGACTGACTTTTTGCTTTTAAATTAGTAAACTTTACTGATAAATTAGTAGATATTACTATTTATTAGTAAAATTTACTAATTCAAAGGCAAAAAGTCAGTCACTAATTCTAATTAGTAAACATTTTTACTAATTCAAATTTAGAGAGTAACTTACTTATTATATTACTAACTTAGTAACAATATTAGTAAGTAACTAAGTTATTTAGTAAGTTTGTTCGTAAATAAGTAACTAATTTATGTACGTTTGTCATTGTGTTAATTAGTAATTAAGTTGGTTAGTAACTTACTTTCTAATTAACTAAATTACTAACTAATCTATAAAAAATTTATTAATTAACTTACTAACAAACATACTATGTAATTAACTTAGTTACTGACAAACTTGCTAACTAATTAACTAAATAACTAACTTACTAACTTACTAACTAATTAACTAACTTACTTACTAACTAATTAACTAACTTACTTACTAATTAACTAACTTACTAACTAATAACCTAATTAACTTAATAACAAAATTACTGCTTAATTAACTGACTTATTAACTAATTAATTAATTAACTTACTAACTAACGTACTATCTGAATAACTTTCTAACATAGTTACTAACTAGCTTATTAACTTAGTAAGTAAGTAAATTAAATTAGTTAAATTAATATATTATTATACTTTAAATAAACTTAGTAAGTTAGTTAGCAAGTTAATGAATTAGTTAATAACTAACTTAGCAAGTTAGTAAGTTAAGAATCCGTTGAATTGGTTTCAATTTGAAGTTAATTTTTATTCACACTAAAAAATAGCACCAAAATTGATTATTTTAATCTTTTTTTGGTGTTAATTTAAATTGCAACACTTTTTAATACCTAACAATTTACTGAATTCACTCTTGTTAAAAATTGATTGTTTTTAAAATTTACCCTTAATTTTCTAGAAAATATGTTTTTTTATATATATAATCATAAAACAATTTCTTAATTTAAAAAATTGATTTTTTATATTGTTGAAGAACTTTTGTTTTTAAATATTATGATTTTTGAACAGAAAATACTAAAAAATACCATTGTTTTTCAATTTTTTTTTGTTGAGAAATTCATTTGTTTATTTTTTAAGTAATTTCAAGTCATAATTTTTTTTCTTTTCTTATTTTTTCAGTTTTAAAGTTTTATTATAATTTCTTAATATTTTTCGTTTTTTATTTTAAGAAAATAATTTAAAACTTTTTAGAAAAGTAAACGAATACTTTCAATAAAAAAAATTAACTAAAATCTATATTTATTAGCCTTTTTAAAAACAATGTTTTTTCTTTTAAAGAAAGTGCTGTAAAAATAGAAAAAATCAATTTTTTTTATTCGGACATTTTTTTATGGAAACTATAAAAATATTTTTTACAGAATTACGGATAAATTTTAAAATGTATAAATTTTGAGGACAAAGAAAAATTTGAAAAAGTGTTAAAGTATTTTCATACCTATTTTTCTATATAAATAATCTTTTTTTTATGATCTCTACTTTATATAATCTTTTTTTTATTATTTTTAAACACAAAAAATACTATTAACATATAAAAAACGAATTTTTAAATATATAGAAGAAAATAAATTTATATACATTTTTTTCAGGTGAATTTCTTTTTTTCCAAAAAATGTGAAAATTTCTATTTAGAGAAAAATAATAACATAAGTATATTTAATTTTGAACCAAATTAAAAAATTTTTTTTTCGTCTATAACTAAATTCTAAAGAAATCTCTAAGAGTCGATTTTTTCAATGTTATTAAAATTTTTGACAATAATAAGCAGTAATAATTAATTATTTACTTAATAATTAATAAAAATTTAATTCGCTCAAGGATTAAATAAACATGATTTATTTTAGCCTTTAAAAATTACGATTTCTAATTTTTCTTGATTATTTTCGGAAAAATTTAAATAAAATTCTTTAAATGAATTCAATTATTTATTTATTATTTTTAATCAAATGTAAAGAAATTTCAATTATTTAAAAAATTTTTGAATTATTTGTTTAGAAAAATTCAATCATCTTGAAGCAATGGAATTAAACATTTTCAAAAATCTTATTTTTTTAGAATTTTTAATAGAACTTTGCAAAAGCAGATAATTTTATTAAAAAATTTTAAGTGCGTATCTTTTTTTAATTTTAGTAATGAAAGTTTTAATATTAATCTTCGCACTAAGAAACATGAATACATTAGAATGTTACTGTTTATAGAATTCAATTATTTATCAATTATTAAATTAAAATACCTTGAAAATTCTATTCGTTAAAAATTTTTCAATTATATTCTTTAACACATTTAATTTCTTTTTTGCGTTCAATTTCACAAAATTTCTATAAATTTAGGATAATATTTTTTAATTTATTTACATAATGTACTTGAATGAGTGACTGATTTTGACGATCAAATTAATTATTTTTAACTAATTTTATTTTTTAACTAATTCATAGAGAACAGTATAAATATCTATAAAAATTGAAATAAAAAGCGATTTTTTAATTACAAATTAAAATAATAAAACTTTTTTTAATTTGATGAAAAAAATTCCTGCCGTATATTCTCGTTTTTTCCCGGTTATAGTATAGACACCCTATGGTTCCACATTCCCTTAAGGATAAAAAATTTATGATTGTTTAAACAAAGAAAATCATCAATATTTTTTATTTTCTTTCGCTAAAATTATATTTTTGATTGAAAATCGTTTAAGGTTAAATTTGAAATGACAAAACTTTTTTTTCGTATATGATTGTTATTGAATATTAATATGTAATTTGTTTACGACAATTGAAACAATTGTTTCAAAATTGATTGAAAAATATTAAAATAGTTTCAATTAAAAATGTTTCATAGGGAAAAAATTTGGGCAAGAAAAAACGATATCTTTTTACTTTTATTTGTTGCTAAATCGAAATTTCTTCCTAAGAATTGTTTATAAAGCTAATAGTTTTTAATATTTTTTAAAAATATTTTTTATCTTATAGATTCATTAGGATTAGGATTTTTATGCTGTTTTTAAGTCGCGGTGAAAGAAGTAATTATTTTTTTCAATTTTAATTATTGTTTGCAATTATTTGTTTATAAAAATTATTTTCAAAATCCAGTTAAATATTAGTCATTACTAGTAAAATTTTATTAAATTTAATTTTAATATTAATTTTCTATTTAATTAGTTAAATAATTTTAATTTTAAATTTCTTAATTTGTTAATTTCTATTTAATTAGTTAAATAATTTTAATTTTAAATTTCTTAATTTGTTAATTTCTATTTAATTAGTTAAATAATTTTAATTTTAAATTTCTTAATTAAGTTAATTTTCTATTGCAGCAGACATTTAAAATCTCAATGTTTCTACATTGCAAAAAAGCCTTTTGCAAAGTAGCAATATCGGTTTTTTTTAATCCACCTAAAAATCAGTATAATAATTTGTTAAAATATTTTCTAAACTGATAATAATTTATTCCACAACGATTTCAACACGTAGAATCGTAATAATCTTGAAATTTAGAAAAAGAAATTTGTTTTCGATTTTTCTTTTACACATTTCTAACGGCACATAATCTGTCTAACATCCAAAAACACTTTTACCAGTTTTGGACCTACTCTTTATTGTTGATTGAGGAGAACTTGACTTTCGGTTTTTCAGGGGCTACTGACCCTGGATTCCCTCCCCCATTTTCCTTTTCTTTTTTGTTAACTCGAGCGTATATGTGTAAATGTGTGTGCTAACATGGTTATATTGTCAGGTGAACGCCCTCATCAGACCTAGACCCAAAAAAAAGGAAAAAAAAACTTCGTTTCTCTCTTTTACGAGCAACACACACTGTGGCCGCAGTGCCACTGGGTTAAGGCAAAGTTATGTGATGTGGCACAACTCACAACTATGATGCACATATGCACTTGCTATGTGTGAGCTTGACCCCCTCCCCCCTTTTGGGCCCCCTTTCGACATATATATATATAAATAAGAGGTCCATTATATAGAAAAGAGATGCACCTGCATGCGTGTTGGTACATGTGTGTCAGTCGACACGACCTGACTCTCGTAACTGTCCTTAGAAATTCAGGTAGGAAGGTAGTGTCATACAGGTACTTTTATAGGTGTTCTATAGGGAAGTCAAGGTTAAAGCGTGACCAAAGATCGTTATTGCTTTCGTATATATATATATATATACCACATTCTACCTGCGTCTTCACAGAAGGTTAAATTCCCTTTTTTTATCGCCCCCTTTTTTTGTATACTATTATATAAGAGATTCTTTTCCTCGAAGAGTGATTTTGAGGAACAAAAAAATGTACTATGACTTTTATAGTTTTAACAGAGAGTGAAGATAATGGGAGATAAGTTATAGAAGTTGGAGAAAGAGAGGCGAAGATTTTGAAGAAAAAAAAATAACTAAAATGATTATTTTTTATGAGACTCTCCCTTTTTTACATTCTCATTTTAATATCAGAAGTGGTTTTCAATAATCTAATCGCATCCATTATAGAAATCTCTTTCTATTGTAGAAAAATATTTCGTCGCCGCTGCTGTAGAGTGAGGATTATCTAACGGCCCCCTCATGAGGGCCTTTACATTACGGCAAAATTTAAAAATGGTTAGGTCAATTCTGATCTCTTTTCTAACCTATAACTGATCTTTTTCTAATCTAAGAAAAGAGTCCCCTTAAGGACTTAAGGTTATTCTTAAGTCCTTAAGGGGACCCAAGGTCAAACTTTAAAAAAAAAACCTAAAAATTTAGGTCAAATTTTGACCTATTTTTTAACTTCCTGAAGGGAAGCCCCCTTTAACAAGACGCCTCTTTCACGGGGTCGTCGTTTTCTTTTGTGGCAAAAATTTAGGACGAAAGTGACCAATTTTTATAGCTACAGGTCAAAAAGAGGCGCCCTCGTAAGTGGCGTCAAGTTATGTCAAAATTTAGGTCAAATTTGACGTACTTTTCAACCTACATGTCAAAAATAGAACCGATAAAAAGCCCTTCAAAGAGAACACTAGGGCAACAACCCTAAGTCAACATTTAGGGCAAATTTCACCTATTTTCAATCTAGAGGTTAAAAATTTTAGGTCTTTACCCCCACTTTTCTCAAAATCCTAACGTGCTTGACAATTTTGCAACCGGAAATCGTGTTCAAAGGATAAAAATACATTGAAAACGAATCCCATGTTGAATATAATGAAAACACCTTCTTCCGGGTCTTTTTACCCCCTCTTTTCTCAAAATCGGTTTCAAGCATATTCGCTCTAAGAATTTTCAATTATTTTTAGTCCGTCATTTTTAATTATAAAATTTGAAGATTTCGTGATATAGTTATAATAATATTTATGTACCCTCCTTTTTGAAAAGTAATTTGTTAACAAGATTTGTTTATTTAAAAATGTTAAGAATAGAAATTTTATTTGAAAAAATGAAATGTTTAGAATTTATAAAAAAATTGTGAATTTTTGTGAATTTTTGTTTTTCCTCATAAACTATGCAGTTACTACGAATTCTAAAAAAAATCTTAAATTATGTCTGTTTCTGACAACAATTTAATTTCAACTACTTAATTCTATTGAAAAACTGCCATAAGGTTATTACTTATAAATCATTTAATTATTTTCAAAAAACTTTTTATTTCAATTCTATTGAAATTAGTTTCAAATTATTTAATTTTTGACACAATTCTTCGAATAAATAAATAATAAATAAATAATAATAATAAACTTATTTAATAAGTATTAAAACTCTTTTAAGAAATTCAATTATTTTCCAAAATTAAAAAAAAATTGTCGTCAACATTTCAATTATCTTTATAGTGAATAGTAAAATTCTTCGATAAAGAATTTTTTCAGAAATTTCAATAAAATTCATTGCCAAATTCAATTATTTTCATAAATTTTAATATTCATCGCAAAAATTTAATTATTTTCAAAAGTAATAGAAATCTTCGCAAAAATTCAATTATTTCGAAAAAAAACATAATAAAATTCTCGTCAACATTTCAATTATTTCTATTTTTAAATGAATTTCAAAATTCTTCGACAGAATTTAATAATTTTCAGAAATTTCAATAAAATTCACTGGAAAATTCAATTATTTACATAAAATTTTCAATATTCAACACTAAAATTCAATTATTTTCAAAATTATTAAAAATCTTTTCAGAAATTCAATTATTTTAAAAAAAATACTCGTCAACAGTTCGATTATATCTTTTTCCAATAAATAACAAACTTCTTCGACAAAATTCAATTATTTTCACATATTTCAATAAAATTCATTGAAATATTCAATTACTTTTATTTCATAAATAATAGCATTCATCGCGGAAGAATTCAATTATATTCAAAAATAATAAAATTTTATTATTTACAAAAATTTTAATAACTTTAAGTCACAATTTCAATAATTTGCAAACATTTTTCTTAATTCAATGTTTTTCAATATTCTACTTCTACTATTTTGTAATAAAAATTCACCAAAGAATTAAATTATTTAAAAACAATTTTGATAATATTTAACATTCAATTATTTAAAAAAAAAAAAAATTTCACAGCAATTCAATTATTTAGAATATAATTTTCATAAAGTTGTTTGATGAAATCGAATGTGTTAAAATTTATCATTAAATTCGTCTCATTAATTTAATTATTTTCATTAATTTTAATATCATTTATTGCAAAATTTCAATTATTTTCAGAAATTTTTCTTAATTCAAAAATTTCTATATCTATATTATTTTAATGAAATTCCCCTAATTAGTTTAATTATTTAAAAACAATTTTGACAAAGTTCTACACGAATACTCAATTATTTCCTAAAATATAATAATAAAGTTTATATAATAATAAACTTTTTTGTAAAATTCTTTGCAATAATTCAATTATTTTTATAACATAATTTCAATCGAATTCCTCAAAGAAATAAATAATTGAATAATCGTAGAATTTTCTACAATAAAAATGGCATTAAAAATGAATTTTAATTAAATTTTTAGATAATAATTGAATTTTAGAGAAGTAATTTTTCATAATTGTAATTTTTAGAAATATTTGAATTTTACAAAATTAATTTTTTGAATGTTACAAATTAAAATTTTTAAAAATCAGAAATCTTTGTATACTTTTAATGAAACATTCTATAGGAATAATTTTTTTCAAAAAGCTCAATCGTAATTTTCTAAAATTATTTCAATTATGTATTTTCTAATGTTGTATTTTCTATTTTTCCGAATAATTGAAATTTTACTTAGAATTATTGAATTGTAAACAAATGGATTTAAAAATGTTCAAAGAAGAACTTTGACAAAAATTATTAAAAATAATTGATTTAGAGAAAAATTTTAGTTTAAAATTCTAAAAAATAATAATTGAATTAAAAAATGATGAAAATAATTTTTTAAAAAAGTTACACAGTAACAATATTTTTATACTATAACATAAAATAATGATTTTATCACTTGATTTCTTTTAATTATTATAAAAATTATTATAAATTTCCAAAGGTTTGCGAATTTGAAATTTTTTGAAAATCTATTTTCCTTATGGAAAAATATTAATCATTGAATATTTATTGAAAATGGATAAAAATAAAGAAATTGGTAAATAAATGTAATGGAAAATAGTTTTTATAGTATTAATGAAATATATTATTAATAATTTGAAAATGATAATAATTCATTTATCATAAATTTCATTTATCATAAATTTCATTTGACATAAATTTCATTTGGCATAAATGTCATTTAATATAATTCTCATTTGACATAAATTAAATTTTACATAAAGTTCATTTAACACAGAAGACATTTAACATAATTTTTATTTGACATAAATTTCATTTGACATAAAAGTCATTCAACAAAATTCTCATTTGACATAAAATTTATTACATTTTACACAAAAATATCGGCGACAATTTTTGAAGTAACCAAAATTAGAGATTATCAACCACATTGTGATTCCCCCAATTTTGAAATTCGCGCCTATATTTACATATCAAATGGTCTTTATGTAAAATGTAATATTTGTCAACTGAATTTTATGTCAAATGAGAATTATGTTAAATGGAATTTATACCAAATGGAATTTATGTAAAGTAAATTTTATGTCAAATGAGAGTAATGTTAAATGGAATTCATGCCCAATGAAATTTATATCGAGTGAATGTTATATGTTATATAAAAATTATGTTAAATGATACTTGCGTCAAATGAAATTTATGTCAAGTGAATTTTATGTAAAGTGATACTTATGTCAAATGGATTGTGTGACAAATGAGAATTACGTTAAATGACTTTTATGCCAAATGAAATTATTGTCAAATGAATTTTATGTGAAATAAATTTGATAACAATAGAAATTCACGTTAAGTGAATTTTTTGTCAAAAGAAAATTCACGTTAAATGAATTTTTTGTCAAAAGAAAATTCACATTAAATGTATTTTTTGTCAAAAGAAATTTCACATTAAATGAATTTCTTGTCAAAAGAAAATTAACGTTAAGTGGATTTTTTGTCATAAGAAAATTCACGTTAAATGAATTTTTTTTATCAAAACAAATGTATGTTAAATGATTTTTATTTCAAAGGAATTTTATGATACATGATTTTTATGTGTGAACATGCTCTTCACTATAACAAAGTAAATTGTATTATGTAAAGTATAAGTGTTTTCTTATATAGATAAAAAGTGTTTAACGTTGATTCATTTGATTTTCGCTGAGTCAGAATAAAAGCTTGTACTTTCTTTTCGATGGGACACACATATATATCTATATATGGCTAACATAACCCAAACTGCCGAAGTTTTACTTGGACAGTGCGTTTGTGTGGTCAATGACCTCGAACGAATCTCAGTAATCGATTGGCTCACACAATCGTTTCATGTTGTTTTTTTTTCTCTTCTTCTTCTTCATCGCTTGTGATTTCATTGGCGAGGGTGAAGATCACTCGAAAGAAAAAGTGAAAAATCTGATGATTACGTGTGGGTGTACCTTAAATTTACATTATCTCTTTTTATTTCTCCAAAATTTATGTGTTTATAGTAATATTTTAAATTATAAATGTCAATAAACCAGCAAAGAATTTTTTTTCTTTTTCCAATTTTTAGTCTTTTTTTTCTTTTTAATCATCTTTTTTTTTCTTCTTCAAATTTATACTATTATTCAGATGTTTATGTGACTTTTAATTTTTCTTTTCTATTATCAATTTTCTTTTGTCTTTGAAGTAGATTTTGAAATCCTCTTTTTCTTATTACTTCTTTTACTTTTTTTGGGATTTTTTATTATTTATTTGTTTGGCTTTTTAAACAGATTTAAGAAAATTATTTATAAATAATTATTTATTATAAACCTTTTTTTCTTTTTTTATTCTTTCATGCTATTTCTTATTGTTAATTTTCTTTTATTTTTAAAAAGATTTATTTCTTTTTTTTCTTATTTCTTCTTTTATTTTTTCTTCAACGCATTTTTCATTATTGATTTCATTTTATTTTCATTTTTTCCTATATAATTTTCTTCTTTATAATTCACTTTGTTTGTTTTAGTTTCTGATTCTTCTCTTCATTTTGTTTCTTCTTTTTCAACTGTTATTCTTCACTGTTATTTTCTTCTTCGCTGTTACTTCCTTCTTCTTCGTCTGTTTATTTTCCTTGATTTTACTTTCTTCTTTTCCTTTTCTTTTTCTTCCGATTCCTCACTATTTTTTACCTTGATTTTACTTTCTTTTTCTTCTTCTTCTTCTTCTTCTTCTTCTTCTTCTTTTTCTTCTTCTTCTGTTACTTAACTGTTTTTTTCATCACTGATATTTTCTTCTTTTTTTTGTTTTTCTTTTTTAATATTATTTTCTTCTTCCTTGTTACTCTCTTCTTCTTGTTTTCGCTGATACTTTCTTCTTCATCTTCTTCTTCTTCTGTATCTTCACTGTTTTTTTCTTTAATGTTACTTTCATCTTCTTTTTATTCTTCGCTGACACTTTCTTCTTCTTCTTCTTTTTACTATTATTTTCTTCTTCGTTGTTACTTTTTTTCATTTTTTTCTTCGCTAATACTTTCTTCTTCTTCTTCTTCTTTACTATTATTTTCTTCTTCCTTGTTACTTTCTTCTTCTTCTTTTTTACTATTATTTTCTTCTTCCTTGTTACTTTCTTCTTCTTTTTTCTTCTGCTTCTTCATTGTTTTTTTCACTGTTACTTTCTTTTTCTTCTTCTTCTGTTTCTTCACTACTTTTTCTTTGCTTTTACTTTCTTCTTCTTCTATTTCTTCATTGCTAATTCTTCCTCGCCGATACTTTCTCCTTCTTCTTTATTTACTCTTTTTTTCTTTTTCGTTGTTAATATCTTCTTCTTTATTTTCTTCGCTGATACTTGTTTCTTCTTTACTATTATTTTTTTCTTCGCTGATACTTTCTTTTTCTTCTTCATCATCTTCTGTTTCTTCACTGTTTTTTTCATTGCTGTTACTTTCTTCTTCTTCTATTTCTTCACTGTTAGTTTCTTCTTTATTTTTATTTTTTCACTGCTATTTTCTTCTTCTGTTTCTTCACTGTTTTTTTTTCTTTGCTGTTACTTTCTTCTTCTATTTCTTCACTGTCAGTTTCTTCATTATTTTTATTTTTTCACTGATATTTTCTTTGTCTTCTTCTGTATCTTTACTGTTTTTTTCTTTGATGTTACTTTCTTCTTCTTCTTTTTCTTCTTCTTCTTCTTCTTCTTCTATTTCTTCACTGTCAGTTTGTTCTTTATTTTTATTTTTTCACTGATATTTTCTTCTTTTTCTGTATCTTCACTGTTTTTTTCTTTGCTGTTACTTTCTTCTTCTTCTATCTCTTCACTGTCAGTTTCTTCTTCAGTTTTATTTTTTCACTGATATTTTCTTCTTCTTCTTCTGTATCTTCACTGTTTTTTCTTTCATGTCATTTTCTTCTTCTATTTCTTCATTGTCAGTTTCTTCTTCTTTTTTTATTTTTTCACTGCTATTGTCTTCTTTGCTGTTACTTGCTTCTTCTCCTTCTATTTCTTCACTGTCAGTTTCTTCTTCTTTCTTTATTTCTTCACTGCTATTTTCTTCTTTCTCTGTTACATTATTCTTCTTTTTCTTCTACTTCTTCAGTATTTTTGTTCTTTGCTGTTATTTTCATCTTCTTCCTCTGTTTCTTCACTGTTATTTTTTTCTTTTTCTTCTTCTTACTCTCATTTTCCATATCTTCGTTTCGAATAATATTTTTCTTCTCTTATTTTTCTAACCTTCTTTCTATAATTTCTTCCTTTCTTCGTTATTTTTATTTCTATCTTTTTACCTTTTCATATTTCCCTCCGTTTTCATATTTTGAAATTTTCTTTTTATTAATTCTTTTTTTCTTTTTTATATAGATAATAACTTGTAAAAAGAACCTAATGGATAGGAATTTCGTTAAAAAAGAGGAAACAAAAATGAAAAAAAGTGTTTTAAGATTTTTCTGAATATTTAATACGTTTAAATACGAAATGAGGTGAATTTTATGACAAAATTTATTCTCTTATATAATACTTTTTTTAAATTTTGATTCTTAAAAATTAGCATTAAAAAAATGTGAGGTGGGGAAGGAAAATAAGAATTCGCTTATAGAAGTAAGGAGATAATATTCATTGTAGCTCTCGATAGTTACTACCCATTCTTGATGAAGGTTACTCGAGGACATCGTTCTACATCTTGAATATGAACTTGTCTTGCATTTTGTGTTGGTGCTTCCTTCGTCGTCTTTCTCTGCCTTATTTAACCTGTACAAACTTCACTCCTTTCGCTTCTTCCCTCCCCTTTTCTCTTTCTCTCTCTAATCCTATAATATTTTAAAACATTTTTCCCATATTTCTTCACTTTATAAAAATCAATCCTTCATCGTTTCTTCACTGATTAATAAACCAACTTCCACTTGACTTCTACCATCAGTATATGGTTAAACCTTCAGTGAAAAGTAAACGAATTTTGACACCATTTACATTAATATGTATTTTGGCTAATTTTTTTCATTTCATTCTTCTTTTTTTCTTCGCATATTATAATTATTGTCGCAAAATTTTTTTTTCTCTATTAACTTCTCTTTTTCTTCTTCTAGCATTATCCTTTTTCTCTTCGACTCTCCTTCGGTTGGGGTCAAGGCACTCTCTGATTCTCAAGATCGTCGAAACTCACGTAACCAGTGTTCAAAGACTATTAACATTTTTTTCGCGTCTGAGAATAGATCAGACTTCAAGGTCCGAGGTCTTCTTTTTTTTTTATTTTATTTTCGAGTTCTTTTAATTCTTCTGGCGGCGAACTTTGAGACTAAAATTTTTTAGGATTGAGCAATGTGTCTGATATAAATTTTTTAACAAACGATTTCATACTGTTTTAATATATATATAAATGAACGTTTGTTGTTTTATAATTATTACAGAAGTCGATTTTTCAAAATTCGTTTGCGTTTTTACGTATTTTTTTAAATATAATTTTTTAACTTTCAAGCGAATCTGAGCAATTTTGAAAAAAAATGTCCACCAACTATTGAATTTTGGAAGTATGACTTTAGATTCGTATAATCGGCGACATAAAAAAAACCCCTGACAGAAGTTTTAAGAGAATTTGGGAAAATTTTGAAAAATTAAATTTTGCTATTTTTGAACAATATTCTACCTATTTGTTTATAATAATTAAAATGATACTCTATACTTCCGTATTTTTTTATATAAATATAGT
Organism: Leptopilina drosophilae; assembly: GCA_032873175.1. Lineage (NCBI taxonomy): Eukaryota > Metazoa > Arthropoda > Insecta > Hymenoptera > Figitidae > Leptopilina > Leptopilina drosophilae. The sequence continues at coordinate 10,846,247 of CM065486.1, forward strand.
AGTTACACGAAACATTGTTTGAAATAAGTTTAATCTTACTTAAAAACGGTTTCGAATGGTGCATCTTCATAATTTAAATAAATAAAAATTGTTTAAACAATTAAAATTTAATTAACAAATTCATAACCCTTCAAAGCCTGAATTATTTTTCTAGATGTGATTTCTACCAAATTTGTTAGGTTGTTTCGGGGTCGCTGATTACGAATCCAAAGCCGAAATCGCAAAATTCAAAATGGCGGATCCAATATGGCGGACGAAAAAATGAAAAATCCATCAGATTTACTTGAAACTTGTTACTCGGGATTTTTTGGGGTCGCTGAATTCGAATCTGAAGTTAAAATTTAAGGAAAAAACAAATTCTAATCATGAGATCTCTTTTCTCAGAGAGTTCAGACGCGGTCACATAATGAGATAAAAAAATAAATACGCCTGTGCGTATACTTTCTTACATACAGAAAAGCGAGGCGTAAAACATTCAATCTGGAGAGTTAGAGTGAGGTCAATGGAAAGTGGCATAATCGCGGATGTGGATCGCTCAAGGAGAGCAAAAGAGATCCTTTACCTCACTTACGTAACGACTTGCTTCACGTCTCGTGTCTTCGACCGCACTCTTCCCATCCTCTTGACGACCCCCACCGCTTTTCAGGGTCGCTCAAGCATATATTTATATATATATATATAGAAAATACGAAACAAAAGTAATTATCAAAGGCAACCTACTCCTTAAAAATAGAAAATTTTCTTTAAAAGTAGTTTATTATTAGATAAATTTCAAAAAAAAATTGACGAATTTTTTTAAATCAACTACTAGTTATATTAGAAATGGGGTTGAAAATTTTTAACATAGCGTAATTTATCCATCAAATTTTAACATAAAAAACATAATAAGGGTTGTTTTATGCTTATGTATGGGTGATTCTTCTGAAAAGCACCTGTTTTTTTTCAAAAACTGAAAAAAAATAATTTTTACATTTTTTGAATTTTTTGTCATGGGTAGGTTTTAAACATGTTTAAAGATACAAATCTAAGTTGCGCAAAATTAATTTTCAAAAATAAGTCTTCCAGCATCATTTTAATATTAAGTGTTTTGAAGGTTAAATAAACTGTAATCAATATTGGGGTTTTTGTTCAAAAATTCCTTTTAAATTTAATTTCTTTAATTTATTCAACTTTTAACATTATTCATTTATAATTTGTGACGCGCTCCGAAGAAAGGTACCTAAGAAGCAAACGAATTATAGGTTAGGGTCGTGTTAGATTTCTGTTGATTAAAAGTTTATTTTTTATTATTTAAATTTGAAACTAATTTTTATTGAACATTTTGTATATAATGAAGACTTGAAGATTAATAATTTTAAATTATTAATTGATTTTCTTTCTGTATTTTTACTTGAAAAATTAAAAACATAACCTCAAATTTTTTGCTTCTTAGGTACCTTTCTTCGGAGCGCGTCACATTTAATGAATTGTGTATTTAATCATTTATTTTTAACTATTTTATCTATTAAAAAATAACTAATATATATTTTTTATACTGAACAGAAAAAAATTGTAATGGATTTTTTAATTTATCATTTCAAGTTCAAAATTGATATTTTCTGTAGAAAATTTTCATTTTTAATTATAATTTTATTACTTATCTAACTTTCTGCTTGATATATTATATTATAAAAATTAAAAATATTTTATTTTAAATAAAACGGAATATTTTTTTATAATTCAAGGGTTAAGTAATTGAAAATAATGATTAAAAACAAAAAATAACGCTTACTAAATATGAAAAAGGCTTCGGCGATGAATAGTTTGTCAAATAAAAAATTCACGTTTTTATTAAATTTAAAAATATTGAAACATAATTTAACCAATTTTTTGGGCTACAACTTCAAATATTTATATATAGATTACGTATAACTAAAAAACAGTTTAAAAATATATTAACTGCAAAACGACGCTTCGGAGATGAATTTGAATTTTTACTCCCATTTGCCGTTAATTTTAAATAATTATTTAAAAAATTTATTTTGTTTTCTTTGAATTAAATATAAGTGAAAAATAAACGGTAGAATCTAAGCTTCAATTTGTAATATATTAAGACTATATTACAAAATTTTGAATTATATTAAAAAATAATTGAAAATATTTATCATATTTAACCAAAACCAAAAGACAAAATGAAATAAATTTTTTTACTAGGAAAAACTTAAAATTTTAACATTACAAGATTATGTAATGATAAATAATGTTTCGTAGATTATGGATAAATTTTTTTTGAAATTTACACTCAACAAAATATGAATAAAAAGTTAATGCAAATATTGAGTCTCACGTTGGAGACACGTGAAGTGGTCCCTTTCAGAAGAATCACCCATATTTAAAAAAATTTTATTAGTGCAAAGTGTAATTATTTTGAAGGACCGCTAAGGAAATTTATATATATATATTTCCTTATTTATCGTGAAAGGAATCACGGGATCTCGATTTCCTTCGTCGACTTTTAGCACGCACTGTTAAGGGGATTCGTCCCGGATTCCGTCTATTTCCGGATTCAGCAAATACGCGTGCGACAGGTAGACCCAACACTGCATCACTTTTTTCTATATAAAATGTTCTATATATTCCACGTGATTACATTACTCTGAGAAATAAAAAAAGGCACAATAATTAAATTTTTTTATTCCCTGACTTTGTTCTGACTTCCAGACAATATTTTGACTTTTTTTCCTGACCTTGAAAAATATTCTGATTCACTCCAAAAATTATTAGATACTTTCATATTTCATGATAAATTTAAGATGACAGAGTGATAAAATCATTATTTTAAATCATAAGAATATTGTAACTATAAATTGAAAATTTCAAAGATTTTAATTTGAAAAAACTTTTCAAAATTCAATTATTTTTTTTAAATTTACGTTCCAATGCTTTTAATATTTATAATTTTAAATGAAATTCATTTTTTAATCAATTTTTAATAGAAATTTTTTCGAGAATTCAATTACTTAAATACAAAAATGAACAATTCGTTAAATAAATATTTCTTAAAACTGAATTTTTATGAATAATTTTATCAAAATTTTTTGAAAATAATTGAATTCTTTCGGTGATTTAAAAAAAAATAATAAATGCAATTTTCTATCACTTTATTCAAAATTGTATAAAAAATAATTGAAAGTTTGCTATAAGTTTTGTTATTTATGAAAATAATTAGTTTCTTGTAAAGAATTTCATTAAAAAAATTTTCAAAAAAATTTAATTTTTCAGAATTTAAATTTTTTTGAAAATAATTAAATTCCATTAAAGAAAATAAAAATAATCGAATTCTGACGAAGAATTTTATTTAACTCTTTTTTTAAATAATTAGATTCGTCGTGATAAATTTTATTTTTGAAAAGAATTGAATTTTTGGTAAATAATTTTATTATAGTTTCTTTTTAGTTACTTAGAAGAATTTTATATTTTAAGAAAATAATTGAATGGTTTCGAAGATTTTTTTTTTGGCTGAGGAATTTTTATATGAATTTTCTTCAAATAATTGAATTCTTTGGGAAAATTTTATTAAAATAGTTGATATTGAAAATCATTGAATTGAGAAAAATTTTTGAAAATAATTGAATTTTGGAAAAGAATCATATTATTTATAAAGACTACTTGAACAATAAGTAGGAAGGAGAGGATCCACTACTAAACTTTAAAAGTTACAAGTTTTCTCGTGTAATATTTTACCTTTAATTTTATTGTTTAATTAAAAATGATTTATTTACTAATTTAGTTAATTTATTAATTATTACTGATATACCTGACTAATTCTAATTTTCCTGACATGTAGGAACCCTGTATTAATAAATTCAGAATATTATACTCCTTTCCAAAATACGGATTCTCACTCGATTGATATAAAATAATAATCAAGAAGTACAAGGAAATGCTTTGAAATAACTTATTTACTTTCTTAGAGCATTAACGTTCACTAAGTGTTGAAATAATTTATTTACTATTTCATTATGAGTAATAAATAAATTCATCTTTAAAACATCAGATTTGACGTTCCTGCTACTTCTACAATTTGACAATGCTAAAAACTGCAGTGCACTCATGCTGAAATAGCGGTTTCCTAATGGCTGGACAATTCCTACTACAATAGCGTCACTTTACCTCTAAAACAGTGCGGCTTTTCTCTCAATGCAAGTAGAAAAAATTAACAAACCGTCAATATATCTTAAGAAGATACTACTGTTATGTCTCAAAAACAAAAAATATTCCAAATTATATATTCACTTTGTCCAGCATTGGTGATTCAACCTGATTTATTCACAGAGCGAAAGGCTCTGGTATTAAGGGACATGTTTTAAGAAAGAGAGTAACTGTTAAATTGAAGTTAAATTAGTAGAGTATTTATTTGAATCGTTTACAATTAGAATCAGAGAGAAACAGTAGATCCAGATGTCTTCAGGGACACTGAAAGAAAATTCGAAATTTGTGGAATTAATGAAGAATTTAAATGGGTACAAAATTTTAGAGTAATGGTAACTTACTGTTTAAAATTATTCTTAGAGTCGTAGAGCCAACATGTGAAAACCACCTTTACAATGAAGTCGAAGAAATGAAGTTGTCTTTCGGAAACAGAGAATGCAATATTTTCCTTTTGAATTGTTTTCGGGCCAGCCAAAGCGAAAGGTCCGAAGTTCAAGTGTCGAATGTAAATTAGGTGTGCACCCCTCATCTTAGACCGAATTATTTATATGAAGTCTATGCCGATATAATGGAGTCTTCAGAAATTTAGAAATGTGCCTCGTAGTAGAAATATTCTTCTTGAATGAATTTGACTTAGTTAACTTGGTCGCGGTTGCATGACTTATACGAAAAAAGCCACACGGAGGTAGTTGGTTAACTTGGTGGTGATTTCTAGACTGACACGAAGAACACAGGTTTGCTAATTTTAGGACGACTTCTGGACTAGTAAAGTTGACGTCATTTCCTGGACTACCCAGTTTGGAGAGGGTGGCACCTTTTATACCTTGGCTTTCAATGGAATGAATGATAATACCACCCACTTTTATTATCAGGGTCAGTTTTATTCTATCGATTAATTGAGGTGCACGTGCTTGGCCCTTGTCTTAGACAAGTGAGTCACCTTATAGAAGGGCGACAATCGTGGATGACCATATAAGGTAAAGGTCGTTTAGGTGTCTGACAATTGGATCGATTTGTTTGGGTTACAACAAAAAAGGAGGATTCACATTACAAATATCAAAACAAACAGAAATAAATATGGAACAAATAATTGTACAACTTAATTTGAAAGTGTAGATAGCTTCAACCAAAATTTCATTTAAATACAAGACCCAGTTAACAATGTATTTTATCTTTATTAACACTCAATTCTTAATAACATAACTAATGCATTTGATAAAACGTCAATACATTTACCAAATACATGATACGCATTTAAAAACATTCAAAATAAGTTATTAGCAAATATGCCAGTATAGAAAAATTCAAATCAAATTATGGCTCATTTGATATGATTTGTCTTTTTTTTTAAAACACAATACTATTGAATATATATTTTCTTATCATGCACAAATCACAATATTTTCTATATTCTTTTATATTATAACGTAGATAATTTGTTTTTTGGAAGACATTGTTTTTGCATATATTATACATATTTATATATTGGTCATTGGAATGATGCTTTTAATCACTTTTTTGTCATTCATATACTATATATATATATAGAATAACGTTAATTTAAATTTCAAGCCCTGAATAATTATTGCAAGAGATTCTAAAATTAATTATTATGCATCTGTTTTATAACAGTACACGATCACGTGACTTAACAATCACATACTGTTAAGATTACGTTATTTAGTGTTCGCACGTCTCTTATTTCAATATCAGAACACATGATCACTAAATAACATGATCTTAATGAAGAGATTCTTATAAATTAAGTCGCATTAATTTCTCAATACCCAAGTTACAATATTTTAAGTACCTGTATAAATATATGGACAATTGTTGTCTTAAGACGTTTTTGCTTTTGAACATTAACATATCTCAGCTTTAAGTTGTATTTTTGGATTTTCGATGCATCGTTTGCTTTGAATTAACTGCAACTCTATTCTTTGTGATTGTTGCATTTCTTTATCTCTTAAGCCTGTAAATGGAATAAATACAAATATTAAAATAAATAAAATATTGTTGTTTCATATTTATAAATATTGTAAACTTTGTATATATGTGATTGAAATGAAGATTTGTAATGTACTTTTGTACTCACTTAAGGAATGATCATATGTTCTTTGTAGAACTTCAAATAGAGTATTTATTGTTTTCTCAAGTGCAACTTTCAAATCCTTCTCCAAAAATGTATGCGCCAGAAGTAAAGCAGCAAAAAGATCACCAGACCCCGTGTAAATGGCGGGAATTCTCGGAATTGTAATTTTCAATATTCTATTGTCTATAATGTAAAAATAATGAAAATATTTTTAGTAATCTTGGCGTCATGAAACAGTGATATTGTTATTAACAAAAAAGATTTTTTTGTCAGCGGATAGTTATATTCCTGTAGCAAAAAAATATTTAATAATTTTTAAGATGTTCTTTTTCATACCTTTGATTGAACTAGTTACCGAAATTAGTTTATTGTCAATTAACGACGAAGAGACTGCAACAGTTTTCGGTCCCTTTCCATGTAAATATTCTACTGCCTTTTTTAAATCTGACATTGATTTTACCGAAAGTCCAGTAAGAAGTCTATATGATTAAAAATTTAATCAGAGTTTAATTTTCAAGAACAAAAAATGATATTCCAACCTCTAATTTTACTATTTAAAAAAACTTTAAACTCATTTTTTAAAATTGAATGAAAACATTGCTCAAATAATCGAGATAGAAAATTTTTTTTTAAGTTATTTTTTAAAACTATATAAAAAGATGTATTTTTATTTTTGGACATAATTATTTGTTGAAAAGTGTTTATTTTTATATTTTGTAAGTTCTTTTTAAAAATTAAAAAAAGTTTTAACGATTAAAACTTACTCCAATTCAAATTGATTAGGTGTTATAATGTCCGCCAGCGGTACAATTTCATTTTTGTAAATATCTTTTAACTCCTCTGGTACATACAATTTTCCATCATCTCCCATTACAGGATCACAGACTAAAATATTAACAGATTATATTTTCATTGCATTGTAAAGGTACGAATTCAAAAAAAAAAAATTAAAAAATAGGTTCTCTAAATAAAACGTTGCAAAAATAAAATTCAAAGAATAACATATAATTTTTTATTAGAATTACCATAAATGAGATCCGGATTTTTTATTCTAAGAGCTTTTATCACCTGGACAATTTTTTTTAAAAAAGAGGAAGATCCCACATAACCAGTGAGCAGATGAGTGTATTCATTTAGATCATTTTCTGTTAAGCCATCTATTAATTTATCTAAAAGAAAATAATAATAATTAATTGAAAAATTATTTCATTTATGAAGAATTTTCTTTTTCTGAATTTACTATTTATTCTCACATTTTTGAGTTAATGGGATCATCCATAAAGTATGTGATATAGATAATTTTGGAAATTTTAGCCCCGCCCTCGTCATGCCTTTTCCATTAATGATTAACATTGGATCATGATATTTTACGAATTCTTCCCCCCCCCATACCGCCTAAAATATCACATGTTTTTTGGACAACTGCTAATCGTTAAAAAATTAATTTTCTAAAAAAGTTAAAAGTGCATAACATAACCTCAAAATATAAAAAATTTTAATTTCTTCTTTTATTTTCATTCCTACACCTAAAGAAGTTGCAGTTCAACTTTTTAAGTATTTCGAAATTTTAAACAAATGAAAAACAATATTTAGTTAAATATTCATTTTACAAAAGTTATTAAAATTTGAAACAATTAAATTGGAAATTTTTTAAAAATTAGCAGGTTTTCGAGAAATACGAATTAAAATTTTTTTTAAAGAAAAAAGTACTTGAATTCTCAATAATAATTTTAACAAATTGAAACAATTGGAAATTTTGTAAAAATGTTATATTTAAAAGAATTTCATTTTTTCCTCTTTAAAAATTGTCTTTAAATATATAATTTTATATTTTTAAAATTATATCATTTTATGAGTTTACAAAAATTATTCCATTTAAATAATTCAATATTCTCGTAGTTGAATTCTCATAGGAATTGATTTAATAAAAATTTCAGTTTAAATTTAAAAAAATAATTTACTTTATTTAAACCGTCATAACAGGAATTTGAGGAATTAATTAAATTTTAAAAGGTTTTTAAATTAAATTCCTTGAAAATTTTAGGGAAGTAATTTTTTAAAATATTAAAGTTTTTATTTTAAAACATCATAAATAACATTATTTTTCTTTAAAAATTATTAAAGCTTTTCAATAATTTTATTTTAAAATTCTAAATAAATAATTGAATTTTTAAAAATAATTATATTTCATGAGATTTTTTATTGAAATTATTTTAAATTTTAATCTCTTGGGAAAAATAAATATGATTGAGTTTTAAAATTTTTATTTAACAAAATGTGTATTGAAGTTTTGAAAAATTTAATTTAGAAATTTCGTAAAATTGTTTCTTAAAAAAATGAAACTAAATTTTTTTAAAAATACTTCTATTTCCGAAAATATTTTTAAAAAATTGAAACAATTGAAAATTTCGCCAATTTTTCTTGAAATGAATTTTGAATTTTATTTCAAGTTACTGTTAGAAATATTTTGGCATTTACTATACCAGTTGTTTAAATAATTAAATTTAATGAAAAACTATGAGAAAAATGTATATTTATTAAGAAATTAAGAATTTTCATTAAATTTGGAAAGGCAAATTTTGAAAGTAACAATGGAAAAGAAAATTTCACGCGCGCGTGTAGTTTTGCTAGTTTAATCCTATTAATTTAAATAAGGCAAATAAAACAAAAACATTTTCGGACAGTGAATAAAAATCATTATTTACTCCAACGTTTCGAAATCTAAATCATTTTCCGAATGGTTTCGTTTTATTTGTTTAATTTTATAAAATATCTCGAACGTTAAGGATTATTTAACTAATAAATAATTTTAATATTTATTAATTAATAATTTATATATATAATTTTTATTGTTATACCTAAATCGTGATCATTAAGTACTTGTCCTTTGAAGACTTTGTAACCTGTATGGTTGGACAGTTGAACGGAATTAATAGCGTCAACTTCAAATCCTAGAAGCTGAAAGTTAAATGTTAAAATACAAATTTTTATGTTTAATTTAAAAATCATTTTTGATTAACTGTATAGTCAAAAATAATTTTTATTATTTCACACCAAAAAAAACATAATGATTGTGTCTGATCGATTTGCTCGATAAAGTCTTTTGTTATAGTTTTTAAAAATGGAAACTACTTAAATAAAAATTTAACAAGATATCTATTTAAAAAGTATATTAATCTTATCAAACTCTTCACACAGCTAATAAAATAGGAACAAAAATAGAAAAAATAAATAAAAACGGAATTTTTGCAGGTTTTTAAACCTACATTTGCTATTAATTAGAAAATTGCTGAAAAACTTAAGAATTCAATTATTTTCAAATGTAACATAATTCTTTGCAAAAATCCAATTATTTTCCAAAATTGTCAAAAATTCCCGTCAAAATTTAAATAATCTTTATAAATAATATAATTTTTCTTCGAAATTCAATTATTTTCAAAAATTTTAATAATTCATAAAAATTCATTTTTAAAAAAAGTTCAATTACTTAGTAAAATGTTTATTTTTAGAGATTAATCAAAAAATTCTCGTACAATTTTCAAATAAATAAATATTTTTGAATATGATATTCAATTATAATTCATAATTTTAACTGAAATTTATTTTTAAATCAATATTTATTAGAAAATTCTACAAGAAATCAATTATTCAAATATAATTAATAAATCATTTATTAAATAATAGATTGTTTCTTAAAATTGAAATTTTCATAAAAAATTTTATGAAAATTTAATTATTATATGTATTTTATTATTTTTTGTCAAGAGACAAATTTAAAAAAAATTTTAACAATAATTTCATTTATCGAGAAATTCGATGAAAATTTTGTACATTAAAAATAATTATTGAAATTCTGCCAATAGAATATTATGAAATTTTTTCAAAATAATTGAATTTCGAAGAAAAATTTTATTATATTTCTAAAGACAATTTGAATTTTGACAAGAATTTTTGTAAATTTTCAAACATATAATTGGATTTTTGCGAAGAATTATATTATACGTTTGAAAATAATTGAATTCCTCAGGCTAATTTTATTAAAATTTCGGTTTAAATAATTGAATTTTGTTTTGTGGAATTTTATTAAAATATTGCAAAACATTGAAAATTATTTAATTTTTAAACACCTTTGAAATCAATTTAATTTCGACGAAGAATTTTATTAAAATTATTTTGAAAAAATTTAATTATTACAAAAGAATTTCATTAAAACTTTTTAAAATAGTTTAATTCTTTGAAGAATAAATAATAAAAGATAAAAAAAAATAATTGAATTTCTCCATAATAATATGTATTTGCTTCAAAATTCAGTTTGTTTTAGTATTTTTAACTAAAATTCTTCAATAAATCCATTATTTTTAATAATGGGATTATTTTAAAACTTTTGTTTATCGCTTTTTTCTAGGGTCTCTGAATTCGAATCTGCAGTTAAAATGTCAAAATTTAAAATGTCGGGATGCTAACAAAGATCTATCGAGTTTAATGTCAATATTATAATTTTTTTTATTTTTGCATACATCATATTAGATCCATCATTTTTAATTTTGCAATTTTGACATCAGATTCAAATTCCGCGACCCCAAAAACCCCCGAGTAACAAGTTTCAAGTAAATCTTATTGATTTTGAATTTTTTTGTCATTATCTATATTAATTTAGATTTAGAAGATATACAGAAGTTATGAAACCGGTATAAAATAAGTCATTCTAAAGGAGATTCTTTCATAATTAAAAAAAGCAAAATTCATAAAAATTTTATGATAACAAATATTTAAAATAGGAGATAACTTACGACCGCATAAATTGATAACGAGTTTTTTTTTTTAAACAGAATGAAAATTGAATGCCGACTTATTCTTATTATAAAGCGAGATTTTTTTATTACTTTTCTATTTCCAATTTCGTAAATTTTTTTGCTTAATGGGAAAATAATATAATTAGAAATAAATAATTATGCTTATTTTTGGGCCTAATTAAAGTCCTATTTATCTAGATAATCCTTAGAAAAATTTATCTTAAATATTACTTAAATATATAGATAGATATTTTTCTAAATTCCGTTTTGTAGAAATAGACGTCAATAAAAGAAAAAGAGAAGGAAAAAATCCCCTTCTATTTTACTGTACCTTTAGCAATGATAGATTCTGAAAATTTTCGTTGAGTACAAAAAAACCCCACAAATAAAAATATTTAGAAAAAATAATAAGATATTAATTAAAAAAAATTCATTGTTTTGAATTATTTCAAAGCAATGGAAAATAGTTTAAAAAAACGTTAAAAATAGAGTAAGAATTGAAATTCATTGACAAGGTCATATTGTATAGGAGTGTCGTCTGCTAAGCAGCCAATGAATGCGAGTGATCAATGAAAACGTAGTATATAGTGTAGAAGCAAATAGTGGGGTGAAAAAAGCTCTAAATTTAAGTTTCAAATACAGTGAATAATATTATATATGTATCAATGAATAAACTAACCTGTAATGGAAATGTTGCACTTTTATTACCAACGTAACCATGAACAACATGACTTTGAATTGAAAGAACGCGTGCCGTTTTGGAATTATTCATTTTTTTTCTTACTTTCTTTTCAAATAATCGACTGTCATGTGCCAATAGGTGTGGAACATTCTGTTGAAGTAATCTTTATAATTATCCCCTTTGGAGAAACCAACCAATCACGTGATCGTAAAGTTACGCGTTGAGCAGTCGACGCACAGGGGCGTAGGAACTTTTTTTTTTATTTTCACACTTTATTTTAAATTCAAAAAAGTTTAATTATTTTCTAAATTGTTACTGTAGTGAGAAAAAAAATACTATAAAACGTATATTTTACGATTATTTTCCAAATGTTAAAAAACATTCTCTAAATATCAGAAAAGAAGCGTATATAATAAAAAAAAGAAATGATTTCTTTTATTTACGCTCCTGGAAAAAGTCGTTTTCTTATCGACTTTATCGGAAGTCTTTATAATTCATGACCTTGCGATCTCTTTAGATTTTCTTATTTTTCTCTAAAAAAAACTGCAAACTCAAAAAGATACATATCTTTTTTGAAAGCAAAAATTTTCTTCTACTTTTTATACAAAATATTGTTTTTTGTGTATCACTGTCAAATTTTTCGATTTCTTGTTTTTATTTTCTAAAAATATTTTCTCCTAATACCTAATGGAATATTTTCATTTGGTTAAAAAAATTGTTCGATGCAAAAAATAAGCAGGGAATTCAAATTTACCCGCGCAATGAGGGGAAACAACTTTACCGACGTTTAGTAACTTCTCGTCATTCATATATGTCGTCACTGTTTTGATCAGCAAGGTTTCCAATATGTATGTTGTTTGTGTGTGAATATCATCATCGAGGAGGAGATAAAAAGTATGGCGTTGTGGGAAAGTGAAAAATTTCGTGATAATAAAACAAACGAGAATGAAGATACTTTTGAGAATATTCTAGTGAGCCATGACCTGCAGGATTATTTTGACAATAGTCTTGATATACCGAGTTTTGACAAAGTTTATGAGTCATCCGCCATTTTTGACTATGAAAAACATTCTGACGAAGAGTCGTCGTACGTTGAAAGATTACCCGATGACAGTACGGGGTGAGATTTATTTTTAAAAAAAAATTCTTAATGATTTTCACATATGGTTACAAATTAACACTAATAAATAAATTACTTCTTTGGATAATTTTCTTTATGGAAAGAAAATTTCTATCTATCATCTCATATTTTTAAAACAATTTTTATTTCCCCAATTCAATTATGATGTGAAATTAAAAATATGTTCTCTTTGTAAATTTATTCCCGATTCGAATTTTTTACCCTTTGGTTTTTTTTCCCCCAAAAAAAACTTTAATTCGTGAATTCTATAAGAACTCCAGTCGTTCCTTATAAGGGCATCCCCTTAAGAAATCTAACCTTTCGGGAAAATTTGATTCGTTGATGATTTAGAAATAAAAAACGCGCATGTTTATTTTTAGGTTATGTTCTAAAATACGGGGATTATAAATTTTTTTCTCCAAAAAAAAGTGACAGTTTCTGGTTGCTTTTCTTTTTTTAAAAAAAAATTGTATTAATTAAAAAGTGATGACAACAATAAAAAAGAAAAAATAATCAACATGGAGAATTATAGATATCGATATCTGATTGTAAAAAATTTTCTGAGTAAAATAACAATGTTTTATTTTAACAAGTCAAACGTTATATTATTATAGCTTTAATAAATGTAATTCCAAAAATATGTGTTGAATTTTGTTGCATAATGTAGGAATCTTTATTTCTCGTGTGTTTGTGTGTGATTCTTGTCATAATTTGTTATTGATAAAACAGGTGGAACTTGCAAGACTGTAACATATTTAGTTTCTCCCTCGTCCATAAATAACAATATATATCTCATGCGGGTGTGTATTACTCATTTTTAGAAAAGATTTATTTTTAGTTTTAGTTTTTTCTTTTTTTTTTTGTTAAATGGCACATACTTTTTGTCCCTCGTACGATTTAAATACCTCTTTACATATTTTTTGTATAAATAACCTTAACCTTATCTCGATATTTAATATTTATCCGAAAAAAGTTTTCGTTCTTAGAATATTAATTTAATTTTAATAAATTGGAAGAATTTCAATAATAATTACTAATAAATGCAGTTGAAACAAGAAATCAAAGAAATTGCTAATTTGAATTACTAATAAATGCAGTTAAAACAGGAAATCATAGAAATTGCTAATTTCGGTATTATAGTAATCATTGCAGTTGAAAATTAAATTTTTTAGAATAAGAAAAATGATAATTTTTGGGTCTTTTTTGTTTACCTCGTAAATTATATGAAATTACCGCACGGTATCTAATAAAAAACCTTCAATTTTTCTATTTCTAACTGAACAATTTTTTTCAAATAACTTAATTATTAAAGAACTATCATAAAATTATTACTTAAAAAATATTTTAATGAATAATTTTACTTCAAAATTTTAAAAGAATTGAATTTTATTTTAATCTAGCAGAACTAAAATTTTCTTTTCCATTTTTACTTTCCAAATTTGCTTTTCCAAATTAAATGCATTTTCTAAAATTAATTTCGGAAATAGAAGTATTTTTAAAAAATTTTAGTTTCATTTTTTCAAGAAACAATTTTACGAAATTAAATTTTTTGAACCTTTAATACTTTTTGATAAACAAAAATTTAAAAACTTATTCATATTTATTTTTCCCAAGGAATTAAAATTTCAAATAATTCCAATGAAAAACTTTATGAAATATAATTATTTATAAAATTTGCAACAGTAATTAATCTAAAATTCAATTATTTTTTTTAGAATTTTTGAATAAAATTATTGAAAAACTTAAATAATTTTTAAAGATAAATAATGTTATTAATAATTTTTAAAACAAAAATTTAAAGATTTTTCAGCTTTTGCTTCAGTTAAATTTTCAAGGAATTTAATTTAAAAACCTTTTAAAATTTAATAAATTCCTAAAATTCCTGTTATAATGGTTTAAATATTTAATTATTTTTTAAAATGTTAACTGGAATTTTTGAAAATCAATCAATCAATTTATTAGAATTCAACCACAAGAATTGAATTATTTAAATAGAATCATTTTTGTAAATTCATAAAATGATATAATTTCGAAAATATAATTTCGAAAATATAATTTCGAAAATATAATTTTTAAAGACGAAAAAATAAAATTTTTTAAAATATTCAATTTTATAGAATTTCCAATTGTTTAAATTTGTTAAAATTATTATTGTGAATTGAAGTAACTTTTTCTTTAAAAAATTTTAATTACTATTTTTCAAAAACCTAATTTTTTTAAATTTCCAAATTAAATTTTTCAAATTTTAATAACTTTTATAAAATAAATATTTAACTATAATTATTGTTCTTTGTTTGCTTAAAATTTCGAAATACTTAAAAATTTTAACTGCAAGTCTTTCAAAATTCAATTAATTTTCTAATATTTTTGAATACTATTATATTCAAAATTTAATTTTTATAGTTGTGTTTATAATTTCTATAAATAGATGAACTTTAAATGGTTTCAATTTTAAATTTTATTAACATTTAATTTTTAATCAATTTAATAATAGAAATGTTAAAGAACGTAGATTATTGAAAAATTTTAATAATTCAAATTCTTCTAAAAAAATAGTTAATTTTTTTAATATTTAATTAATTATTATTAAAAATAACGGATTTATAGAAGAATTTTATTAAAAACGTTAAAAAAAATTGTATTTTGGAAAAGTTACAAATAACTGTAGAAATTCAATTATTTTATTCAACTGTAATAAAAATCTTTTTCAAAATTCAATAAATTATTTTCAACAATTTTAATAAAATTCTTCACTGGAATTCAATAATCTTCAAAAAAAAATTTGTTAAATGAAATTTTTCAAAGCAATTCAATTATTTACGAAAATTTGAATAATATTCCTTAGAACTAATTCAATTATTTTCGAAATTCAATTCTTATAAAATTTCACAAATTAAAAATCAATTACTTTTTTATACATTTTTATAAACTTTATAAATTCCGGTGAAAATTTTTTTAAATAATTGTAATTTTGTTTATAATTTTATTAAAATTTCTGAAAATAATTGTATTTTATCTAGAAATTGAGTTAAAATTGCACTAAAATATTATTTCAATTCTCGTAAAGAATTAAATCAAAATTGTTCAATGTAATTGAATTTCTGCGAAGAATTTCATCAGATTTTTAAAAATAATTTAACTAAATTCCTCTAAAAGTATTAAATTTTAAATAAATTCATTGATAAAATTTAAATATTTTAGAATAATTTAAATTATTTTTCCTAATTTATTATTATTTTTACTATTGATAATTTTTTTCAATATTAATGAAATTCTTTTCCAGAATTAAATTAAATCTTTTTTTCACATATATAATAAAATTATTTGATGCGGAATTTAATTATTTTGAAATTAAATTTTTTACAAAATTTCTATAGTAATAATTCAATTATTTTTAAAAATGTTAATAAAATTCTACACAAATATTTAATTATTTTCATAAAAACTAAACATTTAATAGGAATTTAATTATTTATGAAGTTTTGTAAAAATTGCTTTCTTAATAATTCAATTATTTACAAAAAAAAATTCCATCTGAGTTTCAATTATTTTGATAAGTAAGAAATCTCATCGTAGAATTTCAATTATTTTTAATACAATTTTAATTGAATTCCTCGAGAAATATAATGAAAGATGGTCATTTAAAAAAAATTATTTTCCAATCCTTTTTGTCTAAAGAGGAGCGATTTTCTCTTGAAATTTGTTTTCTAAAAAAAGTTTTTCTTGAAAGTTATA
>CM065486.1:10862909-11104681 GCA_032873175.1 Leptopilina drosophilae
TTTTTCTTGAAAGTTATAAGTTCTAATATTTATTTGTAGTATTTTATAAATTTGATAAAATTTAGAAAATTGTTTTAAAAAATAAGAATTAGGAAATAGAAACTATTTTGCATATTTTTTACTTATCAATCAAAATTCTGTTCATAAAATTTTATTTTGAAAAAAATGTTTTATTTTTTGAAAAAGAAGAAAAAATTTGTATAATATTTCTATTTCTTATCACAATTTTTCAACACAATTCTGTGCTTCTTTGAAAAAAAGAAATAATAATTTGCATCATTTTAATACAAAAATTTCCAAAATTAATATATTTATAAAATATTTTTTAAGAAGATTTCAAATGTCTTTAGGGGAAAAATCTCTATAATTTCTGTTTGTTAAATACGATTTTTAACTGAATTATTCAAAAATTTTGTCAAAAAAATTTGCATAATTTCTATTTTCTGTTTTACAATTTTTGTTGGAGAATTCTCAAGTATTTTTTTTTAACAATTAAAAAAGTTCCATAAATTTTATTTTTTAATCTTGAATATTGTTAGAAAAAAAATTTGAAAATTACCTTAAATAGAAAAAGAAATTTGTAGAAAATGACATTTGTTAGAAGATGGAAAATTTAAAAATCACCTTTATTAGAAAAAAGTTTTTTAGAAATTCATCTTTATTAGAAAAAAAAAGTTTTAGACAATATTTTTAAAAAAAAATTGTACCCCAAACGATGTAAATTAAAATTTGATTCAAATTCGTCGAAAGAATTCAATTATTAACAAATTTGTTTATAAAATTCGTTAAGAGAACTCAATTTTAAGAAACATTCAATTAGGCAAAAAATTATTTTTTTCTATTTAAATAATTGAATTCTCGTAAAAATTTATAATAAAAATTGATTTAAACGTGAATTTAAGTTAAAATTTTAGATATAACAATATAATTGAATTTATTAAACATTTTTTTAAAGCACAAAATAAATGCAGTTGAAAGAAGAAATGAAATAGTTTGCTAATTTCTATAGGTATCTTTCTAATAAGTGAAATTTGATTTATTTTTACAAATTTTTTATTAAAACTTTTTGCATTTTCTTTTTACAGATACATTCATCATACAATTAGTCCCGATGATATTTATCTACGTATACATCCGGGACAAAATGATTCAATGCCAGAAGATCCCTCTCATGCTGTTATCACAATTGAAAGCACGGATCCGGACACAAACCAAAAACACATTAGTCGTTATAATTGTGAATACGATGGCTGTTCACGGACCTACAGTACTGTGGGGAATTTGCGAACCCACATGAAAACCCATAAAGGTACCAAAAAAGAAATTCTTCAACTTAATCGATATTTTTTAAAAAAAAACATAATTTGCATCTTTTATCATTTTTTAACCCATTGAAAAATACGGATTTTCACTCTTTTGAAAAAAAATAATTTCATTGTCATTAAAACGCGCTTTTTGACAGTGGTTTTGGTATTGAAAGCTTGTTTTCATAATAACATTTAGAATTTAAAAAAAAATCATTTTTACATTAATTTGGGTAAAATTTGTACAATCGTTTTTCATTTGGAATGCTTTTTTAAAGCTATTAATTTTATTCGAATGCTTACAAAAAGGACTAATAGTTAAGGTAAGTGCAAGAATAATTAAAAAACCTAAAGATTAGATTTTTAATAAAAAAAAATTTTAATTATTTCTCAAAAAAATTTTATTTTTTTACTTTAAATGGATTTAAAAAAAAAATTATTTATTATTTATTTATCAGGGTTGCCACAGGTCAAGGAATTCTTGGAAAAGTAAAGGAAATCGGGAAACAGTCAGGGATTTTTATTAAAAGTACTGAAAAAAAATTAAATTTTTAAAAATTTATAAGAAAAGTTTCCGAATTGTTGGTGTTTTGGTTTTTTTTATTGGTGCCTCATTAAACAATGAAGATTGACAAGTATTCTAGATACAAAACGTTCAATTTTTTCTACTTCTGAAAATAATTTCTTTTCATAAACAACTTAATTCTTGAAAAACTATCATAAAATTATTATTTACAAATTATTTAACGTATAATTTTACTTAAAAATTGCAAAATCAATTGAATTTTAAAAGATTACAATCTTCATGAATGGATAAACTTGAAAGGTTGTAATTTGAAATATTAGAAAATTTCAATTTTTAATCAGTTTAAATAAAAATTTTAAGAACAACTGATTACAGAAATTCAATTATTATCAAAAGTGATGAACTTCTTCGTATAAATTCAATTATGTTCATAAAAATTTTTTAAATTCTCGGCATAATGTCAATTATGTTTATAAATAATAAAATTCTTCTCCAAAATTCAATTATTTTCAAAAATTTTTCTCAATTTAATGATTTTCAATATCGACTCTTTTAATAAAACTTTCCATAAAGAATTTAATTATTTGAAGAAAGTTTCAATAAAAATTTCCCAGGAATTCAATTACTTATAAATTTTTTGTATACATTTCTTCGCAGCAATTCAATTACTTTTTATTTTTTAATAAAGTTTCTCAAAAGAATTCAAATATATTCAGAGTATTGAAAAAATAGTTCTGAAAAATTCAATTATTTCGAAAATTTTAAATAAAAGTCTTTTTAAAATTGTTATTTAAAAAAATTTTGACGATATTATTTATAAAGTTTAGTTAATAAAATTGCAATTTGAATAAAATTTTCCAATACATAATTCAATTATTTTTAATACAATTCTTCTTAAGAATTCAATTACTTTCACAAATAATACACTTTTTTATGGGAATTCAATTATATTTTTAAAAAATTTGATCAAAATTTTTCGCGAGATATCTATTTATTATTTAAAAAAATGTTGATAAAAGCTATTTAAATTTGAAAAAAAAATTATAAATTTATAATAAAATTGATGATGGAATACAATTATTTTCGTAAAATATAACATTCTTCCTGAGAATACAATTATTGTCAAAAAGGTCTGTAAAAATCTTCGAAACAATTCAATTGTTTTTGTTAAAAATAAAAATCTTCCAAGTAATTCAGAAAAAATTTTAATAAAATTCTTCCCAAGAATTCAACTCTTTTCAAAAATAAAATTTATCACAGAAATTCAATTATTTAAAAAAATATTTAATAAAATTGTTTGTCAGATTTCTGTTATTTTCATTTTTTTGAATGTAATTTCTTAGTAAAATTTCGTCATTTTCAAAAAGTTTTTCAAAAAAATTCTGAAAAATTCAATTATTTAAAAAATTGTTTTAATAAAATTCTTTATAAGAAATGAATTATTGTCTTAAATAAAAAAAATTATCGCAGAATTTGAATTATTTTTTATACAATTTTCAATAAAATTATAGAAATTTTCACTCATTCTTATTTTTTTAAAATTCACCGAAAGAATTAAATTATTTAAAAAAAATTTTGATAAAATTTTTCAGAAAAATTCAATTTTAAGAAATATTTATTTATTTAATAAATTGTTTATTTTTGTACTTAAATAATTGAATTCTCGAAAAATTTTCTATTAAAGATTTATTAAAAAATGAATTTCAGTTACAATTTAAAATCATAAATATTAGAAGTATTAAAACGTAAATTTTTCGAAATAATTGAATTTTGAAAAGTTTTTTTAAATCAAAATCTTTGAAATTGTCAATTTATAGTTAAAATATTTTTATGATATAAAATAATGATTTTATCACTTTGTCATCTTAAATTTATCATTAAAATATGAAGATATTTAATAATTTTGGTAGTGAATCAGAATATTTTTCAGGGTCAGAGAAATAGTCAAAAAAAAATTTCAGGAAGTCCGGGAATAAAAAAATTAAATTTTTGTGGCAATCCTGTTAATATTATTTTTTTAATAATTCTGATTCTTTTTGTGAATATCAAAATAAAATAATAGTAAAAGTAAAAAATGATGTATTTCATTTATAAATTTTTACCATTTACTATTTAAAAAAAATAATTTGATGAAGTAGAGTATTTTATTTTATTACAAGTATTTTGAAGAAAAAATTCTAAAAATATTATTTATACCACTTTAATTTCTACAGTCGAACTTTTTTTAAATCTCAAGTTCCGAAATTTTATTTCTTCATCACGTTATTATTATCTTATTTCGCATAAATTTGATTTTTAGATATTTAATTTCACAAGAATATTAATGTTTCAATTTTTGTTGAAATTTATAGGATAGAAAAAAGTAAAAAATAATTTTTCCGAACTCGAAATATTAACAAAGTTTGACTGCATCTCGTGCTCTGTGTGTCTTGGAATCGCAGTGTAATGTTGATATTGTATCTGTTTACGCCGCCCGTGACTTGTCCGCTTAAATCTGCTGTTAACATTCAAAAGTAAAAAAAAAATTGAGACACATTTTTTTTTTTGATTCCAATAGTCAAAATGTTCATTTTATTGATATTTTTAATACATATTTTTCTAATGAGTTTCTTTGCTTGCAATAGAGGCCTTAAATTATACTATTTTTATAGAAAATTTTTTTTTTTAAATTCAATATGAAAAATTGAAGAAATTTTTAATAATTAATTAAAAGTAAAAAAAAAGTTTCCTATCTATTACCAGGTTAGTCGTAGGGTCGATAAACAGACTATCATTTAGGCGCGAAATTCAAATGAATTAAAAATGAATTAAATTCTCTTGGAGAAAAAATTGTTTTTAAATTTCAAGAATCGTTTAAAGTCAAATTGTGCAAATTGTTATTTCTTTCCGAAAGAAAAAAAGCTAATTCTGATTATTGTAATCGAAGGCAAAATTTATGCGTCTCAGGTAATTGATTTGCATGGCATTCAAAAGAAAGAAAAAGAAAAAAAAATTAAAGGCAAATAAAACGTGAGAAAAAAAGTTTGGCTTTTACATTAAAATTTGTTGATTTTGAGAAGGAAAAACAAAGTCTTCGCAAACTTTCAGGCGAATATCGATTTAAATGCTCAGAACCAAGTTGCGGCAAGGAATTTCTAACGTCCTACAGTCTTAAGATCCACATTCGGGTACACACAAAAGTAAAACCATTCGAATGCAATCACAACGGGTGTGAGAAGGCATTTAATACCCTTTACAGATTGAGGGCTCACCAAAAGGCTTCACAGCGGTTGACACGTTCAAGTGTGAAGAAATTGGATGCGTTAAATTCTTCACTACACTAAGCGATCTCAAGAAACACATTCGCACTCACACGCAAGAACGACCATACAAGTACGTTCCTTGGGTTTCTTCTGCCTTCCCGTTTCCATAAACATATATTTTATTTCTCCTGGCTTCGCACTCATCTTTATACTAAAAACCTACTATTTACTATCGTACTTTTTTACGTTATGCTACTATTTGGGTACATTTCTTAGTTTTCAAGCCACTAAAAACTTCTATTTTTTTTTTTTGAGGAAAGAGAGAATTTCCCCTACTTTAAATTCGCTAATACTAAAAATCAAAAAACTATTCTCATGCATTATAATCATATTCTTAAAATTTTAAAACGATTCAATTATTTTAAAAAAATTTGAAATTCAATTATTTTCATGACATTTCTCAAGAGTTCGATTATTTAAAAAAAAGAATTGACACAATACATCCAAAATTCAATTATTTTCATAAATGATAAAATTTCCACCCAAATTCAATTAATTTAGAATAGCATTTTCAAAACAATTTCGAAAAAGTCAATTATTTAACAAAATTTTTATTTACAAAATAATTCAATTACTTTTACTTATAGTGAAAATTTTTACTATTATAATAATAAAATTTTCCATGAAAATTCAGTTTGAAAAAATTGTTGATAGAATTTTAATCAAGAATTAAATTATTTTCATAATTAATAAAACTCATTGAAGAACATCATTTAAATAAATGATTGTGAAAATTCACAATAATTCAATTCTTAAAATAAAATTTTCCTTATATTTATTATATTTCCAAAAAAAATAATTATTTAAAATAATGTTAATATAAAATATTCTTATATGAAAGAATTTAATTCTTTTCAAAAAGTATCATAAAATTCTACGAAAATATTTTATTATTCTCATAAATAATAGAAATTTCACAAGAATTTAATTATTTACAAATTTTTGTATGATTTTCTTCGCAATAATTCATTTATTAAAAAAAATTCACTAGCATTTCAATTATTGTCATGAATAATAAAATTCATTGCAGAATTTCAATTATTTATTTTTAATACAATTTTACAGGAAATGCTCGAAAAATGTTAAAAATTATTAATTTCAATTTCTTGTAAAACATGAATTATTTTAAATACAATTTTAATGAAATTCTCGTCCAAGAATTAAATTATTTACATTAATAATTCTTCAAACGAATTCAATTATTAATGGTAAAATAACAAAATTAATCCCCTAAAATTTAATTAATTTGAGACATTATAATAAAATTATTTCCAAAATTGAATTATTATTTACGAAAACTACAATTTTTTAATAAAATTTCGCCATAGAATTTAATTAATTAAAAAATATTTAAAAAATTTATCCAAATTTCAAATATTTTCATAAATAATGTAATAATAATTATAATACTTTAAAAATTTAATCTAAAAGAATTCAATTTTTTTTTATCAGAATGTAATACATTTTTATTTAAAAATTCAATTTTTTTTAAATCTATCAAAATCGTACGTACGCATGATTTAATATTATTGTTATAAATAATAGATTCTTTTTTAGAAATTCAATTACATTCAAAAAATTTTAATCAAATTTCCAAACAGAATTCAATTATTTAAATAATTTGTGTAAAAATCTTTGTAAGAATTCATCTTCTCATGAGTAATAAAACATTCTCAGGAATTTAATTAATTTAAAATTACATTTGTAAAAAAAATTTCGAAAGAAGCAATTATTTAACAAATTTTTTATACTTTTCTTCACAATAATTCAATTACTTTCACTAAAATAATAACATTTTTCATAGAAATTCAATTTAAATATTTTTTTTTATAATTCTAAGCAAGAATTCAGTAATTTTCATAAATCTTGTTTTCCACAAGAATTCAATTATGTAAAATAAACTTTTAATAATATTTATTATATTTCGAAAAAAATAATTATATACATAATATTTATAAAATTTATGTAAAGAATTCAATAATATTTAAAAATACCAAAATTTTTACAGAAGTTCAATTCTTTTACTTAAATTTTTTTTCAAACAATTCAATTATTCTTTTAAATTTCTATTATTTACGTAAAAAATTTCTCGGAACGAATTCAATTATGTCGATTTTTTAAAAACATTTTAATAAAATTTTTCACAATTTTGAAAAAAAATTTAATTTTTTAAAAATGTTTTAATAAAATTGTTCGAAAGAAATCAATTATTTTAAATACAATTTTATTTAAACTTTTTTGAAATAATTCAATTGTTCCTTTAGAATTCAATTATTTTCATAAATAATTCTTCGAAAGAATTCAATTTAAAATTCAATTATTTTCATAAATAATTCTTCGAAAGAATTCAATTATTTTTAAAAGTAATAAATTTTTTTTTTGGAAATTCAATTATTTTTAGAACTAATGCATTTTTTCTTAGAAATTTAATTATTTAAAAATATTCTAATAAAATTATTCGCAAGAATTCAATTATTTTAATGAATAATAAAATATTTCTTAGATATTCAATTATTTTCAAAATAATAAAATGACACACATAGACATTCAATTATTCAAAAAAATTTAATGGAATTCATTTTTTAAAAAAATTTTTGTTAAAATCTGCTTAAGAATTCCATTCATAAAATTTCTCAGAAATTCAATTATTTAAATTAGAATTTGAATAAAGATAAATCGAAAGAAATTAAGTGTTTAAAATTTTTTTTAAGAATTGTTAAAAATAATGAAAATAATTTAATTCGCAAGAATTAAATTATTTTTATAAATATTAAAATTTTTGCAAATAAAAAAATATTCATTTATGAATAATAAAATTTGATGCTGGAATTGATTTATTAGCAGGATAAAATAGAAGTAAATACTTTTGAAGAAAATTAGGTAAAAGTAGGGAAAATAAAAAATATGTAATAGAATTTTTTTCAGTTTGAAAGCTACTTTTTGAAAATTAATCATCGAGTGCGAAGTCTGTTTTTGATTTCGATATTGAATTTCTTTGGCAACGGGGGAGAAAAAGAAACATTTATCACATTTCCCTATATAAATAGAAAGTGGGGTAATATGATAAAATTTCTTATCCCAATAGGTGAAAAAAAGAAACATTCCATATTATCCCTCCTAGTAGGGTAACATGGTACCTTGGGGGTAATGTGAACGTTTCTCTTCATTCCATTGACAAAATTACCTCTCCGACATTATTAAGTGAAAAATTGTTTTCAAATGTTGCCAAATTCAATGCCAATTCCTCCTCAATAATATTGCATGTTGATCCTTAGTTCTAATCCGATTAAAAAAAAAGAAATAATAAGCAAAATGGCTCTTAATTTTGATCTTTTTTAATAATTAGGAATTTATTTTTTAAGGTGTCGGGAGAAAAGTTGTGGGAAAGCGTTTACAGCTTCGCATCACTTGAAAACACATAAACGAACTCATACTGGAGAAAAACCTTATGTTTGCAGTTTTGAGAGTTGTAGACGGTCATTTACGACGCCGCACAGTCTTAAGAGTCATTTGAAGACGCACAAGAAAAACGATAACACTGAAGGAATTGTAAGTATTTGGGTTTTTTTTTACCAAGGTTGCCACAGGTCAAGTAAAATTCAGTGGTTTTTTTTTATTAAAAGTACTAGGAAAAAGTTTAATTTCTACAATTGATAAATAATTCTAAATTTTTGTGTCTTTTTTGTTTATGAAATTACCACGAAATCTATAAAAAAAACCTTAAATTTTTTCTATTTCTGACAATAATTTATTTTAAATAATTTAATTTTATTGAAGAACTGCTACAAAGTTGTTACATATAAATCATTTAATGAAGTATTTTTTTGAAAAATGGTATAACTTCAATTCTGTTGAAATTAGTTTCAATTTTAATCCAATTCTTCAAAAGAATTCAACTATGTGAATAAATATTTAAGTTCTTTTAAAAAATTCAATTATTAAAAATATAAAGATATTATTAATATCTTTATATAAATAAATAAATTTAAATAAATAATCTAAATAAAATAAGTTCAATTATTTGCAGAAATTTTAATAAATCCCAAATTCTAATATAAAACCTTCAAATTTTTCTCTTTCTGACAATTATTCCTTTTTAAATAACATTAATTCTTGAAGAACTATAAATAAAATTATTACTTAGAAATAATTCAATGAATATAATTTTACTTAAATATTTCAAAATTAATTAAATTTTCATTAGAAATTTTAAACAACTTAGATTTTTGAAAAATTGTTATAATTCAAATTCTTCTGAAATTAGTTAAATTTTGTAATGTATAAACATTTAGTTAATTATTAAAAATAATAAATTTTTTCAGAAGAATTTAAGTTATAAACATTTTTTAAAAATTTAATTTTGGAAAACTTACAAATTATTGAAGAAATTGAATTATTTTCAAAAATTTTCCTACAGAATTCAATTATTTTAAGAAATCTTTTAATAAATTCCTACGCAAACATTTAATTACTTTCATAAATAATAAAAATTTCACGGATTTTCAAGTATTTAAAGTAGAACTTGCCATATACTTTTTCGAAAAAATCTAATGTTTTAAAATTTGGCATTAAATTTTTCGTAGTAATTGAATTTTTCAAAGACTTGCAGTTCAAATTTTTATTAAAAAAATTTTTAAATGATTTTACATTAAAAGTATTTCGTAATTTTAAACAAAAAAAAGAACAATAAGTTTGTATTTAAATATTTATTTTACAAAATTGATTGAAATTTGTAAGATTTAATGTGGAAATTCTGAAGCAAAAATTAGATTCTTGAAAAATAATAATTAAAATTTTTTTGAAACTATACTTGAATTACTGAAAATAATTTTTAAAAAATTGAAACAATTGGAAATTTTGTAAAATATTATTAAAAGAAATTTTATATTTTTAAGAATTTTATTTTTTCATCTTTAAAAGTTGTACATAAAAATAATTTAATTTTCAAAAAATAGCATTATTTTATGAATTTACAAAAATTATACTATATTTAAATAATTCAATTCTCGTACTTGAATTTTGATAAAATTTGATTTTAAGAAATTTCAATCATAATTTATGAAATTAATTGAATATTTAGCGTTATAGCAAGAATTTTAGGATTTAATTAAATTTAAAAGAATTTTAAAACTGAATCCTTTTAAAATTTAAGGGTAAAAAGAGTATAAAAATAATACAAAAATTCTTAAAAATAACCAATTTTGTTAATTTTTATTCCTCGTGAAGAAATAGATTATTGAAGTTTTGATTAATTTTGTTCAAAAATTAAAAAAAAATAATTGAAGTTTCGGAGAATTACAGTTACAATTTGATAAATAATTAAAGTTCGAAAGGTTTTTTATTGAAATTAGGTAGTTGAATTTTATTTCTCGTGAAGAAATTGCGAAAAAATTGTTTGTTAAAAAAATATAATTAAATTTTATTTTAAATAATTGTATTTTTGAATGAAATTTTAAAAAATTGAAAGAATTGAAAATTTTATTAAATTTTATTGAATTCAATTTTATATTTTAATGAATTTTATTTGTTTATTTTTAAAAATTATTTTCCAAACACAATCGTATTTTTGAAGAATTCTATTTTGGAAAATTATTGAATTTTGAAAAGATTTCAAATTAAATTCTTTGAAAATCTAAATTTTTCGTAATCATGTAACTAATAATTCTGTAGAATTTTTTTTGTAATTTTTAAAACTACCTATAAATTTAAAAAAAAATTTGAAATATTTTATATTCTAATTTATATTTAACTGGAGATTTTTCGAATTATCGAGATCTTACGTAAAATTCTCTTAAACGTTTAGAAAAATTTCCTTATTCAAATAGGAAAATTTCTGAGAATTTAGAAAAATTCCCATGTTCGGAAACATTTTTATGTAACTTCAAATTATTAAAAAAAACAATTAAATTAAACTTTTTCAAATAAAATAATTCTTCAAAATTACCAGTTAAAAGTATATAGAAAATTCAAATTTCCAAGTATTTTATTTCGAAACCTTTTAAAAATAAATTATTCAATTATTTCAATACAATAGTAAATAATTTACTGAAGAATTGAATATTTTTTAAAAATTGAATTCTTATAAAGAATTTATCAAACAAAACTTTTATTAAATATGTAATTTCATTATTTTTACCGATTTTTAATATAAAATTTTTAAGAGTCATTACATTTTTCGATGAATTTGTATAAAATTGTATTATTTTAATACAAAAGTTAATAATTATTAAAAATATATAAATATTTAATTAGTGCTTATTTGTTTTTGCAAGGAATTTAAAATTTAACTGCAATTTAACATTTTCTGAAATTTAATAATTTTTAAAAATTACAACTATAACACTTCCAAAATATTCAATTATTCTTTTTTTTAATTTTTAACGAAACTTCATCTCTAAAGGAATTATTATATTTAATAATTTTCTACAACTTCTTCGAGAATTTGTTGAACGATAATTAAATTTGAAAAGATTACGACAAAACAATTCTAAAAATACTGTTTTAAAAATAGTCTAATTTAATTTTCCGAAAATAATATAAGATAATGTTTGTATAATTTGTTAAAAAACTAATTAATTTTTCGAAGAATTTTAATTACAAAGTTTGAAAATGATTCTAAAAAATTTTCAAATACTATTTTTTTCTTCTATTTATTGGAATTTTCAAAAATATATAATTACAAGTTTGAAAATAATAATTTAAGTTTAAAAATTCTAAAAATTACTTTTTTCAGAAAAATATTTCACACTTTTAGAAGTTAATTTTTATTATTTTCTATTTTTTAATTTGCACTTGAAGATTTTTTATGAAAGCTTTACAAAATTTTATTATTCCTAAAAATTTTAATTATTAGTAACTTCTCAAAAATTCAATTATTATCTGAAATTTTAACTGAATTTAATTTTTTAATTTCATAAAATCGAATTCTTATACATAATTTTATTAACAAATTTTTAATAAATTCAATTCTTTTGACGAATTTTAATTAAAGTTTTAAGAAGAATTACATTATTTTTCCAAGAATTACATTAAAACTGTACTAAAAATAATTAAAATTCTGTTTAATTTATGAAAATAATTAAATTCTTAAAACAAAAATTATATAGAAAAAAGTGAAATAAGATTTTTGTGGCAATCCTGTTTTATTATTATTATTATAAAAGTATGTGATGCTTATAGAATCACAAGGTTTTGTTTTCTAATCATTCGAAGCGAAATTGTAAAAAGGATCAATTTTATAAATAATTATTTCTCTTTTTTTCATCTATTACAGAAAACCAAAGAAACTCAAGGACCTGAGTCACTTTCAATTCAAGGTACACCGGAATTTGAGACATTTTATTCCGTCGTTCCATTAATGAATTCACAAGACGAGAATACTGCGATAATTAACGTGAGCGAAAATACCGAATCATTTAACAATATCAATTTCATTGCCACCGATCCAACACAAAGAAATAATTCACCAATCACAACACTTCTATATGACAATGTTCTGAATAATTTTCCCGAAAACGTTAATCAAGATTTTAATAAACTCTTTCCTGAAATGTCAGACGAGAATCTTTTGAAATTGTCCGTAAACCAAGATCCTTTGATGTTAATAAGCACGGATGGTAATAATGTTGATGATGATAATAATAATAATCAGAATAACAATGTCAACGAGAATGGTAATCATCATCATCAGCATCATCAGGAAAGAAAAACACTGAGTCTTCAGGAGAAGATAATACAAAATGGTTTGGAAAACACGATAGCAGAAATGACGAACAATTCAGCGACGACTGATTCAATTTTTTATGAGAACACAACAATAGATAACGAACAAGTTTTTGAGAATCTTAATTTCATTCAAGAGACGAGTTCAAGAAATACAAATATCAATGAACAACAATCGGAAGCTGTTGAATTGGCAATAGCATCGGAGGAGGAAATCCCAACGCCTTGGATCGATGTTATGACAATGAAGGCCGAACCTGCATTGAGAACCGAAACATGGCCTGAATTGAATGCCTTTCCAACTGCCGTGCATTCACTCGTTGATCTCGTTGGTCCCGAACCATATCCCCTGGAATTGGAGAGCGAACGCAATGTTAATGAATCGCTGTTGAATAATGTCAATGTTGTCATCAATACAAAGGAAGCGGTTAACGAACAAATTGTCCTCAATTCCACGAGTGTTTGTAATTCCACCGATAAGCAGCCAATTGTCACGAGGAATATACTCGAAAAAATTATCGCCGACGCCGATATTTGCCGTTGTGAAAAATGTGATTGCTCTGATTCGAGAAGATGTCACAATTGCACACCATCTTCTACTACTACTACTACTTCTTCTTCTTCTTCATTTTCTTCATCAACAGTCGAGAATAGCAGTAGTAAATTACCGAATTTAGTTGGTAAATGTCCAAGTGATGAGACGAAAAATTGCGATTCATCATGTGCCGTTGTTATTTGTGTTAAAACACTTCAACAATTGCAAACTGTTTTAAATACATGCTGTAAAGTGACGAGTAATTGTGCTGTTGCATGCACAAGAGGTGAATTATTCTCCGGTCATAATATGAAATTATTAACATCGCAACTCGCTGGGAATCATTGATTTCGCTAGTAGTTTTTTTATTTAATTCATTTTTGGCGTAAACTTTAAGAAAATACGAATGCAACTTTTTTTTAAAAAAAGGTACAAAATTCAAATTTTGAAGATTTAAGTGAAGTAGAAAAAAAAATTAAATTCTTTCACTCTAACATTGAAAGAAGATATTTTATTTATTTATTATTGTAAACATTTAATGTTACTGCAAATCTTATTCTACTTATTTTCGAAAATTACTATTTTCTTTCAAATATTGCAACAAATTATCACATTTTTAATATAAAATGCAACTTATTTAGATTTTTAGAGTCTGACAAGTTATAGAAAAATCTTTCCTTAAATTACTTTTGAATAATTTTTCCATTTAAATTTTTGAATTATCAGGAAAAAGTTATTAAAAGTACTGGAAAAATTAATTTTTAGAAATGAGAAAATTCTGAATTTTTGGGTCTTTTTTGTCAATGATTAAAATAATTTTTTGAAAAAATTGAATTTGCATTCCGTTGAAATTAGTTTCAATTTTTTAAA
Source organism: Leptopilina drosophilae (assembly GCA_032873175.1). NCBI lineage: Eukaryota > Metazoa > Arthropoda > Insecta > Hymenoptera > Figitidae > Leptopilina > Leptopilina drosophilae. The sequence continues at coordinate 10,877,169 of CM065486.1, forward strand.
TTTTAACGCTTTTTTTAAAAGTATTTAAGTATCTAAATAAATATAAAAATTCTTTCCACAAGTTCAATTATTTTCAAAATTAATAAAATTCTTAGCAAGAATTGAATTATTTTCGAGAAATTAAAAAAAAATTGTAGACAATTTTAAAATTCTTTATAAATGAATCTTTTTTTTTTTTTAATTTTCTTCAACAAAATTAAATTATTTTTAGGAATTTTAATAAAATTCATTGTAAAATTCAATTATTTTCCTAAATAACAATATTCATAAGAAGAATTTATTTATTTTAAAAATTAATAAAATTCTTCGCAAAAAATCAATTATTTTCAAAAAATTGTCCTCAACATTTCAATTGTCTTCACAAATGACTATCATAATTCTTCGACAAAATTCAATTGTCTTCAGAAATTTTTATAAAACTCAATTATTTTCATAAGTAACATTATTCATTACAAGAAATTCAATTATTTACAAAAATGTTAATAAAATTAAATTATTTAGAAAAATTTTAATAAAGTTCATTGCAAAATTTCAATTATTATCAAAAAATGTTCTTAATTCAATGACTTTTAATATTATATTATTGTAATAAAATTTTCCAAACGAATTCAATTTTTTTAAAAATCATTTTGACAAAGTTCTACACGAATATTCAAATATTTTCTAAAATAATGAAAATTTCACAGAAATCCACTTACTAAAAATATAATTTGCATTAATTTTTTCCAAAAAGAATCAATTGTTAAAAACTCTTTTATAAAATTCTTCGCAGGAATAAAAGTATATTTTAAATACAATTTTTTTAAAAATTTCTTAAATGAATTTAATTGTTTTAAAAAAATTTAATCGAATTTCCCGAAAAATGTTATTATTTTTAAAACTTTGATTAAAAATCGTCAAATGAATGGAATTATTTAAAAATTTGTTAATAAAATTATGTATAAGAATTCGATTTTATGAAATTAAAAAAATTAATTTCAGTTAAAATTTCAGATATTAATTTAATTTTCGAGAAGTTAACAATAATTGAAATTTTTGGAAATAATTCAATTTTGTAAAACTTTCAAATTATAATCTTCAAGTGTAAATTAAAAAATGGAAATGAATGAAAATTAACTTCTAGAAATGTTAAATATTTTTGTGAAAAAAGTAATTTTTCTGAATTTTTTAAACTTCAATTATTATTTTCAATACCTGTAATTATATATTTTTGAAAATTCCAACACATAGGAAAAAAATATTTAAAAATTTTTTAGAATCATTTTCAAACTTTGTAATTAAAATTTTTTGAAAAATTAATTAATTTGTTAACATTATACAAAAATTATTTTATATTATTTTCGGAAAATTAAATTACACTATTTTTAAAACAGTATTTTTTAGAATTGTTTTGTCGTAATCTTTTCAAATTTAATTATCTTTCAACAAATGCTCGAAGAAGTTTTAGAAAATTATTAAATATAATGATTCCTTTAGAGATGAAGTTTCAATAAAAATTGTAGAAAAGAATAATTGAATATTTTGGAAGTGTTATAGTTTTAATTTTTAAAAATGATTAAATTTCAGAAAATGTTAAATTGAAGTTAAATTTTAAAAACTCCTTGGAAAAACAAATAAGCACTAATTAAATATTTATATATTAAAACAAAATTATCCTACTTTTAAATAATTGAATTTCGAAATTTAATTATTGAAAATTCAAATAAGTGAATATATAAATTCAATTATTCAAAACTTTATTAATTTTATGAAAGTGAAAGATAGAGATTCTATAATAGTAACATTTGTGTTATCCAAATCAGTTTTTAAACCTTTTTTTCTTCAGTCGCTAAAATTGACCATAAAAAAATTAATTTACAACGATATTAAATTTGATTACAATCTTCAAAAACCAAAAAGAAAATCAGTTTGCCAGAAAAACGATTGCGCCAACAAAATGTAAACTACTAATTCTTTTTATAATTAGTTAATTGTCATTTTTTTGTAAAGTTATATGTTTCTTTGAAAAAAAAAATTCTCAAACTTATTCTACAGAGATTTATAAAGAAAAAATTGTAAATAGTATGATTTATTATATGCTTTTTAAAGTGATTGTATACAAATGAAAAAAAAGAATCATGAAAATGATTTTATATAAGTAGTTAAAAGTCGTCTTTGTTTCAAGGTAGAAGGCTAATATATTTATTTACTGTTTTTTTCCTTTTTGTTACATTTCTATTATATGTTTTATGAAACCAAAGTTCCGTTAACGATAATCGTGAATGAATATATACAATAATCAAGAATACATTTTTCTTTCGAACAAAATCAATCTTATTGCTATTTTATTTAAGTATGTACAAAACTTCAAAGTTTAGAAAAATTATTATTTGTTGTTAAAGACAAATTTTCAACTCTGGAAATTTGGTATGAATACTTTTGAATATTGGAAAATTGTTTCTACATTTTTTTTTTTTACAAATTCACTGTTTTGTTATTACTTTTTTTTTAATAATTGAGTGTGAAATTTTTAACAGTTATTTGCTTATATATACTGTCAGATAAAATTGGTTTATTTCGATGTTATTCTAACTGAAAGAATGTTTCCCAACTACGCCTGTTAACCATTTTAATAATAAAAAAAGCTTTCTTAGATTATAGTGTTTTTCATTTCCAATTTAAATAAACTTTTTATTTTTTTTTATTCTTAAATATTTTGTACATTCTTTTTAAATGACGATCTAGAACTTGTACTTTGAAAGGGTAACGTTTAAAGTTAAGAATTGAAATCTATTGTTATCTTAAAATATAAAAGCTGCACACTATTCTCTAAAATTCAGATTAGTCCGATTCGGCAGTCAAAAGTGACGTTCCAAAATTATTAATAAAATTATTTAAACAAAGTTATTGTTATAATTTATTGGAATACAACAATATTAATTATAATAAAAATCTTTAAAAATTTAATTTAATTTTAATTATTATTATTATTTTTATTAATTTTAATTATTTATTTTTAAATTTAAAAAAAAATTTTAAATTTAAATCATTACTTTTTTTTAATTACAAATTTTAAAAAACGTAGATTTTTGAATAATTTTAATAATTCAAACTTCTCTAAAATTACTTTAATGTTTTAATGTATATTTAGTTAATTTTTAAAAACAATTTATTTTTTAGAAGAATTTTATTTAGAAAGAGAAAAAAATTTTAATTTTTGATAAGCTACAAATAGTCTTTGCAGAAATTCTATTATTTTCAAAAGCAATTAAATTCTTTTCCAAAATTAAATATGGTGTTAAAAAAATCTAAAAGTGTCAACATTTCAATTATTTTCAAAAACTTTTCGAATTTTATGATTTTTAATATCTATTATTTTAAGAACATTTTCTAAAAGAATTCAATTGTAGGTATTAAAAAAACATTTTTAATAAAATGCTACACAATCATTTAATTATTTTCATATAAATAATAATAATTTCAAGGGAATTCAATTATTTTCATAGAGAATAAAAACTCATTGCAGAATTTGAATTATTTTTGATGCAATTATTTTAATTGAACTACTCGGAAAAGTAATTTTATTGTTCTTAAAATTTCTTTCAAAATTTGTCAAAAGAATTCATTTTTTTTAAATTTGTTGATAAAATTCTTTACAAGATACTGACTTGACAATTGTTTCGAGAAAAATTATGGGAAAATTTAAATAATTTAATTTAATTTTTTTTAAATAATTTAATAATAAATTATTTTTTTTTTGTTTCCATAATTGAACTTTTCGTAGAATTTGTTGATAAAATTCTTTACAAGATAAGACTTTAATTTTATTCTTATAAAATAATTTAATAATAAATTATTTATTTTTTTGTTTCAATAATTGAATTTTCGTAGAATTTGTTGATAAAATTCTTTACAAGATAAGACTTTAATTTTATTCTTATAAAATTATTTATTTTTTTGATTCAATAATTGAATTTTCGTAGAATTTTCGAATAGAAATTGATTAAAAACTAAATTTTAGTTAAAATGTTACAAAATAATTGAATATTGAAAACGTGAATTTTTAGAAATAATTGAATTTTAAAAAGGTTCCAGAAATTAATGTCTTCGAAAATCGGAATTTTCCATACTTATAACTATGATTTTAGTAAAATTAATTATTTTTTTAATTATTTGCAATTTTTGTATAATATATTATATTTAATTGAAAAATTTTTCGAATAATAATAAAAATAAAATAAATAAATAAAATTGTCTATAATGAAGAAAATTCTCTGAAAAACTACTTAATCAAAAGTGTTTAAAAAATAATCGATTTTCAGAAGAATTTTATTTAAAAATTATAGAAAAATAATAGAATTGGAATGATGAAAATAATATTGAAAAAGATACATTAAAAATATTTTTATAATAATTGTAAATTAATCATTTTATCACTCAGCCGGCTTTAATTATTATAAGTTGAATTTAAAGGTTTAAATTTTCAAATTTTTGAAAATATTTTAAAAATTGTTGAATTTTTTAAGAAAATGGAAATTTTCTGTAATTGTGATTTTGTAATTTTTGAAAAATTGTTAAAATTGTTTCTGTTTAATTTTTTTTCAATTTGATAACTAATTAATGTCATAAAAATCATTAAAATTCTTGCGAAGAATCTTAGAATTTTTAAAAATAATTAAATTGTTTTAATGAATTTTAACACATTGTTTCAAAATGATTGAATGTTTTGAAAGAATTCTTTAAAAAATTTTCAAAATAATTCTATTTTTAATCGAAAACTTTCATTAAATATTTTAAAAAATAATTGTATTCTTTAGAGAAATTTTACTACAATAAAATTAAAAATAATTGAATTACTTTGAAGAATTTTATTATTAATGAAAATATAATAATTGAAATCTTGTGAAGAACTTTATTAAAAATTTTCAAAATCCTGATTGAATTCTTTTGAAGAATTTCTTTGCATTTTTTTTTAAAATCTATTTTCTTTAATATAATTTTGATTGAAAATTTTGAAAGTTCGCTTCTGTTAAAAATTATAATTAAAGTTTATTAAAATTGTTTTAAATATAATTTAATTCCTGTAAAAAATGTTATTTAATTATAGAAATAATTTAATTCTTGCGAAGAATTCTACTATTTTTTGAAATTAATTGAATTGTTACCAAAAATTTATTAGAAGTTTGAAATATAAATAAATTTTCTCGAACAATTTTATTAAAAATTGAAAAAATTTTACTGAATCCTTTTGAATGAAATTTTATTGAAAAATTGACATAATACAATTATTATAATCAAATTGTGTCATTTTTTAATTTTTAAAGAAAGTGATTTAATATTTTCAAAAAAAAATTTTTTTTTTATTTCTTTCTGTAAATTTTCTTAAAAATTTAGAAAATAATTAAATTTTTAAAATAAATTTTACAGGCAATCTTAGAAATAATTAATTTTTTGAGATTGAAGCACTTTTAAAAGTATTAAGAGAATTGAATGTTTGCAAAGACTTCTATGAATAATAAATTAGTTTTTGATATTTGGTTTTTGGAAATATTATAAGATATGAATAATGAATTTCACATTTTCTATTGGTTTTATTTTTCGTGTAACATTACATTAACAAGATTGGATGTTTGTCTTTTTATAGACAACTAAACTGTACGGTGACTCGAATTAGAGATGAATTGGAATTACATAATAGAAATTACGAGGAAGCTGCGACGAGAGCCTCGGCAACTTCGACGGCGATCGCCGCCTCTGCTTTGTCCTTTTCAGACGATGCTGAAGATAATTGTTGTTGTGCTTTACTTAAAATATCTCTAGCCGCTGAATTATCAATATTCTCAACCGGATGCGCTTCCTCAGCGAGCACCTAAAAATAAAAAATCGTTTTCTTTATCCTATTATCATTATAGTCGTCTTTTAAAATTATTATCAAATTAAGAACTTTTTTTAACTTTCTGCTAAGTTTCACATGAGCTTCTACACTGGAAAAAAATTATTTGATTCAAATAACCGATTATTTGACTATTATCAATACCTAAAAAAAATCTAGTTGTTTGGTATTAAGTTAATTTGTAAATAGTTTTGAATTAAATATTTTGTTACCATTTTTTTTAGGTACATATACTTTCTGATATTTTTTATTACGTTAAAGTCAGTTTTGTCTGGTAAGAATTTTTTCTTCATTAATTATTCTTCATTCATTCATATATTCTTCATTACCTGAACACTGGAGTCTTCATTAATTGTGACTGTTCCGGAAGAAACGAAAATTTTTTTCGTCTCACCGCTTTGTTCGAAAACAGTGACAACTCCTGGTTTCAAAACAGCCAATGTTGGCACGTGTTTTGGCAAAATACCAAAGGAACCTGAAAAAGATGGAACATCCACCTGACGAACATTTGCTTGATCGTAAAATACCTGTAAAAAAAAAAATTCCATCAGTAATTCTAATTTTTTACCTCAATTCTGTACAATAATTTCAATAAAACTTGACAAATCATGATTTTTACATATAGTGAATTTTAAAGAACTTTTTGTGTACTTTTTTAAGGAACCTTTTGAATTTGTAATTCGCAATTTTATACTTCTGACGAAAAAATCTGAATAAGAAAATCTTGTAAGAAAATTCTGAATTTTTGTGACTTTTTGTTTGAAGCATAAACTATGGAATTACCACGAATTCTAAAAAACAAACCTTAAATTTTTTCTGTTTCTGACAATAATTTATTTTAAATAACATAATTCTATTGCAAAACTGCCATAAAGTTATTACTTATAAATTTTTTTGGAAAAATTTTAATATCTATTCTGTTGAAATTAGTTTTAATTTTTTTAATTTTTACGCAACTCGTTCAAAGAATTCAACTATCTTAATAAATTAAAAAAATTATCCAAAAATTGATTTATTTTTAAACACTTTTTAAATTTTCAATTTCCAAAACATTCAATTATCTTTATAAATAGCAAAATTCTTCGCCTAAATTTAACTATACTCAGGAATTCTTATGAAATTCAATTATTTTTATAAATAACAAAAATGTATCATAAGAATTCAATTATTTTTAAAATAAATAAAATTCTTTGCAAAAGTTAATTAAATTTCAAAAAAAAATTTTAAATATTGTCAACATTTCTATTATCTTTATAAATGAATAGCAAAATTCTTCGACGAAATTCAATTATTTTCAGAAATTTAAAAAAATTCATTGTAAAATTCAATTTTTTTTAGAATAACAATATTTGTCACAAAAATTCAATTATTTACAAAATTAATAAAATTTCTCGCGGAAATTCAATTATTTTTACGAAGTTTAATAAAATTCATTGCAAAATTCAATTATTTTCAAAAAATTTTCCTCTACATTTCAATTGTGTTTATAAATGACTATAGCAAAGTTCTTCGAAAAAGTTCAATTGCCTTCAGGAATTTTTATAAAATTCATTGTAAAATTCAATTATTTTCCTAAATAACATTATTCATTACAAAAAATTCAATTATTCACAAAAATTTTAATTAAATCCAATTATTTACAAAAATTTTAATAAAATTAAATTATTTAGAAAAGTTTTAATAAAAAACTTTGATAATATTCTAACCGAAAATTTACTTATTTTTCAAAAACAATTAAATTTTCACATGAATTCAATTATAAAGAACAGAAATTGCTTGAATTTTTTCGAAAAAAATCAAATGTTTTGAGAAAGTTTTACACGAATATTCAATTATATTTTTTAAAATAATGAAAATTTCACTGAGATTTCATTATTAAAAATAGAATTTGCATAAATTTTTCCAAATAAAATCAGTTGTTTGAAACATCTTTTTATAAAATTCTTCGCAATAATTCAATTAAAGTTTTAGATAATAATTAAATTCTATAGATTACTAATATTTGCAATTTTTAGCTTTACCTTTATAAAAGTATCTAATTACAATATTTAAAAATTCTAATTTTTTATGTTTTTAACTGACAATTTTATAGAATTAATTTATTTTTTAAAGTTTAATTATTGAAATGAATTTATATTGAAGGATTTTTTAAATTCTTGTCAAAATTTCAATTATCTTTATAAATAACGAAATTCTTCTCGGACATTGAATTATTTTAAAAAATTTTAATAGTTTTCATAAAAAAGTGTCAATTATTTTCGAAAATTGTTTTTTATTCAATAGTTTGTGAATATATTATTTTAATAGAATTTCCCAAAAGGATTCAATTATTTAAAAACAGTTTTGACAAAGTTCTACATGATTATTCAATTATTTTCTAAAATAATGCAAATTTCACGGAAATTCAATTATTAAAAATAGAATTTACGTAAATTTTTTCCAAAATGAATCAATTATTCAAAAATTGTTTATAAAATTCTTCGCAGGAATTCAAGTATTTTTTTATAAATAATAAAACTCATTGAAAAATTTCAATTATTTACAATATAATCGAATTTTTTGAAAAATGTAATTATTCTTAAAAGTTTGATTAAAATTCGTTGAAAAAAAATTCAATTATTCAAAAATTTGTTGATAAAATTTTGTATATATACGAATTAAATTTTAAAAAACATTCAATTATAATTATTAAATAAATTATCTATACATTTAAATAATTGAATTCTTGTTGAATTTTCTAATAAAAATGAATTTAAATATTATTATCAGTTAAGGTTTTAAATAATAATTAAATATTTGAAAATGTTTAAAAATTGCAATTTTGTTAGAAATAATTGAATTTTGTAAAGATTTCAAATTAAACTCTTTAAAAATCAGAATTTTTCATACTCTTAATTAAAAATTCAATGGAACTAATTTTTTTATTAAAAATTCAATGGAACTAATTTTTTAATTAAAAATTTTGTTATTAAAAAAGCTTAATCCAAATATTTTTTAAATTATATCAAGTTTTTATTTTCTAATGTATATTTCATTGAAGAATTTACTAATATAATTGAAATTTCGTGTAAAATTAACTTGTAAAAAAATAGAAAAAGATTTAAAAATTCTCAAAGAAGAATTATTTCAAAAATTATTAAAAAAAATAATTAATTTAAAAAAGTTTATTTAAAAATTGTAGAAAATAATAATTTAAATGAAATGAATATAATTTTGTAGTAGTTAGTTTGAATTTGAAATTTTCGAATATATTTTTTCCTGAGAAAAAATAATAATGATTTAATATTTATTCATAAAAAGAAGTTATTGGTGTTTTCAAATAATTGTTTAATTAAAGATTTTTGTAAATAATTGTATTAGAACAGTTTTTTGAGTATACAATCATTTTTAGAGTGAATCGTAGAATAATTTTTAGGGTCAAGGAAAATTTAAATTTTTTTCTGGTATTCAGGGAAAAACAAAATTAAATTTTTGGTGACAACCTTGACCATGTTTTGAGCTAAATTTTCTTTTTTCTCCATAAGCAATAATTGATTATAAAATTTGTACCTGATTTGCTCCGGAAAATGTGAATTTCATTTCATTGCCCGAGGCTTCGGCAGCGAAAGCTCGAATTTGTGTTCGTACACATTGCAAACAAGGACGAAGTGTTCTGGCGAGTGCTGTCATGTTTAATAATCTGTAATTTTTTTTTCCAATTTCAATAGAAAGAAAAATCTAATTGAATAAAATATGAAATTTAAGGCAAAACTGTTACATCACAGATTGGAATATAACCTCACTTTTTGTGATTATTTGTCAGAAATCGTCTTTTTATCTTTTCTTTCAACAAAAAAGTGAAGGAGAATATTTAATCATTTGGTTCAAATTAAATAATTATTAAATTCAAGTAATGTAAAATACTGATAAACTTACCTTTTTAATTAAATACTAATTCTTGACCTTTTTTATTTCTTTTTGATTGAAAAAAGTATTTCACCCTAAAAAAATGGAGCAGCAGACATAAGATGAGAGTGATACTAACGCTACGGGATTGAGAGGAAACTTTTTAACACGTTTTCGATCGGTAATGAAGAGAGTTACAGGGAACTGTAGTCGATAAGTTATCAATTGAGAATTGTAGGGAAGATAACTAGAATACCAAAAAGCTGTGAAATTTACTCAGGGCGGGAAAATAACAAAAATTGGTTCAAATTGATTTTTAGAACACAATTTTGAATCAAATTAAAAAAATTCTTTTAGTCCTTCTCAGTTCGAAATAAATTCTAAAGAATTCTTTGAAGGCGTTTTTAAAATTTTATTTTAAAAATAAAAAAAATAAAATTTTTTGCAAAACTTCAATTTTTGATTTTTACTAAAATTTTGATACAATTTTATGAAAGAATCCAATTTTTATAATTAACCAATCAAATTATTTTTTTAAATGGTAAAATATATGTAAACATTCAATTATTTCGAATAAAATTTTACAAACGAATTCAATTTTTGTAATTAATTCCTTATAAAAATTTTCAAAAGAATCCAATTATTTTCTACAATATTTTAATCAGTTCTCCGAAAGAATTAAATTATTTTTATAAATAGTAAACTTCTTTGTCAAAATTCAATTATTTTTAATACAATTTTCATAAAATTTCATTAAAGAATTCAAAATTTAAAAAAAATTTTACATAATAAAAAAAAAAATTCATATTTATAATTATAGTTATTAATATAGACACAATTATTTATTTATTTTAATAAGCTGGAAAAAATTCTTTATTTAATTCTATCGTTTTAAGAATGCAGAATTAAAATTATTTAAAAAACTACATTATTTTTAAAAACACTTAAAGAAATTCTTTAAAAGAATTTAATTACTTACAAAAATAAGGAAAATTTTAGATTTAAAAAATGGTAATAAAATTCGAAAAATTTAATAATTTTTCAAGAAATTTAATAAAATTCAATAATTTTGTATAATTATAAAATATTATTATTATTATTATTATTATTATTATTATTATTATTATTTAACTAAGAAAATTCAATTGTTGATAATAATATTGTAATTTTTGAAAGATAATAATTTTTCAATTATAATATTTATATAATTGATAAATTTCCAAACAATTGAAATTTTGTAAAATTCTTTTCTAAATGATTGAATTTTTTAAAAAAGTAAAAAAATTACTAATTTTTAAAGGAACTTTAAATAGTTAAAAATTTTAAACATATAATTGTATTCTCATCGTAAAAATGTTAAAAACGATTCTAAAAAGTTTGAATTTTATTAATTTTTATACGTCTCTATTTAAAGTTTTCCAAATTTGTAATTGAAAATAATGAAAATAATTGAATTTTCAAAAAAATAGAATGAATTTCCATTTTCAAAATTTGTGCCATTAAAATCATTCAAAAATTGTAATACAATTAATTAAAATTGTAAATTTTTTTCTATGGAAGTCGCATTTTTTTTAAAAAAAAGTCACATATTTTATAAAAAGTCGAAAATAATTGAAAAAAATTAAATATTTAAAAAAATATTCAAAAGCAGTCGAAAAAAGTCGTAAATTTTGAAAATAATCGAAAATAGTAAAAAATTGTCGCATATTTTGAAAAAAAATTGAAAAATAATAGAAACAAAAATACTTTGAAAATAGTCGAAATTTTTTTTTTAATAATAAAAAAATACGCATATTTTAAAAATAAGTTTAAAATAGTCAGAAAAAAAGAATACTTTGAAAAAAGTCGAAGAAAGTCGGAAAAATTATATTTTGGAAATAGTCAAAAATTTTGAAAATATTAGAAAAAAATTGAATATATTGAAAATAATACAAAAAAAGTTCTCATATTTAGAAAATAATAATAATATTCGAAAAAATGGAATATTTTGAAAATAGTAAAAAAATCACACACATTTTAAGAATAGTAGAAAATTTTTCGAAAAATAGAAAAAAGGCGAATTTTTTTAAAATAAGTTGAAAACAGTCGAAAAAGACGAATTTTTTTGAAAATAGTTGAAAAGAAGGAAAATTTTTAAAATAGTCGAAATACGTCGAAAACAGTATATTTTAAAAATAGTCGAAAATTTTAAAAATACAAAAAAAGTCACATATTTTGAAATAGTGGAAGGGAAAGTTACATATACCTACTGCTTAAATTTTGTCGAAAACTAATTTTCATTGTTTCATTTAAATACAACAAATAAATAAAGTAATGCGTGTCGTATCAAAACTTAAAATTTTTACCTTCTCCCCTTCTGATAATCTTTGATAAAATTCAAAAATATTTGGCAAAAAATTACTAACATATAGAACAATTCATAAAAAAATGGGGGATTGATTAACCAACATTTATATTTTGCCAGGACATTCGAAGTAAAATCCGCCGTATATTACATTGAGGAAGCATTTATGAAATGAACAACTAAAGTTTTTTCAAACATCTATTTACGTTAGGACAAAATATTTAATTATTAAAATATACAAATAATATACGTCAGTTTTATATTGTAATCGAAATATTCCATTAAATTTTACTTTCACACACAATTACTTCGTAGAAAACTTTTCTGAAACATTAAAATATCATTAATCGTTGTGAATTAATTTTAATTACAAAATGAAGGCACATTCTCATCATTTTTATTCCATATATAAAACAGAAATCAAAATTTTTAATAAAATCTATACAATTAAAAAACATACATTCTGACAGTAATTTCAAAAAAATTATAAGAGTTAAGTAGATAAAAATTTCGTTTTCTTAAAGAACAGTTTTTGGATAAGTGATGAAAAATAGATAAAAAATAAATAAAAAAAGAGATTAAATAAACTTAAATAAGATTAAATAGACTTTAGTGGGAATTGTCTTAGCTACTGCATAAATTAATTTTTGAATAAAATTGTTTAATTTTTTTCAATCCTACAAGTAATTGGCTAAATTTGTACTATGAAAATGATATTAATAATTATTAGAGAGTGCAATGTGCCTGTTTAATATCCTAATCTAAAACTCGCATACAAGTTATACAGTCTGTTACTAAAATTTTTTATTAACAATTCAAATAGAAAGCAGACTATTGACAAAGAGTATCCAATACCCAACACATAACAGATTATAAAAAACAGTTTATCCTTTTTCATCTCTTCTGGAGGCGAAATTTTTCCAGGCAGAACGTTATTTATGGAATAGATTTCATCAAACAATCCAAACTCAGTGGCTCGTTGAATTATTTTATCGTAAAAATCAGTGAAAGGCGGATTATCGTTAATATGCCAGAAGAAAAAATGATAAGTAACAGTTTCTGGTAATATTTTAATATCCAACTCTTTTCCTGTTGATGATAAGTATTCATTAACTTGATTTTCAGCATCAGGAAGAATGCAGCTTATGTTTTTATAAAGAGCCAAGTATTCTAAGCAGCGTCTCCCCACAAAATCTTCTAATTTGAATATTTTAGTTTTAGCTAATAGTTTTTTAAAGTATGGATGATAATTAATATAATCATTAAGACGAATTTGTACACGAGAATCCAAATCAATTTTCAATCCTAGAGACGAATCGACCAATTCTTCCAAAGTCGAAATTTCCTGCACTGGCTTTAGACTAATGTCCAAAATTACCGAATAGAAAAAACCAGTGTAAACAATACATGTCAACAATAAGGAACCGAATACAATTCTTTCCAACCATTTCGTTGGTTCTTGATTTGCGGGCATTCCAATTATAATTTGACCCAAGTTCAAAACATGCCAGGTGGTTTGTTGAAAATTAAGAAAGACTGCCGTTAGCAAAAATGATGATAATCATGCAAATAGTTATCATTATCATATACAAAAGTTCTGGTGAGAAAACTATATCTTTTGTCATCTTTTTCGTTCTTGGAATTACAGCTTTAAGACTATCAATTTTTTGAATCCTTAAAATCGAATAATACTGCATGCCTATAAGAGTTTTTTGCATTTGTAAACGCAATATTGGTCTGGAAAATAGTGGATTGTTCTTTTCAAGTTCAAGTTTCATCGCCTTGGGAAAAATTTGCAATATTCTTTGGTTCATCCATTGGACTCGTTTAATATCATTGTAATTATTGATAACTTCGAAATAGAAGTCGTGTCCTTCTTGTCCCTGTAGATCCTTTAATTTATCCGGAAACCATTGAATTTTAGGTGTTATGTCCAAAGCAGTGAATGTCTTTGTAAATGGATTGATGTAACTCAAAAAAGGTTTCACATCGTTGTTTTGATTGTACGTCATAATTGTTACATCTAAAAACTGATCTCCCCAAAAGAAATGCAAGGTGTTGTTAAGATCTTCATGACTTGAATTTAAAGAGTTCATAATTAAACATCTGGGTAGTGCTAATGGGCAGAGGTCTTGTATCAACCAAATGCTACGTTTAATTGAATAGTCATTGAATGGGTTCTTTGTGTCATCATTGTTTGCTTCAAAGACAAATAGAGTCGAACTTCTAAAATTTACTTTACCTTTCATGTTTTCCTCGTATATTCTACAATTCAAAAAAGTAAAAAGTATTATTTACTTAGAACAACTAATTTTAATAATTAATCCTGTGATTTTTGAGGTTAACTTTTTATTAACTATACCTTCCAAACCAATCCAAAATGTTTTTATAGTTGTTGGTGATCGATGGAAAATGTTGATTGACTTCTTTTATTAGCGAGTTCAGCATTGGATCTGGTTTTTCAAATTCATCTTTAAGAATAAACACAACCCGATAGAAGTTAGATTCGTTTTTCAAAAAATTTATTAATCCATCAAAGTAATCTGTTCTCGCAGGTTTATCCAGACTAACCGTTGAACGTTCTGCCAGAATTTCCTTCCAGAAAATACAAATAATAAAGTATATTCCAATAAACTTCATACTGACAACCACTTACTAGGACTGACAAAAATTGACTGCCGAGTATGGAACCAAAATCGATAGCATTATTTCCAATTTATTATTAATGGTTAAATTATCTTAAAACATTCTTTTCATTTTCTAAGTAACTTGAAAGGTAATTTCACAGGTCATTCAAGTTAATTTATTTAACAGTCAAGTGGTTGTTTATGTCTAATATTCCGCAGAAGTAGTTTGTCGAGAATTTTTATACACATTTCAAATTTTGTCAAACAGTAGTGTTTGATAAACTCTTAAATATGTATTTAATTTATCGAAATTAATTAATTGATTTAATACTTAAAAATTTTCAATTCGAATTTTCTTAATTTATAATAATCAAATATATGAATTGAAATTTACAGTTTTAAGTCAAGTATATTAATTTTTTGTTGATAGAATTTTTGCTATAGTGATCTATGTCTAATATTTAGCTCAAGTATTTTGTCGAGGATTTTTATGCACGTTTAAAAATAGTTAGAATTTCTTATTTTTAAGCGAGTTTTTGCCTTTATAGGACTCAAGAAAATAAAACACAAAAATTCAGAATTTACTTATGAATTTGGAAAAATTAATTTCTTTCTGTACTTTGAATAGAAATTCCTGCCTTCATCATGAATTCCCTATGTGAGAATGTATGATTATTATAATTATAGTGATATTAAAAAACTGTAAATTTTAATTCATATTTTATTCTTATAAAGAAAATCCCAATTTTAAAAGAATTCGAATTGCAAATTTTTACGTTCTACTAATTTTAAAATTGCTAAATATATTTTCTTAAAAAGGGACATACATTTAACTCTCTTATAATTATTAGTATCATTTTTATAGTAATAATTTGATAGAATTTTTATGGTACAAGTTATGGAACAAGTTGCCAATAAAAATTAGAGAATCGTCGAATCGGTTAAACTTTAAAAAAATGTTTTTCGACTTTCTATTTCGATAGAATTACTACTAATTACATTACTTATATGATTAAAAAATAATTAAACACTTTTTTCAAATTAATTTATACAGTAACTAAAACAATTCCCACTCCCAGGTGCAAATTTAGGTTGGCCGCCAAAGTTTGAAGGTTGGCCCACGGTTGGTCTAACTTTGGCAAGCGAAGTTTAGGTTGCCAGAGTTTGCCCAACTTTGGCAAGTACTAGTGCCCACAGTTGGCCAAACTTACGCATTTAAAGTCGTGCCAACTTTGGCGTCAGTTTTTGGACCAACCATTGAAATGTATAGCTGGCACAACATATGCATTTTAAGTTGGGCCAACTTCCTTATGACTTGTCGGGCCAACCATCGTCGCCATTAGACGGCCAACCGTTATCATCTGTATGGTTGGCCCAACCTCTGGCACGAGAAGTTGGACCGACCTTGAAAAAGTTGGCCCAACTATGGGCCAACCGAAAATCAGTCTTCAGCACCTGGGCTGAAGACTATTTAAACACGTCTCCAAAAACTGTTGTGTAAGAAAACGAATTTTTTATCTACTTATTTTATTTTATTGAAAATTTAAATTGAATATCTGTAGAAATTGATTTAATTTTTATTTGTTGAAAATAATTAAATTAAATTCCTAAAAGGCATTTTATTATTTATAAAAATAAGTAAATTCTTCTGCCGATGAATAATGGAGGAAAAATGTTATAAGTGGACAACCCTAAAAATAGGTTAATAATATTTTCAATTTGATCTACATTTTTTATATTATTACTTAGATTGAAACAAAAAATAAAAAAATTTCTTCTGCGTTTCGAACTAAGTACTAATATTTTATTTACGTTTTGACAAAAATTTAATTTACTTTTTTATATAAAGGTCGTTATGGAAGCAATTTGATCAACAAAGAAAGTAATATACTTGGCCAATAAAGAAATTAATTTAAATGCTCCAATAAAGTACATTTTATGTCAATTCGAAAATGAAAAACACTTCTTAAAATAATTAAACTGTAATCAACTGAAAATAATGCTTTCGATTTTGGTTCAATACTCGGCAGTCAATTCTTGTCAGTCCTAGTAAATGGTTGTCACTATGAAGTCTATTGGAATGTATTTTATTATTTGTATCTTCTGGAAGGAAATTCTTGCAAAACGTTCAACGATTAACCTGGAAAAACCGACAAGAACAGATTACTTTGATGGATTAATAAATTTTTTGAAAAACGAATCTAACCTCTATCGGGTTGTGTTTATTCTTGAAGATGAATTTGAAAAACCAGATCCAATGCTGAACTCGCTAATAAAAGAAGTCAATCAACATTTTCCATCCATCAGCATCAACTATAAAATCTTTTGGGCTTGGTTAGAAAGGTATAGTTGAAAAAGAAAATTATTCACAGAATTAAATTATGAAAATTAGTTATTAATAACTAATGCTTTTTTACTTTTTTTCCACCGTAGAATGCATGCGGAATATTTTAATGGTGGAATGCATTTTAGAAGTTCGACTCTATTTGTCTATGAAGCTAACAATAATGGCACAATGAATTCACTTAAATGGCAATTGACAATGCTAAGTCATCGCTCCCTATTGGCTCTACCCAGATGTTTAATTATGAACTCTTTAAATTCAACTCATGAAGATCTTAACAATACCTTGCACTCCTTATGGGAAGATAATTATTTAGATGTAACAATTATGACGTACAGTCAAAACAACGATGTGAAACCTTTTTTGAGTCACATCAATCCATATACAAACATCTTCTCTGCTTTGGAAATAACACCAAAAATTCAATGGTTTCCGGATAAATTAAAAGATCTAAAGGGACAAATATTATGCGGCTTACCTTTTGATATGAATAGAATATATGAAGAACATGAACTTGATCGGCGGATGTTTAAAAGAAAATTGCAAATCTTTTCCAAGGGGATGATTTGTGAATTTGGGGACATGGAGTCATTTCCCAATCAACAGAGATTGATTTTATATATGGAATATCCCACGTTAATGTCGAATTATATTGATATGTTACGATTTCAAAAAATTGGTAGTTTGAAAGTTGTAATTCCAAGAACGGAAAAGATATCAAAGAATATCATTTTTTCACCAGAACTTTTAAATATGATAATGATAACTATTTGCATGATTGGCATCATTCTGCTTACAGCTTTTATTCTAAATTTTAAAAAAACTACGTGGCATGTTTTGAACTTGAGTCAAATTATAATTGGAATGCCCGCAAATCAAGAACCAACGAAATGGTTAGAAAGAATTGTATTCGGTTCCTTATTGTTGACATGTATTGTTTACACTGGTTTTTTCTATTCGGTAATTTTGGACATTAGTCTAAAGCCAGTGCAGGAAATTTCGACTTTGGAAGAATTGGCCGATTCGTCTCTAGGATTGAAAGTGCATTTTGATTTTTTTTACCAATTCTTTACTAGAGATTATATTATTTATTATCCATACTTTCAAAAACTATTAGAAAAAACAGAAGCATTCGAATATCAAGATGATTCTATGGGGAGACGCTGCTTAGAATACTTGGCTCGTTATAAAAACATAAGTTGCGTTCTTCCTAAAGCTGAAAATCAAGTTAATGAATATTTATCATCAACAGGAAAAGAGTTGGATATTAAAATATTACCAGACACTTTTGCCTATTATATTTTCTTGTGGCATATTGACGATAATTTGCCTTTGACTGATTTTTACAATAAAATAATTCAACGAGCCACTGAGTTTGGATTGTTTGATGAATTCTATTCCATAAATAACGTGCTGCCTAGAAAAATTTTGCCTCCAGAAGAGATGAAAAAGGATAAACTGTTTTTTATAATCTGTTATGTGTTGGGTATTGGATACTCTTTGTCAATAGTCTGCTTTCTATTTGAATTGTTCATAAAAAAATTTAGTAACAGACTGTATAACTTGTATGCGAGTTTCAGATTAGGATGTTAAATTGGTATATTTAACTCTCTAATAATTATTATTATCATTATCAATTCACGACGATAAATGATATTTTTATGTCTTAAAAGTATCTTAAATAAAATTTTAATGCACTTTAAAATAAAGCAGAGAGTCTAATGTCTTTTACATTTTTGATAAAAATGATTGAGTAGGTGTGCAAGTTTTTTTATTGAAATATTTCGATGATAATATAAAACTGAAGTATAATACATAAATTTATATAATTACAAAAAAAATATTTATTAAAAAATATTTTGCTCTAACGTGAATAAATATTTGAAAAAGTTTTAGTTGTTCATTTCATGATCATTAAACTTCCTCAACATATCTAATGTATAACAAATGTTTTATTTTTTATTTTAGAATATTTATTTTCAAGTGTTCTTATGATGTAATTTTAAAAAATACGAAATTTTAATTTTGAAAAATAAAGACAAATAATGTTGCCATTCGTAAATACAATAAATTGTGTTAATAATTTTTCTCGTAAAATTGTTCCTCTATGAGTGCAAAGCCTGAAAACTTTTAAATTATAGATTGAATGTTTTAAACTAAATTGAAATAAATTTTAAAAGGTGAAGTTAAAAGAAATATTGAAAATTAACATTAAAATAGAAATTTTAAAAAGTAGTAAACAGGAAGTAAATGATAAAAAGATGAGAGAAAGAGAGTGAGGGGGAAAAAGAGAAAGAACAAGTAACGCGAAACGATTCAAACGATTAGGAAGCTTTTGAAAGCTACCCCAAAAGCTCTAGCTTCGAGAATTGGGGACACAATGAATTCATTCAATCACTATTCAGTGACATATAACATTAGGTATATAAATAATGAATGCGAATCAGCACTGTTCAGATGTTTAATCATGAATTCTTTTATTTCAAACCCAGAAAATCTCAACAATATCTTGCAGTCCCTCTGGAAATATCATATTTTAGACATAACAATTATGACCTACAGTCAAAATCAAGATGTGAAACCTTTTTTGAGACACATAAATCCATTTACAAAAACATTCACTGCTTTGGAAATAACACCAAAAATTCAATGGTTTCCGGATAAATTAAAGGATCTTAAGGGTCAAACAAGGGACGACTTTTTTTTCAAAGTTAGAAATTATTACAATATTGAACAAGAACGGTGGATGGCCGAAAGAATATTGCAAATTTTTTCCAAGACGATGAAACTTAAGGTTATATCCAAGTTGCAAAATGTAAACAAAGCAAAATGTAAGCAAACCAAGCACTAAAATCAGCATTTTTTATACATCTTTTTCTCTCACAAAAATTACGATTAGAAAACTTTTTTTTAGAAAAGTGATAAATTAGAGTGTCAAAGTTTCCAAAAAAATCATTTTTGAGTGTGATCAATAAAAAGCAATTAATAAAATAACTAATTAGAATGACCTGTAAAATAGTATTTTTGACGCGTCGCGAAAAATAAACTGTTTGAGTATATCAACCGCACGGACGATGAAGAAGTTTTTACCCTTTCTCCTCGTAATTTCATGGAAAGGGAAAAATTTCCCAGTTTTAGAGAGTATTGTTTGACCAACTTTTAAATATTTATTTAATTTATTCGAAATAAATAATATTTATTTACGTTAATGAAATATATAATACCAGGAATAAAAATTAATGAAATCAAATTTTTATGTATTTGCTTTCTTTAAGCTTTTCTTTTCGTTTAATAAGGAATAAAGTTATATTTATAATATTTTTATCGAGTCATGTTCATTTATGTAAATAACCTTAACATTTTTTTAAAAACATCTTTAAACTTAAATCATAAATCATTTACATCATAAATTAAGATTTAAATCTTTAAATTTAGAAAAAAGTTTATAGGAGAACTATTTGTTATGAAATATTAATTTTGGAAATTAATGTTTTACATATTCCTTAACGCAAATATCTCTTTTATCCAAGATTTGAAGGGCTTTTTTTAAATTTTCATTAACTCTTGTGAAAATTGTATTTTTGGTATGAATACGAATCGATTCGTGTATATAAAGTATATATCTAAAAGATAAATCAATATTTTTATTTTTTACAAAAAATTGATGTCTTGTATTTTTTGAAATCTTCTCTTAAAACTTGAAAGTAATTATTCTAAAATAAAAAATAAGACAATGGGAAGCTTGACGATCATGAAATGAACAATTAAAGAGTTTTCAATATTCATTTACGTTGGGGCCAAATAGTTTTTAATAATGAATACAAATATTATACAGCAATTTTATATTATTATGAAAGTATTCCATTACATTTTTTTGTTTACCTTATTCTTTAATAAAAAACAAGATTTCAGAGATGAATTTGAACTTCACTCGAGTTAACCGTTTTTTTTCTATTTACGAGAAATTAAGTATTGAATATAGCGCGTCTCGTAGGCTGACTCTCCAATTTTCTGTTTAAAGAAGTGTACCTACTTTGAAAAAAGTCGAAAATTTTTGTAATAGTAGAAAAACAATCGCAATTCTTTAAAATAGTCAAAGAAAAGTTATATACTTTGAATATAGTCGATAATTTTTGGCAATAGTTGAAAAATTGACATATTTTGAAAGTAGTTAAATGTAGTCGAAAAAGTGTAATATTTTGAAAATAATCGTAAATTTTGGAAAATGGCAAAAAAGGAATATTTTTCAAAAATAGTCGAAGGAAAATTACATTCTTTGAAAATAGTTGTAAAGTTTTGGAAATAGTTGGAAAAATTGACATATTTTGAAAATTGTTAAAAGTAGTCGAAAAAGTGTAATATTTAGAAAATAGTCGAAAATTTTGGAAAATGTAAAAAAAGTTGTATTTTTTGAAAATAGACGAAGAAAAATTAGATTCTTTGAAAATAGTCAGAAGTAGTCAAAAAAGTGTAATATTTTGAAAATTTTGGAAATAGTAGAAAAACATTTTGAAAATAGTGGAACATTTTTAAAACAATACAAAAAACTTGCATATTTTTCATAAAAGTGGAAAATAGTAAAAAAAAATTGAATATTTTGAAATAGTGGAGTATTTAGAAAATAGTCGAAAATTTTGAAAATATTTAAAATAAAAAAGTCTTATTTTTTCTGAAAATAGTCGAAAATAATATTAATATTAATATAATTCTACATAACGCATAAGTAATATTTATGTACTTTTATTAAAATTTTATTAGTTTAATAATTAATTATTAAAATAAATTAATTGAATTTTGAAGCATTGACAATGTTACATGTAAAATAATGTAAAACATAAAAGTATATATGAAATAGGTATATATAATAAATCAAGAAATTTATTAGTCAAAAATAATAATTTACTATATTATATATACAAATAATATTCATATTCAATTTCAATAATATACATCTTAGATATATTGAGATATTAAATTTCGTATAATAAAAATAATTTATTTATATTAATAACATTATTAGTTAATTCTTTCTTGAAGAATGTCAAAAAGACTTAAATATATTTTCGCAATATTTACAATATTCAAATACGCACTAATTCTCTCAATTATCTTTAAACAATAACAATAAGAAATAAATAAAACAAATATTGTCCCAGACATTGCTTTTTTTACATAAAAAGCAGCACTTTAAAAATAAGAAAGAAAGGTAATTAGAAATTTTTTTTTTTTAAATTTGTTTTTACACTTTTACAGTGATTCAGTCGTTTTGTTTTGTGGTAACAAATAGAATTTTCTTAAATATATATATATAAATATATTTATACTCGAGTTTAAAAGAATAAGGAAAAATTATTTTCTAAATTATTTGATAATTACTATCACTGATAATTTACGTAAATTTTTCCAAAAAGTCGTAAATTTTTAAAAAATTTTGTTTTTAAATTAAAATATAAAAAAAATGGTTAAAAAAAATTCATCCACTAATGTCTAAGTCCTCCGATGCATCTGAACTGTTGCCGGAATTCTCTTGATGTCTTGAACGTATGTGTCGATCAAGATCCCTTCGTCTGACGAGATTTTTTCCACAAATATCACATCTGTAGGGAGAATTTCTTTCTGTATCGGCGTGCAGTCTCACGTGTTTATTCAAATTGCTGGGATCACCGAATGCTCGTAGGCAATATTTACAATTTAATGGTTTGTAACCCGTGTGCGTTCTGAAAAATAATAAAGGTACAAAACATTAGAAATTTAATCATTTTTGTCTTTACTATTAAAATATAGTCAAAGAAGAAAGATTATTAATTATCGTGTTCGATGTTTTGAATTTTTTTAAAATAACCGCAGATTCATATTCAGCGACCCCAAAAACCTCCGAGTCACTATTTTCAAGCGAATTCAGTAGATTTATAATTTTCATGTCCGCCATATTGGATTCGCCATTTTGAATTTTTAAAAACTAACACAAATTTGATTTTAGCGACCCCAAAAAACCCCGATTAACGATTTTCATTAGAGAATTCAGAAGAAAAAAAAATGCGTGACTAAGAGGGTTAATATTAAAAATAACAAAACTTTTGAAGAATGTTAATTATATAATATTATGAAAATAATTTTCCCGAAATTTTAACAATTTTCTAAAGAAGAAAATTTAAAAAACTTTTAATTTACTTTATACGAAAATAATTGAATCTCAAAAAATTATGATAAAACAATTTTAAGAATTCATTTTTTAAAAATGTTTTAATAAAATTTTTCGAAAATAACTGAATTTCTTAAAGAATTTTTTTTGAAATTTAAAAAAATCAATTTTTCTGAATCGGAATCTTTGGTCAAAATTAAAAAATTCAAAATGGTGGCTTTAAGTGAAGACGGAAAATTTAAAAGTTAACAAATTAAATATTATTTATTCAAATTATAATTATATTCAAGAAAAACTTTTTTGTAATTTGTTGTAATGTTAGGATGAAAAATCGAAAAAGTCGCAATTTTTCAAAAGAAGTTGAAAGAAAATTGAAGATTTTGAAAAAAATCAAAAATTTTGAAAACTTGTCCAAAAAAATCGCATTTTTTGAAAATAGTTAAAGATAAGTTGCATGATTTGAAAAAAGTCGAAAATTTTTAAAAATAGTTGGAAAATTGACATATTTTAAAATTATTCAAAAGTAGTCGAAAATAGTGGAAAATTTTTGAAAAGATTAGGAAACAGTCGCATATTTTGAAAATAAGTCGAAAATAGCCGGAAAAATTAGCGTTTTTTAAAAATAGTTGAAATAAAGTCGCACATTTCGAAAATAGTCGAAAATAGTTTCATATTTTCCAAATAAGTCGAAAATAGTTAAAAAAAAAATTTGGAATTTTTTTGAAAATAGTCGAAAATTTTTGAATGTAGATAAAAATTTGGAATATTTTGAAAACAGTCGAAAATTTTAGAAATTGTATAAAAATATCATATTCTTTAATAACAAGTCGAAAAAAGTGGAATGTTTTAAAAAATAGTCGAAAAATGTTGGTAATAGTAGAAAAACAGTTGCATTTTTTGAAAATAGTCGAAGAAAAGTTATATATTTTGAAAATAGTCGATAATTTTTGGAAATAGTTGGAAAAATTGTCATATTTTGAAAATAGTCAAAAGTAGTCGAAAAAAGTGTAATATTTTAAAAATAGTCGAAAATAGTCACATATTTTCCAAATAAGTCGAAAATAGTTTAAAAAAAAATTTGGAATACTTTAAAAATAGTCTAAAATTTTTGAAAATAATTAGAAAAATTGTCATATTTTGAACATAGTCAAAAGCAGTCGAAAAAAGTGTAATATTTTGAAAATAGTCGAAAATTTTAGAAATAGTAGGAAAACAGTCGTATTATTTTAAAAATAAGTCAAAAAAAGTCGAAAAAATTCGCATTGATTAAAAACAGTTGAAAAAAGTGGCACATTTTGAAAAATAGTCCAATTTAGTTCCATACTTTGAAAATAGTTGGAAAAAATTTAGAATATTTCAAAAATAGTCGAAAATTTTGAAAATATTTTTTAAAAAGTCGTATTTTGCAAATAAGTCGAAAAAAGTTGAATATTTTAAAAATTGTCGAAAATTTAGAACTTAGGGTATAATAATAATAATAAGTCGAAAAATGTTGAAAAAGTTGAATATTTAAAAAATAGTCGTATTTTTTTAAAACGCAGTCAACAAATATTGAATATTTGAAGAATAGTCGTAAAAAGTCATATAGTTTGAAAAAAGTCGCATATTTTGAAAATAGATAGTGATGCATTACGAGCGAATATCGTCTCGTGAGAACGAGAATCTCGCGAATAATACATTGAAAACAATTGAATGTTATAGTTTCATCTCTTTCTTTTTATGAAAGGACAGAGTCTCGTTATGCATCACTAAAAATAGACGAAAATTTTTCAAATTTTTCAAAAAATGTTGCATATTTTGGAAATAAATTGAAAAATTTAATATTTTAAAAATAGTCGAAAAATTTTGAAGATATTCAAAAAAGTTGCATTTTTTGAAAATTAGTCGAAAAAAGTCGGAAAAAGTGAAATATTTTGAAAACATTCGAAAATTTTGAAAATAGCCCAAAAAATGTCGTATTTTTTAAAAATAGTTAAAGAAAAGTTACATGATTTGAAAAAAGTCAAAAATTTTTGAAAACAGTTGGAAAATTGACATATTTTATAAATAGTTAAAAGTAGTCGAAAACAGTGTAAAATTTTGGAATTAATCGAACATTTTGAATATAGTAGAAAAAAATTGCATTTTTTGGAAATAAGTCGAAAAAAGTCGGAAAAAGTGAAATATTTTGAAAATAGTCGAAAATTTAGAAATTAGCATAAAAAATGTCGTATTTTTTTTAAATAGTTAAAGAAAAGTTACATGATTTGAAAAAAGTCGAAAATTTTTGAAAATAGTTGGAAAATTTGACATATTTTAAAAATAGTCAAAAGTAGTCGAAAATAGTGGGAAATTTTTGTAAATAGTCGAAAATTTTTAATATATTAAAAAAAAGTTGTATTTTTTGGTAGTAAGTCGAAAAAACTAGGAAAAAGTGGAATATTTTGAAAATAGTTTAAAAAAAGTTACATGATTTGAAAAAAGTCGAAAATTTTTAAAAATAGTTGGAAAAATTGACATATTTTATAAATAGTTAAAAGTAGTCGAAAACAGTGAAAAATTTTGGAATTATTCGAAACTTTTGAATATATTAAAAAATAATTGCATTTTTTGGAAATAAGTCGAAAAAAGTCGGAAAAAGTGAAATATTTTGAAAATAGTCGAAAATTTTGAAAATTGCCCAAAAAATGTCGCATATTTTGGAAATAAGTCGAAAAAGTCGCATATTTTAAAAAATAGTGGAAAAAAGTCATAATACCCGAGCCCTTAACTCATTCAATAAATAAAAACAACATACCTTATGTGAATTTTAAGACCATATTTCCTCGAGTAAATTTTCCCACAGTAAATACATTTGTGTCCTTGTTTTAATTTTCCCAAATTGCTGCATATTGTTTCGAGTTGAGCTGCATGAACACCAGGCGATAATGACGATGGTGTTGGCGTTGGTACTTGATAATGACTCATTATTGAATCGTCAATTTGTGACATACCACCGTAAATAACTGGTTTATTGTTATAAGGCTTAAAGGCCGAATGATGATTTGTTAAATTTTTCTTCACATGTGAAATGTCCATTGAATTTGTCGTTCGCCGTTCATTGATCACCGATTCCGGTGAACTTTGCGACGACGACGACGCCGAACTGTGGAGACTTCCATTTTTATTATTCGATGTCTCAGACAAAATTGGTGATGTTCTTGAGGCGAACATTTCGACGAGATTCGTTTGCGGTGCACCGGACAGTTGAAATTTAAATGGTATTATTGGAACAAATGGATTTAATATTAATGAAGCCTTCTGTGGTGTATTATATTCTTTCGCCAATTTTGTCCAAAGATAACTTAAATCGAGACGATTGCATTTTAGGGCGAGATGAATTTTTAATGGATTTGGACATTCGAAGGCGAAATTACACATTTCACAGGTGTAGCGATTCTTTCCTGTTGAAACAAAAAAAAAGTCAATTAATTGATTGAAAATTTGAAAATGCCTTTAAATTACAAATGTATTTTTAATTGTACTTTTTAATTTATTAAAAAATTATGAAATAAGAAATAACATGTTCTAGTATATACTTATATGTAAATTTCTAGGAAATATTTGTAATCTTTTTGAAACGTACCTAAAATATTTCTTGGCGTTAGAAATGGAATGTTCATCATTGCCAAAATATTTTCAGTGAACCACATAAGTAGTGGTTCGCCGGGATAAATATTTTTTATTGTTTTTAATACAACGCCTTTCTCGGCATTCATTAGCATGACATTGGGACTTTGGCAATCTTTTGCCAATGGTACCATCTTCAACCAACAGGAAGTGTTGACAAAATCGTTTAAACAATATAGTCTTCCTTCTCTATCTGATATTTCCAGCATCTGTAAATTGAAAAACAAATCATTTAGGAACGTAATTTTTAAAAAAAATTGCTTTCAATTTTATTTATTTTACTTTTATATTAAGTATACAGGTAGACGAGATATTTATCTTTAAAAATTGAAAGTTTTAAAATTTAAGTACTAAAATATTGCTTTTAAGATAACATTTAAAGATTTTTTAAAAAATTCTTAAAATTAAGTTCAATCTTTTCTGCTCTAAATTACAGTTAATCTTAAAAATATAATTTACAATATATTTCATTAGAAATTTGTTTAAATTTTAATATTAAAATTCCAAATATATGCTTAGAAATAAAGATTTTTTCCAAGTTGCTAAAATGAGGAATTTCAAAATTGGTTTTAATTTATGAAAACTTAAAATTAAAATTTAAATTAAAAAAATTTCAAATTAAAATTTACTAACATTTTTAAAACTTCAAATTAAAATTTGCGTAAAATTTAAAGACTTCAAAGTAAAATTACATAAAATTTTAAAAACTTCAAAGTAAAATTTACTAAAATTTAAAAAATTTCAAATTTAAATTTGCTAAAATTAAAAAAATTCAAAGTAAAAGTTCCTGAAATTTATTACTGAATTCAAATTCAAATTTGGTTAAAATTTTAAAAACTTCTAATTTAAATTTACTAAAATTTAAAGAACTACAAAACAAAAGTTACTAAAATTTATTTCTAAATTCAAATTTAAATTTGGTTAAAATTTTAAAAACTTCAAAGTAAAATTTACTAAAAATTAAAAACTTTCAAATTTGAATTTACTAAAATTTAAATAACTTCAATGTAAAATTGACTAAAATTTATTTCTAAATTCAAATTAAAATTTGGTTTAAATTTTAAAAAATTCTAAGTAAAATTTATTAAAATTTTGAAAACTTCAAAATAAAAGTTATTAAAGTTTTTTCTAAATTCAAATTTAAATTTGGTTAAAATTTTAAAAACTTCTAAGTAAAATTTACTAAAATTTTAAAAATTTCAAATTAAAATTTACTAAAATTTAAAAAACTTCAAAGAAAAATCGACTAAAATTTATTTCTAAATTCAAATTAAAATTTGGTTTGAATTTTAAAAAGTTCTAAGTAAAATTGATTAAAAGTTTGAAAACTTCAAATTAAAATTTACTAAAATTTATTTCTGAATTCAAATTTGGTTAAAGTTTTAAAAACTTCTAAGTAAAATTTACTAAAATTTCAAAAATTTCAAATTAAAATTTACTGAAAGTTTAAAAACGTTAAATTAAGAGACGTTTAAATTTTAAAAGCTTTTCACCATTAAAAATGCTTAATATTTGTAAAATACTAAACTTTAAGAAGCTTTTTATCATTTTTAAATGCTTAATAGTCCGAGTTTATCTAAAATTTTCATTCCAAATTTCAAATATTTAATGAGAATAATTTTTTTAATTCGTATCCAGCATTTTATTTTTTTTAAAGAACATTTTAATTAGAAAAAGTTTAAATTATAATTGTCAAGAAATTTTAACCTTATCCATCAAGTTTTAGTAACTTAATGACATTTTTCAACAAAAAATTTTATATTTTGAAACGTTTTCTTTAAAATAAAAGTCCTCGAAAATAAAAATTAAATTGACATTTAATATTTAATTAAAAACTATTTAGTTTTTAAGAAATTTTGAAGTATATGAAACTGAAATTTTAAATCTGTATGGTTTTGATTTTTTAAGGGAAAAAATTGTAAGTTTAAAATTTTCAAAATGGAAAGCTTTTCAATTTTTATTTCAAAGCTTTCAAAAGTTTTAAGTTCAAAACCGAATTTTGCGAAAATGTATCAAAATTATATGAATTTTTGTTTTTTAATTAATTTTTTTTTCATTTCAACTCAAAAACTTTGAAAATTGTAAAAAGTTTAAACTTTCGAATTTTGAAAGTTTTTCTACTTTTAAATTTAACATTTAAAATACAAATGTAAAAAACTTCAATAATTCATAAGTATAATAATATTTAATCAAGCAGAAAATTTTTAACACGTGTATAAAAAAATTGTCCGAAAATTAATCAAAAATTTATGGAAATAAAACAGAAAAGCTTAAGGAAGAAAATTAGTATTCTAAAGAAAGTTAAAACATTCAGCAAAAAACTATTTTTATTTCAAGAAAATAAAGCAGAAACTTTAGTAACTTAAGTTTTAGTCTCTTTAGGACACAAATTTTAGAAATTTAAGGAAGCTTTCATTATTACTTAAAGTTTTTAAAGTTTCACATTTAGTTAACAATTTAAATAAAAAATTAAAATTTAATTCTTAATTATAAATTTAAAGATTGAAATTTATAATTTTGAAAATTAAAAATTTGAAAACATTAAGTTTTGAAAATGTACAACTTGAAACTTTGTAATTTTGAAAATTTATAATTTAAAAACTTTAAGTTTTGAAAATTTATAACTTGAAACTTTAAAATTTTGAAAATTTACAATTAGAAAACTTTAAGTTTTGAATATTTATAATTTAAAAACTGAATTTTAAAAATTTATAATTTGAAAACTTTAAATTTTGAAAATCTATAATTCGAAAATTAAGTTTTGAAAATTTATAATTCGAAAACTTTCAGTTTTGAAAATTTATAACTTGAAACTTTACAATTTCGAAAATTTACAATTAGAAAACTTTAAGGTTTGAATATTTATAATTTGAAAACTGAATTTTGAAAATTTATAATTTGAAAACTTTAAATTTTTAAAATCTAAAATTCGAAAATTAAGTTTTGAAAATATATAATTCGAAAACTTTCAGTTTTGAAAATTTATAATTCGAAAACTTTCAGTTTTGAAAATTTATAACTTGAAACTTTACAATTTCGAAAATTTACAATTTAAAAACTTTAAGTTTTGAAAATTTATAATTTGAAAATTGAATTTTGAAAACTTTAAATTTTTAAAATCTATAATTCGAAAATTAAGTTTTGAAAATTTATAATTCGAAAACTTTCAGTTTTGAAAATTAATAATTTGAAAACTTTAAGTTTTGAAAATTTATAATTTGAAATTAAGAATTTTCAATTCACATTTAAGTATAGTGAAGAAAGAAACTAATTTCTCTGTTTATTTCCTTTTCCATATATATCTATCTATTATTATTATTTTTCATACCCTTTCGTATACTGGATTGACATTGTTCGCCAAACTGTCAATGTCAATGACTTCAGTCGCCGAATTTGGTTTCAATTCACTAGCCGCTTTAACGTACGGTCGTCCAATGTGCCCAGAATATTCCTCATCTTCGACACGCGGAAATTTTGCCACCATTGCGTTTTCCGCTGCCAATGGAAAAGCATTACCACTAATCATTGTGTCCAACATATGAAAGCTGTTTATTTTCGCGGCAAAAATTTTTGCCTTATCTCAAAATAAAAAGAAAAATTTTCTTTTCCCGCAAAAAATTTTTTTTTCCGTATATCGCAAAAGAAAAAAATTTTTCGATTTTTATAAAATCAAATTTTTTTAATTTGTCCTTATATCTTAGCAAATATGAAAAAATTTTTTATTAATAAAAAATGTTTTTTCACTTAAAAATAACAAATCACAAAAGCACACATATATATATTCACACATTGAAGAAAATCCTTTTAAAATTGAGGCACTTTTCTTTTCACAAATTATAAATAATAATGATAATTTTCATTTCACAATTTTAATAAATTTAAATAATTTTAAATAATTTTAAATAAAATTTAAATAAATGTAAATAAATAATAAATAAGATTGGTTTTTATAAAAAAATTTTGAGGTTGACTCCAGAAATGAGACTGATGAGTATTTAACATTACACGTGGGTTTATATATTAAGGAGGTGTGGGCAATAATGGGATGGTTTGAAGGGATGTCTAAATTTTGGTGATCCCCTTCCCCATTTTTTTGGCCGGTTGAACGGTGATTGGTCGACTCCAGGTCCCACTTCTTCTCTCATTCAAGTTAAATGCGTAATTGTATTTAGAAAGCCATTGGGGGATTCGTTTGACGTTCTTTGGTTTATAATTTCTAACCCCAAATATATAAGGTTGAAAGGGGCAACGAGACACCGAGGGGTGAAAAAGAGAGAGGGAGAGAGAGAGAGAGAGAAAAGGAGGCATTGCAAGGTGGATACTTTTTTTAACATACATAAACATCCTTATTGATACATTAATTGAATGTGACGAAAAATAAATTTTTGGTCCTTTAATTTTATATCTGAACAATTAAATCTTATTTTCTAGTTTTTTTAAAAATTTTTGTGATAATTTAAACTTTTTTTAAGGCTCAAGATCTCTATTTTTGAAATATATCCTTAAATATTAAATGGAAACCTTTTAAATTTTAAACTTTTTCAATTTCAATCTTAAAAATTTTAAACTTAAAAATTTCAAACTTTTTGAATTTTAAATATTTTTAATTTAAATCTTACGAATTTCAAACTTTTTCAATTTTAAACATTTTTAATTTAAATCTTAAAAATTTCAAACTTTTTCAATTTTAAACCTAAAAATTTTTAATTCCGAAGAGTTGTAAAAAGTGAAAAAAAAATTTCAAACTAATGGACCTTTTTCATTAAAACAATTTTTAAGTTTAGAAGGCATGAAAATTTAAAGCTACAACTAGAGTTTGAAAAAAATCCATCTGTTTCCATTATAACAGCATTTAAATACAAAAAAGAACATTTTCAAAATTAAAACTAAAACCACTTTTTACTTCAAAATTTACAACAAAATTAAAAAATTTTTTAAATTTCAATGGTTCAAGGTTATAAAAATTTAATGTATTTTCAACATTAAAATGCTAATTTTAGAGTGAAAACAATTTTAACTAAAAACACTATTCACGCTTTAAAATTAAAATGTGCTAAAGTTTTAAAATTATAATATTAATTACACGTCGAATGTAAAAACGTTTAAAAAATTTTAAAAGTTTGAAATTATATCACTTTTTAACTTAAGTTAAAACTATTATTTACTTCAGTTAAAAAATTAAATAATTTCAATATTTTTAAATTTTTTAAAATTCAACGTGTCTTTAAATTTGAAATCGGTTGCCAAACTCTATAATAACATAAATTATAAATTTTTAACGATGCAAAATTTTTAAAAAAAGAAATAGTTAAATTAAAAACTTTGTTACTTCAAAATTTTAAAACTAGACGAGTTTTAAATTTTGTAAAAAATTCAATGTATTTTCAACATTAAAATGCTAATTTTCGAGTGTAAAATTTTTTAATAAAAAGCACTTTTCAAACTCTAAAAATTACAAAAGTCTTAAAGATTTAAATTTCCAAAAATTTTAAAAGATTAAAAATTAAATAATTTCAGAGTTTTAAACATTTTTTTAATGTTTTAAAATTCAGCGTGCTTTTAAAAGAATTGGCTGTAAAACTCTATAATAACATAAATTGTCAATTTTTAACGATGCAAAGTTTTTTAAATTACAATATTTAAATTAAAAACACTTTTTTCACATTAAAAGTTATAAAAGCATAAAAAAATTTTAACGATGCAAAGTTTTTTAAATTGAAGTATTTAAATTAAAAACACTTTTGATACATTAAAAGTTATAAAAGCGTAAAAAATTTAAGATTTCAAAAATGTTTTGTTAAATTGTATAAAATGACTTGAACTACAAATATTTAAAGATATACACAATTTTTAAATTAAATTTTTAAAATTAAAAAATCTTAGTACTTTAAAAGTTAGGAAATTCAAAAGTTTTAATGTTTGTAAAAATCCAATAAATATTCAAAATTAAAATACAAGTTTTTGATGAATGTAAAATATATAATTTATAACACACTTTTTACCGTCTAAAAATTGAAATGTTTTCAAAGCTATTATTAAAAATTCAATGTGTTTTCTAAATTAAAATGCAAATTTTCAAAAGTTAAAAAATTTTAATTAAATGTAATTTTCACACTCTTAAAATTAAAAAGTTTTCAATTTTTAAAAATCAGTTTTAATGCTTGCAAAAATTTAAAGTGTAAATGAGTAAATCAAGTTTTAAATTTGCTTGATTGCTATAAGTTTAAATTTGGACTTAAATTTCAAATTTTAAAGTATGGACATTTTTTAATTAGTGAAATATATTCAAATTGATAAAGCATTTTTTTACCCTTTAAGAGTTAAAAGGTTAAAATAGTTTTAAAGTTTGTAAAAATTTAATATTTCAAACTTGAATTGCTTTTAGGATTTTAAATCTAATTAATTTAAACTGACTTGAACAAAATGTTTCAAACAAAAGCACATTTACTATGAAGCTTAAAAATTTAAAATTTGATTTTAAATTTTACAAAACACTCTATAAGTGGAAAAAAGTTTTAAAGTTATAAAACTTAAATTATTTTTTCATTTTTATTTGCAATTAATTAGAACTATGGCTTAATTGAACAAAATATTTCAAATGAACGCACTTTCCACTTTAAAGCTTAAAAATTAAAGGATATTCTTTGGATTTTAAATTTTTGCAAAAATTTTGTGTTTTATGTTTCAAATGCGGTTTGAATTTCAAATTTACGAGAAAACGAATTTTTTGAAAACAAAAAATTTCAACTGAACCTACTTTTCAATTAACAAAATAAAAATAAGTTAAAAACTTGAATAATTTTAAATTTTTAGAAAAATTAATAGTATTTTTAAAATTTGTAATGTTTTTCAGATTTTTTAACAAAATGATTAGTTTTTAAGTTTTAAGCCGAAGAATTTTAATATTTTATCACATTTTAGAAGTGAAGTCTTAAAAAATTTAACAAGCCTATCATTAGTTTATAGTTAAACTTTAAATGTGCCTTAAAATTTAATAAAATTTTTGTTTTAGAAATGTAAAATACGTTTTTTATTTAAATTACAAATTTACAATAAAATCGTTCATTTGCAAACTTTTATGTTTTTCAAAAGGATTAAATTTTTAATTTTCAATATTAAACATTTTTTCATTTATTTTAAATTAAAAAATTTAAAGTAAAAGTATAAAAGTAATTTTAAAGTAAAAACTTTAACGCTTGTAGAGAAGTAAAATTTTAACATTTAATAATTTAATAACTAAACACTTTTAATTTTCAATCGTTTTTTACTTATATAACGTAAAATGCTTAAAATTTTCTATGTTCAGTAAAAATTTTAAAATTTTTCATTCTTACATTTCGGAAAACTTGTTATAAACGTATAATGTCGCATTGACCAAGTTTTAGATTTTTTTTCTACATTTTTTCGATTATATTCACCAAATTTTTTTATATTTTGATTAATTATATATTTTAATTTTTAATTTTTAATTTATAAATATATATTTAATATTTTTTATTTTTTTTACATATATTTGACCTATATATTGACCGTATTTGACCTTTGACACCTGAATATTAAAATTTAAAGGATGAATATTTTCATTATTATTTAATTCATTCTTTAATTTTTAACTTGCTTTGTCAAATTTTTTTTAAATATTTATTTAATTTATTAATTAAATTAAATTAATTTAAAAATAAAAAGGTCATCTTTAATTCATAAAATTTTTATTAATTTGAATATTTTACTTTAAAAAATATAATTTGTAAAAATAAAAATTGAAAAATATGAAAATTGAAAAAAAAACAAAAATTGAATTTAATATAAAAATAATAAATAAAATAATTTAAAAAATTAGAAAATAATAAAAATATTATTATTAATAATAATAATATAGATGAGAAAAAAATCATTCTCCGAGTCAAATAAAAAAAACTTCTTTTTTAATAGTAATAATAATAATAATTATTATTATAATAATTATTAATATTTTTATTATTATAAATAAGAAAATAAATGAAAATAATAATAATAATAATAATAATAATAATAAATAATTGTGGCTAAAAAGAGTGAGGGAGAGAGAAGGAGTCTGAATTGAATAAATGATATATCTGTCAGAAGTTTTATCGAAAGTTTAATCGAGCGGGGATTTTTGTTATCAATGGGGGATATCGCACTTTGCGTGGCATGGCACGCGAGCGAGAAGAATGAGAAACTTAATTTGTTAATCAACCGTTGATTCAGATGCACCTTTCGGCCTGTCGACAGAATCACCCTCCACCCCCGGTTTATGTGTATATACTCCTCTTCAGTGATGGGACACACATTCGTCCGCAGCTGAGCCAAACAATGTCCTTTCACATGAAGCTTTTACAGCCCTATCAAACCCACTGAATGTCCCTATATTGTACTTTTACTATCATCAACCCATATTTTGCACTCAAGCTCACTTTTTTTCTTATACTCTCTTTTCTACCTATATTTCAATATTGTTTATTTATTTTCTGGATTTTTTCTTATAAATATATACTTATCGACCCGTTTAAAAATATTAAATAAAAAAATAAGAAAGTAAAAAAATATTTTTTAATTTTTTCAACTACTTTTATTAATTAAATTTATTATTATATAAAAAAGTAAACATTTAATTTTTTTAATTTTTACTATTTTTTAATTGAAGTTTTCCTATCAGCATCAAAAAGTTTCATCGCAACAATTTTCGTTCGATTTTTGTCTGAATTTAAAATATCGTGATCAAAGTGAAAACACATAAAATTGAGTCAAAAATAGTGTAAAAAAATAAGTTTCAAGTAATAAAAAAATAAGTTTAAAAAAACAAAATTTAATTAAATTTCTTAATTAGCAAATTAGAAAAAATTTTAAACTTGGTCAATGACAAAGATTATATTTAACAAATAGCAATTCAACTTTTGAAACATTGAATTTTTACAAATATAACTTTAAAACTTTTTGAATTTTTAACTGCGATTCCGCTAAAAATTTGAAATTCAAAGTGAGAGGTCAAAAATACAAATATTTGAATTTTTTAAATTCTACTTTCTGTAAACATTCAAAGTTTATTAAAATTTTTGTACTTCTTAATTTTTGTGTGAAAAGTGAGTTAAGTTTAAATATTTTGTTTTCAAAGATTTACATTTCTTGCAAGTTTGAAATTCAAGCAGCATTTAAAAGTTTAAAGCATTACATTTTTGTAAAATTTAAAATCAAATTTTAAATTTTTAAGCTTCGGAGTAAAAAGTGCGTTCCTTTGAAATATTTTGATCAAGTCAGTTTAAATTAATTAGATTTAAAATCAAAAAGTAATTCAAGTTTTAAATATTAATTTTTTTACAAACTTTAAAACTTTAAAGTTCATAGTTTCAAATTTGGAATTTAAGTCCAACTTTAAACTAACAGAACTTCAAGTTTTTAAAACTTGATTTACTGTTTTAAACTTTAAATTTTGGCAAACATTAAAACTTTAATTTCAAAAACAATAAATTTTTTTAATTTCAAGAGTTTGTAAAAATTACAATTAATTAAAAATTTTTACTTTCGAAAATTTACATTTAAATTTTGAAGATACATTGAACTATTAAAAAGTAGCTTTGAAATTTTCCAATTTTTCAACCTTTAAAACTTTTCATTTTTAACTTTTAAAAGTTTTCAATTTTTAACTTTTAACACTTTTCAATTCTTAACTTTTAAATCTTTTCAATTTTTAGTCGGTAAAAAGTGTGCTATAAATTATATACTTGTATTTAAATTTTAAAAATTTATTGGATTTTTACAAACATTAAAACTTTTTAATTTCCTAACTTTTAAATTACTAAGATTTTTTAATTTTAAAAATTTAATTTAAAAATTGTGTATATCTTTAAATATTTGTAGTTTAAGTCATTTTATACAATTTAACAAAACATTTTTGAAATCTCAAATTTTTTACGCTTTTATAACTTTTAATGTGACAAAAATGTTTTTAATTTAAGTATTGTAATTTAAAAAACTTTGCATCGTGAAAAATTGACAATTTAACAAAACAATTTTGAAATCTTAAATTTTTTACGCTTTTATAACTTTTAATGTGACAAAAATGTTTTTAATTTAAGTATTGTAATTTAAAAAACTTTGCATCGTGAAAAATTGACAATTTATGTTATTGTAGAGTTTTACAGCCAATTTTTTTAAAAGCACGTTGAATTTTAAAACATTAAAAAAATGTTTAAAACTCTAAAATTATTTAATTTTTAATCTTTTAAAATTTTTGGAAATTTAAATCTTTAAGACTTTTGTTATTTTTAGAGTTTGAAAAGTGCTTTTTATTAAAAAATTTTACACTCGAAAATTAGCATTTTAATGTTGAAAATACATTGAATTTTTAACAAAATTTAAAACTCGTCTAGTTTTAAAATTTTGAAGTAACAAAGTTTTTAATTTAACTATTTCAATTTATTAAAATTTTGCATCGTTAAAAATTTATAATTCATGTTATTATAGAGTTTGGCAACCGATTCCAAATTTAAAGACACGTTGAATTTTAAAAAATTCAAAAATATTGAAATTATTTAATTTTTTAACTGAAGTAAATAATAGTTTTAACTTAAGTTAAAAAGTGATATAATTTCAAACTTTTAAAATTTTTTAAACGTTTTTACATTCGACGTGTAATTAATATTATAATTTTAAAACTTTAGCACTTTTTAATTTTAGAGCGTGAATAGTGTTTTTAATCAAAATTTTTTACACTCTAAAATTAGCATTTTAATGTTGAAAATACATTAAATTTTTATAAACTTTAAACCTTTGAAATTAAAATTTTTTTTTTTAATTTTGTGGTAAAAAGTGGTTTAAATTTAAATTTTAAAAAAATTTAATTTTATATTCTTAAATATTTGGAATTCAAATTATTCTTCAATTTAACAGCCTATTTTTAATTTAAAAACTTATTCAATTTTTGCAAACTTTAAAAATTTGAAATTTTTCCATTTTTTATCTTTTAAATAAGTTAAAGGTGTTTTAAACTTTAAAGTTTTAAGAACTTCTTAACTTTGAAATTTTCTTTTTCTTTTAGTTTTAGACTTATAAAGTAAAAAAGTCTTTTTAATGTAAAAATTTTAATTTATAAATTTTGTATTCTTTAAAATTTGGGTAATTCAATGTCAGTTGTAAATTGAAGACGCACTTTTAATTTTAAAAGGAAAAAATTTAAAAGTTTCAAAACTTTTATTATTTTTAATGTTTACAAAAATAAGTGTTTTGATTTTAAATATTTTAAATACTGTTATAATTTGAAAAAACTTAATTTTTGTCAATAGCTTTTTTCAATTAGAATAACTTTACTTTTACCTAATTAGTCTAATTAGTAGTTCACTATTTCATTTAATTGCTTATTGGTCAATAATTGCTATTATCTGCTAATTAATTGTTTTGTACAATAAAAAGGCCTGAATAAAATTAATTAAAATGAAAAAGAAAGAAATTAACCACCGCAGGTAATAGAGAGAAAATGGAAGAAAAATGAAGTAATTTAAATGAATGTAAATTAATGGAAATTTGATAACCGGGAAAATTTGATCGAAAATGATGATGAGAGGAGAAGAAGTAAAGGACGGCCTTTTTTTTGTTAAAAGTAAGAGGGAAAGTTTTTGTTCTACATGTTATAGTAGATTCACAGTAGTCTATTATATTTTGCATTAGGTTCCTAATCCTATTGGCGACACAGAACGGCTGCTAAGGGTATTTAAGGTAAATTACCTTCTTGTGCCTGTTTGTACAGGTCGTTTGCTATAATATTCTAATCTAGCCACTTAGAATTACCTTCTGTTCTTGATAAATTAATTACTTATACAATGTTCTGATTTTTTAAAGAAAAATTTTTTTAAAAAACCACTTTTTTCTCTTTTCTCATTTCTTTTTTTTATCCTTTTTTTCTTATTAGGTTAAAAGTTTCAAAAGTTTTCACCTTTCTCACTCACTTTCGTTTTGATAAGTTTACTATCAGCTTTATTTTCACTTTAACAAAATTCAGTTTTCCCTTTTTTTAACTTTAATCTTGATAAAATATTTTTTCGCTTTTACTTGAATAGAAAGTAAAAATAAAAACTGTCAAAGTGAAAGTGCAAATAAAAGTTTATCAAATGAACATTTAACATAAATTCCAATTTGATATTTAATTTGACATAAATATTATTTGATACGAAATTAATATTTGACAATAAACAAATTTATTACAAAATTCATATTTAACATAAATTTCATTAGACATAAAATTCGTTTGGCATAAATGTTCTTTAGTAAAAAATTCATTTAACATAAAATCCAATTAAAATTAATTTCATTTCATAAAAGAATTCACTTGACATAAATATCATTTGATATGAATTTTATATTTGACACACATTTGATTGGTCATAAAATCCGTTTGGCATGATTCTTATGTATATCAAAATTTTGTTTGACATAAAAATTTGTTTATTACAAATTTCAATTGACGTATAAATTTCATTAGAAAATTGCAAAATTCACTTTTGACGTAAAATTTAATTAATGTAAATTTCATTTAACATAAATTTCAATCGACATAAATTTCATTTGACATGAAATTCAAATAATATAAATTTCATTTGACACGTGAAAAATTCATTCGGCGGAAAATTCGTTAATAAATAGCACACTTGATATAAATTACATTTGAACAGAAAATTCATTTAAAATATTAATTTTCTTTGACATAAAATTCTTATGTTCAAAAAAAGAATTTTTCACGTGAAACATTTCTTAAAAATACAAAAACATATTATTGATAAAAATTTGTTTCTATACATTTCAATTGACCTATAAATTTGAATTTAACAATAATTGCAAAATTCACATTTGACGTAATATTCAATTAAAATAAATGGCATTTGACACACATTTCATTAGGTAATATAAATTTCATTTTAACATAAAATTTAATTTAAATTTCATTTTAACATAAAATTCAATTTAAATTTCATTTGACACTGAAAAATTAACTTGACGTGAAAATTTTTTAACATAAATTCCGCATTTGATAAAAAATTCACTTGATGTAAATATCGTTTGATACGAAATTCAAATTTAACAAAAATTTCATAAGACAAAGAATTCATTTGGCATAATTTTCATTTGACAAAATATTCAAAATTTTAAGTTTTTCTTATTAAAAAAATTTATTTCATAAAAATAATTCATTTGACATAAAAATTACTTGAAGAGAAATTCTTGATGCTTTGAAGCCAAATTTAATTTAACTTTCATTTGGCACATAGTTCATATATTATCAATAAAATTGTGATTGATCAATTTTTTATTTCGCATCCACAATTTTTTTTATCAAATGTTTATGTAAAGTGAATTCAGTATCAAATAAAAGTTATGTATATAACTAAAACTACGTTTGTGTCAAATATTTTCCTTTTTTTTTGACTTTTCTTACAAACATTGCAACAAAATAACACCTACTTTTTAGTATAAAAAGCAATTTATTTCAATTTTTATAGTATAAAAAATAATTATAAACAAATTTTTTAAAAATTATTTTTCAATCATTTTTTAAGATAATTAAATTCTTTAAATACATTTATATATTATCATAAAAATCATTTTAAATAATTGGAATTTTGTAAAATTTAAGTGAAAATAATTATTTTTTCAAATTTTATTACAAGTTTCGAAAATCAAGTTTTGATGAATTTTAATATTGTGCAAATATTGTGAAAATAATATTGAAGTAACAAAAATATTAATAAAAAATTATTAAATGAAAAACTAAAAATAAAAATTAATCAAAATTTATAGCTTCTGACTTATTTTAAAATTCAATTTTGATAGTATTTTCTGAAAATTTCAAAGAACATACAAAAAATTATAACATTTTAGAAGCATTTTTAATATTCTGAAACAAAAATCTAAATTTTTAATTAAAATTCATTAAAATATTAATTAATTTTTTTAAATGCAGAAATTTTGCTAAGAAATTCAATTATTTTCTAAAAAAATTACATTTCTGAAAAATTTTAATAAATTTCTTGTCTGAATTTAAATTATTTTTAATATATGTAAAATTTTTATCAGATTTCTTGAAAAATGAAAATATTCCTATCAATTTTATTAAAATTTTTTAAGATAATTCAATTATTTAAAAATTTGTTGACAAAATTCTTAACGAAATAATTTAATTTTACGAAAAACTTATGTTTAATGAATTTTATGTCAAATGAAATCTATATTGAAATGGAAAATTATCTGAAATAAGTTTTATGTAAAATGAAATTTATATAAAATTTACATTTCGTCAAATTATAATTTTATGTGAAATAACATGTAGAATAAAGTTTTAGAACGAATTTTATGTCAATTGAAATTTAAGTCAAGTGATGAAAATATTTTTATGTATATATTTTATGTATATTTTTCGTTTGTTTCCGTTCTAAAAGCAAAAACCCCAAAATTGAAAACATCACGAATTTGAAATTTTAAATGAAATTTATGTCAAATGCCATTTATGTCAAATTAAATTTATGTCAAATGCCATTTATGTCAAATTAAATTTATGTAAAATGCCATTTATGTTAAATGACTGTTATGTGCTAAAAAATTTATGTAAAATGCAATTTATGTTAAATGATTTTATGTGCTTAAGAAATTTATGTAAAATGCAATTTATGTTAAATGATTTTATGTGCTTAAGAAATTTATGTAAAATGCCATTTATGTTAAATGATTTGATGTAAATTAACTACATAAAAGAAAATTAGTCGCGCACTATATAAAATCGAGAAAATAGAAGTCAAATATTTTCTCCCCCAATATTTACATAATTCATTTAATAGTGATTATAAAATTATAAATATAATAGAAGAAAATCTCTGAAATCTAGTTTTTCAATTTTCCAGTGCGCGACTAATTTTCTCGTCACATTATATGCTAATAATACTAATTGGAAAAGTTATAGTATATATATATCCCCCCCTCTTTTTTTTCTCATTCTTTATGTATACGTATATTAGTTTGTAAGTTCAGCTGTTGTTGTTTTCGTAAAGATGTATCTTTAAGCATGCCATTTTCACCTGTTATTAGGAAAGAGGAATAGAGAGAGAGGGAAGTTGACTCAGTAGCTTTAAAGACAACTATATCGCAGTCGTTGTCATTACTGTGAGGGTTCGAGAGAAGAAATTTATGATTCTCCAATATAGTCATTATACACAGGATTTTCAAACTCGACTCTATTTACTGTGTAGAAAATTCGTGATGTTTTCACTTTTGGGGTTTTTGCTTTTAGAACGGAAACAAACGAAAAATGTATAAATATTTTTTTCTTAATTTCTTAAGAAGTGTGGAGAATAGGAGCATGAGAGAAGGGGGTGTAGATATTTTACTGTGAGAAAAAATGGAAAATTTATTACAATGGGAAAAAAAGTTGCTTTTTTTCCTGTAAATATTTGTGTTTTACAAATATTTTTTTTATAAATAAAATTTCTAATAGAAAACTCTAATATAACTCTAATAGCAGTTTTTCCATAAGGATATCGAATTCGGACAAAAACGTTGCTCCGCAATCATTTTCATACGTTTCTTTGTCTCAATTTGATAACCTTAAAAAAACTTGCGAATATGAATTTTTAAAAATTTTTAATGTTATAATGTAAAATGTAAAGAAAAAATTATTTTTCAATCAATTCTATATATTTTAGACAAAAATATTTTTACATATATTCAATTTTTGGGTATATTTTATGTCTATAGGGATGCGTGTAAAAAAATTGTTTTCAAGCTTCAAATTTGTTATAAGCAATTGCATAAACAATTACGCACTTAAGGCGAAGATATGTTTAAAAAAATATTTGTTATTTTATAAATTTACTTTGATTGATTGCAATTAAAACCGTCTTTTTATAAAACTGATATTTTTCAATAATTTTTCTTAATAGTTTAAACAATTTTAATAAACAATAGAATCTTTCTGGAATTTTTTAATACAAAAGTATCAAATTTACACTTATTATCCTTGTAAAAATATAATTTTGCAATTAATTTTATTAATAAAAATACTTCTTAAAAAGTATTTATTAAACATTTTTAGACAAAAATAAATAGCGTCTTCTAAAAATGAAGATAAAGTTAAAAAAGTTCAATTTTTTTGTATAGTTATAAAAAAATTCAATTGGCGTAATCAAACTTTGAAGAAAACAAAAACAATTCATTTGTGTCCAAAAATGTCCGTACAGTGCAATTGTTTATAAAAATTGTTTAAATAATCAGAAAAATTATTGCAAAAGACCAGTTTCATACCGAGAAAGTTTAATCGTAAATAATCGAAAGCAAAATTTATAAAGAAGCAAATTACTTTTAGACCTAACTTTGCCTAAAGTGTAATTGTTTATATAATTTGTTTATAACAATTTTTAAGCAGAAAAGCTATTTTTCACTACTTACACACCTTCAGACATAAAATATACGCAATATTAAGTAACATTCAAAAATTATAAAATAAAAATTAATAAAAATTAATAATTATAGAATATGTTAGCGTAATCAGTAAATTACATTTTAAATTCAATTGTTTTTCCTTTTTTTGACTTTTCTTACAAACATTGCAACAAAATAACACCTACTTTTTAGTATAAAAAGCAATTTAATTCAATTTTTATAGTACGAAAAATAATTATAAACAAATGTTTTAAAAAATATTTTTCAATCATTTTTTAAGATAATTAAATTCTTTAAATACATTTATATATTATAATAAAAATCATTTTAAATAATTGGAATTTTGTAAAATTTAAGTG
Source organism: Leptopilina drosophilae (assembly GCA_032873175.1). NCBI lineage: Eukaryota > Metazoa > Arthropoda > Insecta > Hymenoptera > Figitidae > Leptopilina > Leptopilina drosophilae. The sequence goes on from CM065486.1 coordinate 10,920,827, forward strand.
AAAATAATTATTTTTTCAAATTTTATTACAAGTTTCGAAAATCAAGTTTTGATGAATTTTAATATTGTGCAAATATTGTGAAAATAATATTGAAGTAACAAAAATATTAATAAAAAATTATTAAATGAAAAACTAAAAATAAAAATTAATCAAAATTTATAGCTTCTGACTTATTTTAAAATTCAATTTTGATAGTATTTTCTGACAATTTCAAAGAACATACAAAAAATGATATAACATTTTAGAAGCATTTTTAATATTCTGAAACAAAAATCTAAATTTTTAACTAAAATTCATTAAAATATTAATTAATTTTTTTAAATGCAGAAATTTTGCTAAGAAATTCAATTATTTTCTAAAAAAGTTACATTTCTGAAAAATTTTAATAAAATTCTTGTCTGAATTTCAATTATTTTTAATATATGTAAAATTTTTATCAAATTTCTCGGAAAATGAAATTATTCCTATAACAATTTTATTAAAAATTTTTAAGATAATTCAATCATTTAAAAATTTGTTGACAAAATTCTTAACGAAATAATTTAATTTTACGAAATTTTCAATTATTTAATAAAATATTTATTTTTAGAGTCAAAAAATTTAATTATTCAACAAAATTTTTTATAATATTCTACACAAACATTCAATTCTTTTTCCAAAAAATAAAAATTTCAAAAAATTAATGCAGAATTTCAATTATTTTTAATACAATTTTAATCGAATTTCTCAAAAAATGTAATTATTATCTTGAGAATTTTATCAAAATTAGTCGAAAGAATTCTATTATTTAAAAAACTTGTTGATAAAATTCTTTACCAGAATTGAATTTGAAAAAAATTGAATTATTTAATAAATTATCTTTATTTGTATTTAACTAATTAAATTCTCGCGTAGAATTTTCTGATAATAATTAATTTTTAAATGAAGTTCGGTTAAAATTTGATATAAAATTTGAAATTTTTATTTTCTTACATATATTTAATTGGAGAATTTACGAATAATTATAAAATTTCGTAAAATTGAATATTTTAAACCAATGGATTTGAAAATTGTTAAACAACTTTTTCGAAAAATATTAAAAGTAATTGATTCATAAAAGAATAAATTTTAGATTCTAAAAATAATAATCGTAATAATGAAAATAATTTTTGAAAAAATTACAGTAAAAAAGTAGTAAGTGAACTTTTTTTAAAAAAATTAATTCCATAGAATTGTTCGTTAAAAGTATAAAAAATTTTCATTTTCAAAGAGTTTAATTTAAAACCTTTCGAAAATTTAAGTATTTCTAAAAATTTAAATAATAATTGAATTCTCTTAACAAATTTTAATGAAATTTTTAAGAATAATTTTAGTTTTCGAGAAATTTGATGAAACGAATTTTATAAAATATATATTAAAAATAATTTAAATTCCGCCAAGACTTTTATTAAAATTTTTCCAAATAATTGAATTTCGGAGAAAACTTGTATTATTTATAAAAATAATTGAAATTTTGACTAAAATTTTTGTAAATTTTTTAACATAATTTGATTTTTGCGAATAATTGATTACTTTGGAAAATAATTGAATTCTTCAGGCTAATTTTATTAAAATTCGATTTAAACAATTGAATTCTTTTGTGAAATTATATTAAAATAGTAAACGTTGAAAATAATTGAATTTTGCCAAATTTTTTAAATTAATTAAATTTCTACGAAGAATTTTATTAAAATTATTTAGCAAAACATTGAATTCTTACAAAAGAATTTCATTAAAATTTTCATTTATTTTCATTAAAATTTTTGAAAATATTTTAGTTCTTTGAAGAGTAAATAAAAAAATGAATAGTGTAATTGTTAAACTAAAATTGTTCTATAAATCCATTATTTCAAAAAATCAATTAAATATTAAAAAATTTAACTAATTTCAGAAGAATTTTAGTTATTAAAATTTTTCGAACGAAATTCCCTGACTTTTGCAGGTTTTTTCAATTTTGCTAAAATTCCCTGACATTTCCGGGTCTCTATTATGAAAAAAAAACACGGACAGTTACAATTATTATTAGAAAAAATTGAGATTTTGGTATATTTAAATTTTTAAATAATTGCAAATTCTAAAAGAACTTTCGGAAAATTATTCAAAATATAATTAATTTAGAGACGTTAAACAATAATTAAAAATTCTATAGTAAATAATTGAATTTCGGTAGAGTAATAATTGTAATTTTTTACAAATTAATAAAATTTGCAAATTTTACTCATTTGCCATTAATATTCATATTTTGCTATCAGAAAAATGTTGTCAGGAAAAATAATATATTGTCAGTAAGCTATTGCGAAGAATTGCCAAATTTCAAAACAATTGATTTTTTCTTGAAAAAATGTGAGTCAATTCTATTCGAAATAATTGCATTTTTCTGTAAAGAAAATTATATTGTCAGTAAAAATAATAATTTGCTGTAAATTAAAAATTTGTCAGGCAAAATGATAAACTGAAACTTGTGACCAAAAATTTTACTTTTCATTTCGGAAATAATTTAAAATCCTCTAATACCATAATTTCTCTTCATTGAATTTTTTTCAAGTGTTTCTCTTTCTTCATAATAATTTATATAGGGTATATATTGATCTTTTTAAAAATAAAAAAAAAATTGAACAAGAATCACGTATAAATTTTTTTTATTTCACTCCGCAAAGGACGTGGAGGATTAGAAAATGATTAAGAAATAAAAGACAGAGAGGGAGAGAGAGTGAAGGAAGCGAAGAAAAATAATTACCACCTGGATATAATACTTGGGATAACAAATTTCAGTCGACTTTATTTTTCTTTTAGGGGCACACACATTTAGAGAAATATTGTGTGTCCCCCTTCTATCTGGTTTAATGCATTCTACTATGGAGCACTTGCTTCAAGAGAGGATGCACCACCGGTGTTCGGTGTTGAGGATGGAAAAGAAAGGGGAACAAACACTCGTGCTCAAATTTCGAGGGAGGGATATTTCATTATATATACCAACGGGGAATGGTACAGCTTGTGAACACTCGTGTCATTCTCTGGTCCAACACCAATCGACGCAGGGTGTATGTATGTTGGGTGGTGGTGGAGGGGGAGGAGAGAGAGAGAGAGAAAGGTGAATCACATATTATATACCTATATATCTACTCGGCGAGGAACCATCTACTTTCTTTCACTTCTTCTCTCCTGGTAGTTATAGTATATATATTTATATATATATATACATTTATATATATATATATATATATATATATATATATATATATATATATAAATGTATACAATATATAGATATACATATATGCCAACACTTCGCTACGCGTTTCCTTTTATTCCATTACCGTTGCCATTTTTATATTTTCGTAACATCCAACTATTATTAATAATTAAATAATTAAATTTTTCTCATTTTTTGCACTTAAAAAATGTATTTTACTGGAATAAAATCATAAGCACATACAAAAAATTGTTTTTTAGCCGAGACACTACAATAGTATATATTCCCATACGTTTTAGCTTCCTGAATCCGAATCCGAAGTCAGAATTATTGTCAAATTGTTTCTTTTTTTTGAGTTATACTCAAAAACGACTCAAAAACCCGATTTAAAATTTTAAAAAATAGAAATTTTTTTTATAACACTGCAGTAGTATATTTCTATGTAGTTTTTCCCGCTAAATCCGAATTCGAAGTCAAAATTAACAGATTTGCTGAAAATTTTGAGATAATCTCAAAAAACGACTCAAAAACCCGAATTAAAATTTTAAAAAATAGAAAATTTTTTTATAACACTGCAGTAGTATATTTCTATGTAGTTTTTGACGCTAAATCCGAATTCGAAGTCAAAATCAACAGATTTGCTGAAAATTTTGAGATAATCTCAAAAAACGACTCAAAAACCCGAATTAAAATTTTTAAAAAATAGAACATTTTTTTTATAACACTGCAGTAGTATATTTTCATGCATTTTTTCACGCTGAATCCGCGAATTCGATGTCAGAATTAACAGGTTTGCTCAAAAATTTTAAGATAAATTCAAAAAACGACTCAAAACCCCGAAATAAAATAAAAAAAATAAAAAATTTCTTTTAAAACACTACAGTAGTATATTTCTATGTAGTTTTTCCCGCTAAATCCGAATTCGAAGTCAAAATTAACAGATTTGCTGAAAATTTTGAGATAATCTCAAAAAACGACTCAAAAACCCGAATTAAAATTTTAAAAAATAGAAAATTTTTTTATAACACTGCAGTAGTATATTTCTATGTAGTTTTTGACGCTAAATCCGAATTCGAAGTCAAAATCAACAGATTTGCTGAAAATTTTGAGATAATCTCAAAAAACGACTCAAAAACCCGAATTAAAATTTTTAAAAAATAGAACATTTTTTTTATAACACTGCAGTAGTATATTTTCATGCATTTTTTCACGCTGAATCCGCGAATTCGATGTCAGAATTAACAGGTTTGCTCAAAAATTTTAAGATAAATTCAAAAAACGACTCAAAACCCCGAAATAAAATAAAAAAAATAAAAAATTTCTTTTAAAACACTACAGTAGTATATTTCTATGTAGTTTTTCCCGCTGAATCCGAATTCGAAGTCAAAATTAAGAGATTTGCTCAAAATTTAGAGATCAACTCAAAAAACTGATGAAAAAGCGATTTAAAATGAAAAAAGGAAATTTTTTTTACCTATACTAATGTATTCCCATGTATAGTATATATTTCACTTTAATTCACTTTAATTTAATATCACTTTAATTTCAGTGTCAGATTCTTCAAGTGGCTCAAAAACTCAAATTAAATTATTTTCATGAATTTAAAAATTTTTTCAAAATAATTTGTCAAAATTCAATTGTTTTCAATGCGTATACTATATTTTAAAAAATTCTAAAAAAAAGAATTAAATTAGTTAAGAAGAAATTTTAATAAAATTCGTCTCAAGAATTCAATTATTTTCAAAAGTAATATATAATCATTTGCAAAAATCAAATTTTGTTCAACATTTTTTTTTTAAATTTAAGTAAAAATTTCAATTATCTTCATTTTCAATTATTTCTTTAAATAATAATATTTTTCTTCGACATTCAAAGATTTCTGAAAAATTTTAATAAAATTCTTATCAAAATTTCAATTTTTTTTTTAATATTTACAATATTTTAATAAAATATTTATTTTCATAGTCAAAAATTCAATTATTTAACAAAATTAGTAATACTATTTTACACAAACATTCAATTCTTTTTCAAAAAAATAAAAATTTCAAAAAATGATTGCAGAATTTCAATTATTTTTAATACAATTTAATTCGAATTTCTCAAAAAATGTCATTATTCTTTAGAATTTTATTGAAATTTGTCGAAAGAATTCTATTATTTAAAAATTTTTTTGATAAAATTCTTTACCCAGAATAACTCAAAATTTTGAGTCATTTTAAAAACTCTGATATGTAATTCATATTCATACTAGTTATGTTATACATTTTTTTCTAATTTTTTTATTTTGATTCGGTTTTTCGAGTATTTTTTTAAATTACTGCAGAATTTTGAGCATATCTGACATCAAATTCGAATTTAGCGGCAAAAAATACATAAAAATATACTATCGTGGTGTCACAATTTTTTTTATTTTAATTTGATTTTTTTGAGTCATTTTTTGAGTTAATCTCAAAATTTTGAGCAATTGTTTCAATACTGACTTCAAATTCGGATTCAGCGGGAAAAACTACATAGAAATATATACAAAAAATATTAAAGACTAATTTACATTTTTTTAATTCTTAATTTTTATAAATCACTGAGTAAAAAAAATAAATTTGATAAACAAAATAGTCCCAGATAATTAATAATTTTACTCAAATATTTCAAAATTAATTGAAATTAAAAAAATGGCGTTTACATTATTCAAAAAAATATAAACTTTAAAAGCTTTAAAAATTCAGGTATATTTATAAAAATTTTAAACGCAACTTTTTTAAAATTCAATTTTAGATTAATACCCAGATTTAAATCTAAAATTTTATAAAATTTCAATTTTGAATGCATTTTTGACATAGTTTTTTAAAAGAATTTAATAATTTAAATGCAATTACATTTTTTTTATATAGTTCATTAATTATAAAAAATAATTGATTTACACAAGAATTTTAATTAAAAACACTTATGAAAATGTCAATTATCATTATGTAAATAATATACTTCTCTGTAATTTAATTATTTTCAAAAATTTTAATAAAATTCTTTGTAAAATTTCAATATTTTTTAATATTATTTTCAAAAAATTTTCTAAATTCAATTACATTTACAAATTTTTTTCTAAATTTGAAGAATTTTAAAAAATAATAATTTAATTACTTTCAGGAAAAATAAATTTTTTTTCAAGGATTCAATATTATTTTTGCATATAAATGATAAAATTCTTTTCGAAAATTCAATCACTGCCGCATAAATAATAAAACTCATCGCAGAAATTCAATTATTCTTAATAGTTGCAATTTTAATCGAATTTCTCCAAAAATGTAATAACCTTTAAAAATTTCTTACTAAAATTCGTAGAAAGAATTCAATTATATTTTTCAAAAATTGTTGGATAAAATTCTTTATGTACATTTTATTTTCAAGCAACATTCAATTATTATCTGAAACTTTAACTGAAATTAATTTTTAAATCAATTTTTATTAGAAATTTCTATGAAAATTCAATATTATTTAAATATAAAGAGAAAAAACTTTGTTGAAAAATTGAATTTTTCTTGAAATTTAATTCTTATACATAATTTTATCGTCAAAAATTTTAAATAATTCAATACTTCCAACCAATTTTTGAACATTTTTAAGAATAATTAAATTTTTCGAAAAAGTGTATTAAAATAGTGTTAGAAATAATGAAAATTCTGCAATGAGTTTTATTATTTATGAAAATAGTTGAATCATAAAACAATTGATTATTTATGAAAAAATGTATGAAAATTTTATTCTAAATAATTGCATTCCAGTGCAATTTTTATTTTTCTTGAAAATGATTGATATTTTTTTAATATTATTAAAATTTTTGTTCATTAATTGAATTATTTTGGTAAATTTTATTAAAATAGTAGAATATTAAAAAATCATTAAATAAAGAAAAATTTTTTGAAAATAATTAAATTTCTGTGATGAATATTGTGCTATTTATAAAAAGAGGAATTCTAAAATTCTTTTGAAAAGAAAAAAATTTTAGAATAATTTCTATATATAATTAATAATTTTTGCAAGAAATTTTGATATTTATAAAAATTATTGAAATTTTTACGAGAATTTTTATTTAATTTTTGAAAACAATTAATTTTTTTAATAAAGTATTTCAATATTTTTTAAGATAATTGAATTTTTTGAAAGAATTTCATTCTAAGTTTTAAAATTGAAACAAATTTCAACAGAATTAAAATTGTATATATAGATAAAACCGAATTATCAGGTGAAGATTTTTTTTTGTGTGGAAAAATGTTTTTGCAAAGAACCACACAATTAATGAAATAAAAGTTTACCAAGTAAAATTTATAACTAAAGTTATTTCGTATTGAATTGAAACAAATAGAATATTGAATTGTGACGCGCGATCTGAAGGATGGGTCCTTAGAAAAGAAAATCACTGGTTATGTTATTATAGCTTTACTTTTTTCTTGTTTAAATGTTTCTTTTTACGTATTGCAAATTAAAATCAGTTTTTATTAAATAGTTCAGTTGTAGTGAAGACTTAAACATTAATGAATCCAATTGACAGTTGATCCTTTTTTTGGAATTTCATTTGCAAAATTGCAGACATAACCTACAATTTTTTGCTTCTATCGTTTTTTAGTTAAAAACATCATATTTTTAAACTGTTTTTTAGTTATACGTAATCTATATATAAATATTTGAAGTTGTAGCCCAAAAAATTTGTTAAATTATGTTTCAATATTTTTAAATTTAATAAAAAGGTGAATTTTTTATTTGACAAACTATTCATCTCCGAAGTCTTTTTCATATTTAGTAAGCGTTATTGTTTTGTTATTAATAATTCTTTTCAATTACCTAACCCTTGAATTATAAAAAAATTTTCCGTTTTATTTAAAATAAAATATTTTCAATTTTTTAAAATACAATATATTAAGTAGAAAGTTAGATGAATAATAAAATTATAATTAAAAATAAAAATTTTTTACAGAAAATATCAATTTTGAACTTGAAATGATAAATTAAAAAATCCATTACAATTTTTTTCTGTTCAATATAAAAAAATATATATTAGTTATTTTTGAAAAGATAAAATAGTTAAAAATAAATGATTAAATACACAATTCATTAAATTATAAATGAATAATGTTAAAAGTTTGATAAATTAAAGAAATTAAATTTAAAAGGAATTTTTTTTACGAAAACCCCAATATTGATTACATATTTAACCTTCAAAACACTTAATATTAAAATAATGCTGGAAGGCTTATTTTTGAAAATTAATTTTGCGCAACTCAGATTTGTATCTTTAAACGTATTTAAAACCTACTCAGGATGACAAAAAAATTTAGAAAATGTAAAAATTAAATTTTTTTAGTTTTTGGAAAAAAACGTGTGTCTTTCAAAAGAATCACTCATGTACATACATATATATTTTTTTTATTTACGATATATTTGGTATATATACGAGGTGGCTTTGCAGGTTTTCATTAAGATTCTTTTTGGTATCGGTTTTCACTTTATGATGTATATACGTCTATATATATATATAGGTATAAATGAAGTACAATAAGGGATGGTGAGCCACGATCATCACTCCCCAAAAATCAGGGTGGCATTCAGAAGTTATAATGTAAACCGCGAGGCCAGTAAGCGAGCAAGTGTTCCTCCGTGACCAATGAGCGCTTGCACGCATGTGTGCACTTCCCAATGCGATATTAATATCACGATTATCATCTACGTATTATCGACCAACCCCTATATACCTATATATACATAAAACCCCCTGGTTGTACGGTGGTTCAAATATATAAGTTGCCTTCATCCCCCTTTGTAATATTTTCCCTTTGACCTCACCCCCTCTTATCCTTGCTGCAAGGTGTTCCCTCAGTTTTTTCTGCCAACATTTTTTAAACGTCGCTGAAATTGTCAAAATCGGGGGAAACAGATTTTTTTCATTTATTTCCATTTTTTTCAAAATTGAAAAAACACTTTTCGAAATTCAAGTCCAGCAACATTTTTGCAGATTATTATATTAAGCAACTAGCAACAATTCAAGCTATTCGAAAGTTCCCCCACAGCACCGAAAGTTTCCTAAAAATTTATTAAATATTTATTTGCAATATTCGGAATATTTAACTGAAAAGTTTAGTAAAAATTGTGTTAAGATTTAAATGTCCCGATAAAATAAATGTTTATCGCGAAACTTTTCTAAACATTTAATTAAAAATGTAATTAAATAGAATTAAAAATAAAATAAAATAGATAAAGAATAAAATAAAAAATAGAATAAAATAGATAAAGAATAAAATAAAAAATAGAATAAAATAAAAATATAGTTAAATAGAATTAAAAATAAAATAAAATAGAAAAAGAATAAAATAAAAAATAGAATAAAATAAAAATAGAATAATTATTAAAAGTTTCGCGATAAACATTTATTTTATCGGGACATTTAAATCTTTACACAATTTTTACTAAACTTTTCAGTTAAATATGCCGAATATTACAAGTAAATATTTAATCAATTTTTAAGAATTTTTCGGTTCTGTGGGGGAAGTTACGAAAAATTCAATTACATTTAACAAAAAATATTTATACAATTCTTCACAACAATTTTGAAAAATTTAGCTAAATAATTCAATTCTTAAAAAAAAGGTCAAACTTCCTTTAAAATTCAATTATATCTTCATAAAGAATAAAATTTGAACAGAAATTCAATTAATTTAGAGTATTATTAAAAAAAATTCGAAAAAAAATTATTTTAAAAAAATATTTATATAATTAATTAATAATAATGATTCAATCACTCGGTTCAACAACACATAATTATGTCTAAAATTCTTCACAATAATTCAATTACTTTCACTGATAATATAACATTTATATATGTGACGCGCTCCGAAGAAAGGTACCTAAGAAGCAAAAAATTTTAGGTTGTTTTCAATTTTTCTAGAAAAAATACAGAAAGCAAATCAATTATTAAGTTTAAATTATTGATCTTCAAGTCTTCATTACATTAAAAATATTCAATAAAAATTAGTTTCAAATTCAAATAATTAAAAATAAACTTCTAATCAAGATAAATCTAACACGATCCTAACCTATAATTCGTTTGCTTCTTAGGTATAACCTTTCTTCGGAGCGCGTCACATATAATGGAATAAATTCAATTTAAAAAAAAATTTTTTGATGAAATCCTAAGCAAAACAACTTTGAAATAAAATTCTTCTTTAAATCAATTATTTTTAATCAATATTATATTTTAGAAAGTTTTTCTTTGGGAATTTTTAAATCCATTTGTTCACAATTTATAATATTACGTAAAATTCCAATTACTTATAAATTCTTCAATTAAATATACATTACAAAATAAAAAGTTAAAATAATTTGAAAATAAAAAAAATTAGTTCCATAGAATTTTTAATTAAAATTATGAAAAATTTAGATTTTTAAAGATTTTAATTTCAAACTTTTACAAAATTCGATTATTTCTAAAAATTTTAATTATATTATTATAACTTCTTGAAAATTCAATTACTATTATCTATGGAAGTTAACTGAAATTAATTTTTAAATCAATTTTTATTAGAAAATTCTAGAAGAATTCAATTATTCAAATACAAATTCAATTACTATTATCTCTATGGAAGTTAACTGAAATTAATTTTTAAATCAATTTTTATTAGAAAATTCTAGAAGAATTCAATTATTCAAATACAAACACTGATAATTTATTGAATAATTAAATGATTCTTAAAAGTGAATTTTTATAGATAATTTTATCAATATTAAAATAATTGAAATTCTGTAATCAGCTTTACTATTTGTGAATATAATTGAATTATTGCCAAGAATTATACAAAAATAAGTTTAAAATAAATTTGTTTTTTTTAAAATGTCTCTTCAAGTTGTATTTTTAATAATTGAATTCTCCTCAAAGTTTCATTATTTTAGAAAATAATTGAATATTCTTGTAGTAATTTGTCAAAATTATTTTTCAATAATTGAATTCTTTTAAGAAAATTTAGTAAAATAACTAAAACTAAGCAATGAAATTTGTTCAAATGTTTTTAAATAATTGAATTCTATTATTTTTAACAATAATTGAATTCTTCTGAGAAACTTTATAAAAATAGTAAGATATTACAAATCATTGAAATAAGGAAATTTTTTGATAATTCTTTGACTTTTGCCATAAATTTTATTGAAATTCCTAAAAATAATAAATAGTTGGAAAATATACAATTTATTTAATCAGGAAAACTTTTTAAAATTATTTTTTTAAATAATTTTATAACTGCGAAGAATTTAATGCTAAAGTTTATAAGTTTGGATTTTTCGAAAATATTTATGCTAATTCTATTTTAAATAATTAAACTTCTGAGAATTTTTCATTTTTTCAAAAAAATAATTGAATGTTTGTGTAAAATACTATCAACATTTTTATTTAATAATTGGATTCTTTTCAAAAATTTTATTAAAATAGTAAAATATGGAGAAAGGATTTGGGTTTAAAATTTTTATAAATCGATAAACTTTAAAAGGTTTCAATTTAATTTTGTTTCTAAATTTATATTTTCAATAAATTTACTTAGAAATTTTAAAAAACATAGATTTTTGCAAAAGATTAAAAATCCAGGTTCTTCTTGAAGTTTAGTTCAAATATCTCAATATATATATATAATATATTTAATTATTATTATAAAATTTTATATTATCAAATTCATGTCAAAATTTCAATTATTTTCAAAACTTTCCCTATTTAATTTTAATTTTGTACTATTTTTATAAAGTTTCTCAAGAAAATTAATTTATAAAGTTTCTCAAGAAAATTCAATTATAAAGTTTCTCAAGAAAATTCAATTATTTAAAAATAATTTTGACAAAGTTCTAAACAAATATTCAATTAATTGAAAAAAAGCAATTCAATTATTTAAAATAGAATTTGCATAAATTTAAAAAAAATCAAATGTTTTAAAATTTGACTTTAAAGTCTTTGCGATAATTCAATATTATATTCAAAAATTTTTAAATATTTTTCAGAGATTTAAGGGAATTTGAACCTTCATGACGTCACAGTATTAAAATATATGCTTTGCATCAATTGTGACGTCATAATGGTTCAAATGCCCTTAATTTATTTTCAGAAATACTAAAATTCTTCGCAGAAATTCAATTATATTTAAAAAATAGAAACAATTCAATTATCCTTAGAAATAATTAGCAAAATGTCCAATGTCATAATTTCGTAATTAAATAGAAGAAGAAAAAATAAATTTTAAATTCGTTTTGGTAGAAAGAAGTAGAATTTAATTTTGAACATTTGAAACAACTGAAAGTGGTATTTGAATAAAAATTACAATTTCCGGTAAATAAGAAACATTTGATAAATTGTAGGTTATATTACTTTAATCGGCTATGATTGACAAAAAGTTATAATTTCTATTTAATTATAACCCTAAATTGTTGAAAATATAGAAAATTAAATACCTTACGCTTCTACCAAAAGGAATTTAAAATTTAAGATGACCTCGTTTAAAATAGGAAATTGTGACATTAAACTTACTTTTGTTCCGATTGTTTATCAGATTCTTCCTTAATAATAGAAAGTTGAAAATTCAGAAACTTTATACATAGATACTTTATTCCTTTTGTCACCGCATGGTCATTATAACTTTTTCTATAGTGAAAAATTATTATTAACAGGTCGTAAATTATATATATTATACTTGTCCTATAACCATATATAGTTTAGTGATTTTAATTTTGATGGATAATAAAGATCCATGAGCGTGAGGGATGTCCGGATATAAAATATATAGAAGGAAAATTAATAATACATCTCGCTGTCGTGGAGAAAACATTATTTTAGAAAGCCACAGCACACTTTTGACACTTGCAGAAGCGCGACGAATCACCTTTATAGTACAATGCTGCTCCCCGCAAAAACAGTCATAATTCAGATTTGTGCGTGCGTGATTGCGTTATAAGGGAATGGAGAACAATAAGATTCTTGTGTCAAAAAAAGAAGAGAGAGAGAGAGAGAGAGTGAGGTCGTCCCCCTTTTCTCTCGTTATTTTACCCCTCGGAAAATTTTATATATATATATGAAAGTGGGCGTTCCAACTTTAATTAAGCATCAATTCTTTTCTCTTTATTAATAATATCTTCATTTTTGTCATACATGTTCTATTTTTATTAAAAAAAATTTTTTCTATTTTTAAAAATAATTTATTAAAAATTTTTAATTTAAAATTAATTCCACTGAAGAACTGTCATAAAGTTATAACTTAGAAATCATTTAATATTTTTTTTGTAAAATTGTAATTTTATTTCTCTTGAAATTAGTTTCAGTTTTGAAAATTTTAACGCAATTATTTGAAAGAATTTAGTTATATATCTTAATTTTAAATAGTAAAATTCTTTTTCAAAATTAAAAAAAAACCCTTGTCAATATTTCAATTGTCTTTATAAATAGTGTCACGGTAAAAAAATCTTTCGAGAAACTTCCCCAAAATCATGGTGATGCAATTTTAACTAAAAAAGGTACCACTAATACTATTTTATCACTTTTCCCAAATTTTATAGAAAATTTCACTAATTCACGCATATTTTCAAAATTTATAAAATTCTTCGCAAAAATTCAATTATTTTCAAAAAATCGAAACATTTCAATTATTTTCGGAAATTTTTATAAAATTTATGTCAAAATATAAATTATTATAAAAAATTTTCCTTATTTCAATAATGATTTTCAATATTCTACTATTTTAATAAAATTTCTGAAAAGAATCCAATTATTAAACAAATATTTTCAGAATATTTTAAACAAACATTCAATTATTTTCAGAAAAAAATAAACAATTCTCAGAAGTTCAATTATTTAAAATAGAATTTGCATAAAAGTTTTCGAAAAATCCATTCTTTTTAACTTTGGCATTAAATTCTTCGCAGTAATTAAATTAAAAAAAAAAACATTTAAATTCTTTTTCAGGAATTTAATTATTTTCATAAATAATAACATCATTATTTTTGTAAATAACAATAATATTCGTCAGGAGAATTCATATATTTTTAAAATTCATAAAATCCTTCGCAAAAATAAAATTATTTGCAAAAAAAAAAATTGAAACAATTCAATTATATGAATGGCAAAAAATTTTTCTACAAAATTCAATTCTTTTAAGAAATTTTAATAAAATTCATTGTAGAAAATTAAATTATTTTCCGAAATTTTAATAAAATTCATTGTAAAATTCAATTATTTTCAAAACTAATAAAATTTAATTATTTTCAGAAATTTTTATAAAGTTTATGGCAAAATTTAAATTATTATCAAAAATTTTCGTTATTTCAATGATTTTTAATATTCTACTATTTTTATAAAGTTTCTCAGAAGATTTCAATTATTGTTAAATTTTTTGATACTTTATATTCTATACATAAACATTCGATTATTTTCCAAAAAAAATAATATTTTACAGGAATTGAATTATTTAAAATAAAAATTATTAAATTCTTCGCAACAATTTAATTGTTTGCATAAATTTTCCTAAAAGAATTTAATGCTTGAAAAACATCATTTTTGACAAAGTTTTACGTGAATATTCAATTATTTTCTAGAATAAAGAAAATTTGTGGGAAATTCTTTTTTTTTAAATTCAAAATACAACTTGAATAATCTTTTTAAAAAAATTAATTTTGTATGAAACTTTTTTATATAATTCTTGACAATAATTCAATTATTTTCACAAATAATAAAACTCATTACAGAATTTCAATTATTTTTAAATACAATAATTTTAATCAAATTCCACAAAAAAATGGAATAAATCTTAAAAAGTTATTAAAATTTGTAGAAAGAATTCAATTATTTAAAAACTTTTGTTAATAAAATTATCTATAAGAATTCAATTTTAAGAATAATTCAATTATTCAATAAATTATCTCTGTGTGTATTTAAATAATTGAGTTCTTCTAGAATTTTCTAAAAAAAATTTATTTGAAAAATAATTTCAGTTAAGTTTTATATCTATAATTAAATTTTCGATAAGTTTTACTAATAATTAAATCTTTTAGAAATAATCGAATTGTGTAAAAGTTTTAAATTCAATTCTTTGAAAATCTAAATTTTTCATAATTTTAATTAAAAATTCTATGGAACAATTTTTTTTCATTTTAAAATCATTTCAAATTTTTATTTTGTAATGTTTATTTATAATTGAAGAATTTATGTATAATTGAAATTTTACGTAAAATTAAATTGGGACCAATTACGGATTTAAAAATTTCTAAAGAAAAACTTTTTAAAATGTAATATTTATTAAAAATAATTGATTGTTATAAACAAATAAGAATTAAAAAATATTTTGGTAAAACTAAAATACTTCTACAACCCCCATTAGGTGAACTTTTTTTAATAAAATTGAATTTGATTTTTAAGGAACCTCCAAAAAATATTAAAAATAATTGAATTAGAAAAAAAATGTTATAGATAAAGTTTTTGAGTATATATCTAATAATATTTAGAGTGAATCAGAATATTCTTTATAGAGTCAGGGAAAAAGTAAAAATTTTTTCTGAAGATCAGAGAAAAGTCAGAGAAATACAAAAATTAATTTTTGTGATAATCCTGTTAGGCTTATTATATTTATTAGATATAATTATTTGCCAAAAATAAAACAATTTACACGAACTTAAGTAAATCCATAATGATAAAAGAAATATTAAATTAAATTTTTAAATAGCGTGTGTAAAAGACAAATTTAAAAATATTTAAAAACCACTTTAGTCGGGGGTTTATTATTTGGAATAATACAGGTATTTAATGTTTGTAAACATAGTAATCGATGATTCAAAGAAAGAAAAGGAGAGAGAGAGAAAGAGAGAGAGTTGTTGATTTGTTTAGAGGAATTTATTGATAAACTTCTATTTGGACTTTTAGGTCACGTGGCGTCGACATATTGTTCGCAGTCTCAATGGCAACAACACCATGTAATACGACACGTGACCACACGAACCCCATGAGTGCTTCATTGCCAGCCATTAAGAACTGTTTACTTCATTTTAAGAGTCAATTCACTTTCAACATGTACACACTTTATATATATATATATATAGCCTATTTTTATTAAAAAACAGAAAAGGAAAATAAAAACAAAAATCGTTTTTATCCAAAAATTTAAAAAAATGTTAAACAAATTTTTAAAATATACTTTTGTTTAGAATTAGAAAAATTTGAAAAAGTTTATTTTTTAACTATATAGGAAATTTTAATTTTTTGGTAATTTCATAATCAAGATTCACTTATTAAGTAAATATTTAATAATTATTTTTAATATTTTTAACAATTTTAAAATAACTTCATAACATTCTTCATGGAAGAATTCAATTTTTTCTCATAAATATAGTAAAACTCTTCGCAGAAATTAAATTATTTTCAATGCAAATATTGTAATAAAATTTTACGAAGGAATTCAATTATTTTTTCAAATTTTGCGGATAAATCCATTGAAACAATTCAATTATTTAGTAAAGTCTTTGCAAACATTCAATTCTCTTAAAAATTATTCTAAAAGTGATGTTAAAACCTTAAAAATTAAATTGTAAATCTGTAAAATTTATCTATAAAATTTATGGTAAAAATTTTATTTACTTTCCAAATTTATGTTAAAAATTCAATTTGTTTCCATATTTTTATGAAAATTCGATTAGTTTCCAAATTTTTAAGAAAATTCTTGTAAAATATTAAATTACTTTCTTTAAAAATTAAAAAAGTGACACAATTTGTTTATAAAAATGTTATTAGTATCAAATTTTTAATCAAATTTCACTGAAGGATTCAGCAAAATTTTTTTACAATTTTTAATAAAATTTTTCGAAAAAATTCATTTATTTTCCAAATTTCTAATAAATTCTTGGAAACAATTCAATTATTTTTAAAAAATAGTAAAATTCTTCGCAAGAATTAAATTATTTCTATAAATAATAAAATATTTCACGCAGAAACTCAATTATATTCAAATCAATTTTTCTAAAGTTTACCAATAAAATATTTAATTACTTAATTTTTAACAAAAGCGATTATTTTAAATACTTGAAAGAAATTCTTCATAAAATTCAATTACTTTCAAAATTTTGAATTAAAATCAATAAAGAAAGTAAATTATTTTTAAAAAATTCAAAGAAATCCATTGAAATAATTGAATTATTTAGTAAAGTCTTTGCAAACAATTATTTTAGAAATAATTATAAAAGTGATGATTAAACCTTAAAAATTAATTTCTGTAAAATTTATGTTAAAAATTCAATTAGTTTCCAAATTTATGTTAGAAATTCAATTACTTTCCAAATTTATTTTAAAAATTCAATTAATTTCCAAATTTGTGTTAGAAATTCAATTACTTTCCAAATTTTTAAGAATATTCTTGCAAAATATTAAAATCTTTTCTTTAAAACTTAAAAAATGATACAATTTGTTTATAAAAATTGTATTAATGTCAAATTATTAATCGAATTTCACTGAACGATTCGCAGCAAAAAATTTTCGAGAAAAAATTCATTTACTTTGCAAACTTCTAATAAATTCCTGGAAACAATTCAATTATTTTTCAAAAAATAGTAAAATTCTTCGCAAGAATTAAATTATTTCTAAAAATAATAAAATATTTCAAAAGAATTCAATTATATTCAAAACAATTTAAATAAACTTCAACAATAAAGTATTTAATTATTTAATTTTTAACAAAAGCGATTATTTTAAAAACTTGAAAGAAATTCTTTATAAAATTTAATTACTTTCAAAATTTTGAATTAAAATTATTAAAGAAAATATTTATATTATTTATTTTAATTTTCGATTTAAATGAAATTTAAAGACATTCTTCAAATGAAGGTAATCACAATTTTGAAAATCCTTAATAAAATTCTTCTCAAGAATAAAAAATAAAAAAAATAAAATTTTTCAAAGAAATGCAATTATTTTTAATTTAATTGTAGTAAAATTTCCCAAAAGAATACATATTATTTTAATAAATATTAATTAGGAACATTTAATTATTTTCAAAAATTCTGATGAAATTGTTCTGAAAAATTATTTTTTAGTGAATTATTATTTTAAATATATAGGTAGTTAAAATTCTTCGCAGTAATTCAATTATTTTTCAACAGAATAATAATTTTCTAAAACTTCTCAACATCTATAATTATTATTTAAAAAAAAAATGTAATAAAAATGTTTTCGATTGAATACAATTATTTTTAAAATTTTTAAAAAATTATTTGAAAACATTCAATTATTTTTAAGAATTATGTTAATGAATCCTTTAAAACAATATAATTAATTTTATATATAAATTAAGAAGAGATAAAAAGATTCTTTGCAAGAATGTTAATAATTTTTATGACATTAATTAGATACATAAAATTTAAGAAGAATAATATAATCATAAAAATGATCAAGCGTTTGGTGCACTAACACCAATTTAATTTTCAAAATTATAATTTTTAAAACAATATTTTCGCTCCTAAATTTTCTCAACGGATTTTGCTCCCTTATAATAACTTTTAATTCTATACGTTCACTTACGTTGAGATTCTTTTCAAATTTTTTAAAGCCGCAAGAACAGTGAAATAAATTAATTGTTTATATAACAAATTTCTTAAATAATTATTAAAAATAATATTTTCAAATAATTTCTAATTCTAAACGAAATTATAATTTATTCCCTTTATATTCTCGCTCTATTGCACGAAAAAAAATCTTCACCTTCGGAACAACTACAAATTTCACTACATTAGCGAAATTTTTATTTATTGCAGCGAATACTTTCGCTATTTCAACTAATAATTTCGCTATTTTAGCGAAAATTATCGCTGTTCCACTTAAAGGTTTTTTTGTCGTGTTGCAGTTCATTCATTTTGGGAGAAATAAAAGTTTTGTTTAAAAAGGTGCAAAAAAAATTCATTGAATAACAACATTGCAATAACATTAATTAAAAAAAATTTTTTTGTTTTCTGTTCTCTGGTGGACACATTCATTCTACTGGTCAAATAGAAAAGTTTTTTCAACACTTCGATTTAAAAAAAATTCTTTAAAATTAATTTAAAATTAATTTTTTAATTAAAAATTCTTTTCATTTTCTCTGAATATTTCACTTGAATATTCTGACCGAATAATAATTTTACACAATAATTTATGCAAAATTTATTTTACCTTCAGTGTGAGGCAAAAAATTAAAAGAGAAAAGAAAACCTGTCTCCTTCAATCATGGAATTATATTAGATCAATCATAACAGGATGAAATTTTATGGAGGGCATTGATGTTGGTGTATAGTTTTAAAAAGCCACTCACCCTCAATTTTAATTCTCCTTAGGTGACCAAAAGAGCGGACACAGATATATATTTTTCAAGGGTGCCAGAGAAAGAGGGGTGGGGGGGGAATTGATTTCTCTCTCTCTCTCTCTCTCTCTCTCTCTCTATTGTATTGGATTAATTTAAGCATCAGGGGTCGTCGTTTGCAACCACATTTCAGAGGCCTCGGTTATATATATTATGTTCACAAAACTTGTGTGCCAAGTGAATCGTGTTTTAGTTATAGGGAGAAAAATGGGGAAGATGAGAATGTCACATCCATATCAAAGCGCAGGGATATGAGATGCAAAAGGGGGGTGGGGCAACTAATACTATTTTGTCACGTGACGCTCGTGTCACCTGCCTTTGCACACGTGATTTTTCTAATTCAAATACCAAACAACACGAGATCTTCAACTTATAACAATATAATGGTATTATTCTAATGGCTTTGAAAAGATTTAAAAACCAAACTGAAAAGAAAATTATAAATTTCAAAATATCAGTTAAAATTTTAAAAAATAATTGAATATTTAAACCGTTATAACAGGAATTTTATAGAAATTAATTAAATTGACAATTCCAGAAATAAAGAAGATTGTGTGTAAACATTGCATAAGGGAAACACAGTCAAAGTTGGACCTTTAATAGGACCCCTGCTGTTTCAAAAATAAGAACAATAGCGCTACCTACACGAGAGCGTCACTAAGCTTCTCTCAGTGAAACTTAACCCCCCACAGCACCGAAAGTTTCCTAAAAATTTATTACATATTTACTTGCAATATTCGGCATATTTAACTCAAAAATTTAGTGAAAATTGTGCAAAGATCTAAATGTGCCTATTAAATAAATTTTCGCCTAATTATTATTATTATTATTATTATTATTATTATTATTATTATTATTATTATTATTATTATTATTATTATTATTATTATTATTATTATTTTAATAAGAAAAAAATTAGATAAAAACAACGGTTTTAGTAACGTTCCATTTTTTCTAAAAATGTTTATAACTTTTTTAATTTTATAAATCATACAGTTCACGATGTTCAGTAAAAGTTTTCAATTGTGGAAATGTTCTTTAAAATTGTTATAAAAAAAAATTACGACTTTCATGGTGAGCACAAAAATTAATTTGTAACTAAAATCTACATTTTTTTTAGAAATTAAATATTTTATTATTATGATTTATGCAAAGGTATTAAGATTTCAATAATTTCAAATCTTTTAAAATTGAATAATTGCGGTGAGAATAATTGCCACTGTAAGTTTTTAAAAATTCTTTTCAAGATTTCAATTCAATTATTATTTTCTAGAAAATTTAAATAAATTCTTCTCAAATTCAATTATTTTTAATATCTTTTAAGAAAGTTCCTTAGAAATTAAATTATCTTTTAAAAAATCCACCAAAAACTATTTTAAAAATACTTTTAAAAAAATCAATTATTTAACTAAATTTTTATTTAATTCTCAACAATAATTTGATTACTTGAACTAATATTAACATTTTCAATGGAAATTAAATTAAAAAAAAATTTTTTTTTGATGAAACTCTAAGTAAGATTTTAATTATGTTCATAATAATGAAACTCATAAAAGAAATTCAATTATTTTTATTTTTGAATACTATTTTAAATTAATTAATCGAAATATTAAATTATTTTCATAAATAATAAAATACTTTTTAGAAATTCAATTATAGGAAAAAGAATTTTTAATGCCACACAGACATTCGATTATTTTCATAAATTTTAATTGAATTCTTTGTAAAATTTCAATATATATTTAAAAAAAATTTTATGAGTATAATAAAAAATTTCTCAGGAATTCAATTATTGAAATTAGAATTTCCATAAAATTAGTCGAAAGAAATGAATTACTTTAAAATTTTTATACAAAATTCTTTGCAAGAACTAAATTATTTTTATAAATATTTAAATTGTTTTATGAATAATGAAATTATCGTTGAAAGAATTCAATTTATTAGCAGGACTGGAAATTGGAAGTAAATATTTTTCACGAATGTTTGATTCAAATTATTTCAAAATATTATTATATTATTATTATTTCAAATTATTTCGAAATTATTTCTCTTTCAAATTTTTTCGACGAATTTAATTAAAATTGAAGCTTGAAGTTGATTTCTGAAAAAAAATGTTTGGAACAAAATACAATTTCTGAATTCCTTTTCTGAATTCAATTATATTTTATATAATTTTCAACTAAACTTCATCTTTAGATCAATGAATTTAAATAATTTTCCAAACATCTGGAATTTAATTATTTAAATAAATAAATTCAATTTTTTTATAACAATAATTGTGATTCTGTATAGATTTTCTTAAGTTATTAAGATATATTTTCAAAAATTATAATGAATTTTTTTTACAAATAATTTTTAAATAATTTTTGAACGATAATAGTTTTTCAATTTTGAAAAATTTCCAAACAATTAAAATTTGGTAAAATCTTTTTAAAAATAATTGAAGTTTGGAAAGGTGTAAATAAAAATGATTAACTTTTTAAAGAATTTTAATTAAAAACCAGACAACGATTTTTCAAAAAATTGTATAATAAGTCCAAAAAGTAAATTTTGAATCTTAAATAAATGATCACAAAACAATTCTAATAATTAGTTTTTAGAAATATTTTAATGTATAGTTTTTCGAAAATAATTGTAATAATAAAAAGAAAATTTGTATAATTCAAAACAAGTAATGAAATTTTTTGATGAATTTTAATAAAAAATTGTGAACATGATTTCTTTTTCCAAAAAAAATGTTGAAAATAATTCTAAAATGTTATTATTTTTGGAAATACGTAATTAAAAATGTTAAATCTTTTGAATTTTACAAAATGAAAAGCTAGTTTTCATTTTTAAATTACTCTTTAAAGATTTTTTGATTACAATTTTTGACAATTCAATTATTTTCAAAATTTGCAATTAAAATTCATCAAGAGTTGATTTTTTCAAAACTTGTAACAAAATACTTGAAATTAGAATGAATTGATTATTTTTGATGAAATGTTTTAAAATTTTGACTGTATTGAAAAACAATATTTAGAATGTTTAAACAATTTGACAATTTGAAAAGTTTTTAACAATTTAAAAAAAAATTTGTTTATAGTTATTTTTCGCATTATAAAAATTAAAATAAGTTGTACTTTTTTTATTAAGCATTGTGGTATTTTGATGCAATGTTTGGAAGAAATGTAAAAAAAGTCGTAACTTTTTTGAAAATAAGTTGAATAAGACGCAATATTCTTAATTTCTGTGACAATAATTTTTTTTCACTACATTGTCAAAAATTTTCTTTTAATATGTCATTGAAATTTTATCATTTATCACCTGGAAATCATGGAAAAATAATGAAATTTGATAAGAAGCAATTTGCAGAATACCCTATTTTTTGTAAAAAAAAAAAATAATGAATTTTTACATTTTCTGAATTTTTTTTGTTATGGGTAGGTTTTAAATTCATTTAAAGATACAAATCTGAGTTGCGCAAAATTAATTTTCAAAAATAAGCCTTCCAGCATTATTTTAATATTAAGAGTTTTCAAGGTTAAATATACTGTAATCAATATTCGGTTTTTTGTAAAAAAATTCCTTTTAAATTTCATTTCTTTAATTTATTAAACTTTTAACATTATTCATTTATAATGTAATGAATTGTGTATTTAATAATTTATTTTTAACTATTTTATCTTTTCAAAAATAACTAATATATATTTTCTACATTGAACGGAAAAAAATTGTAATGAATTTTTTAATTTATCATTTTAAATTCAAAATTTATATTTTCTGTAAAAAATTTTTATTTTTAATTATAATTTTATTATTTATCTAACTTTCTACTTAATATATTACGTTTTAAAAAATTAAAAATATTTTATTTTAAATAAAACGGAAAATTTTTTTATAATTTAAGAGTTAGGTTTTTGAAAATAATTATTACAAACAAAACAATAACGCTTACTAAATATGAAAAAGGCTTCGGCGATGAATAGTTTGTCAAATAAAAAATTCACGTTTTTATTAAATTTAAAAAAATTTAAACATAATTTAACCAATTTTTTGGGTTACATCTTCAAATATTTATAAATAGATTACTTATAACTAAAAATAGTTTAAAAATATATTAACTGAAAAACGAAGCTTCGGAGATGAATTTGAATTTTTACTCCCATTTCCCGTTAATTTTAAATAATTATTTAAAAAATTGATTTTGTTTTCTTTGAAGTAAATACAAGTGAAAAATAAACGGTAGATTTTGAGCTTCAATTTGATATATATTAAGACTATATTACAAAATTTTGAATTATATTAAAAAATATGAAAAATATGTATCATATTTAACCAAAACCAAAAGACAAAATGAAATAAATTTTTTTACTAAGAAAAACTTAAAATTTTAAAATTACAAGATTATGTAAACATAAATAATGTTTCGTAGATTATAGATAAATTTTTTTTGAAATTTATACTCAACAAAATATGAATAAAGAGTTAATGCAAATATCGAGTCTCACGTTGGAGTCACGTGAAGTGGTCACTTTCAGGAGAATCGCCCATATTCATTTGTCAATTGCCTGCATGCAATGTTTAGGGAAATTAAGAAGACAAGTTGTTGACTATAATAATTTAAACTCGAGGTAAAAGCATTAGAAATTTTTGGTGATGACCTCCCCTTGCTTTTAAACACCAGTGAACCCGCTGACTACCAGCGACAATCAAGATTATGGAAGAGTATTTGTAATAGAACAATGACAAGGATTCCTTTCTTTCATTTTCTCTCTCATCGGTAAGTTTTTCTCCTGTGGACATCTTGACGAGACGCGCCTGATGACACCGAGGGTGGTGGCGTCGCCGTTTACCGACACCTTAATGTTCATTTTATTATCCTCTCGCTTTCTCTCCTCTCCTCTCTTTCTATATATTATACCTAAATATATACACTCTCTCATTCATTTTTTTTTCATTTTTTTCTTCTCTCATTCATTCTCTCTTATTATATACCTTTATAATCAAAGTTCCAATAGGTCAGAAAAACTACTTTCAATAGAAAAGTAGAATCAAGTCAGGAAAAGTCAGAGATTTTGTTCTAAATGAGCTGGAAAAAATTAAATTTTTACAAATTCATCGGAAAATTCTGAATTTTTGTCTTTTTATTGTTTGCCTTTGAAACAATGCGAAATTACCACGAATTCTAATCAAAACCTTTAACTTAATTTTATTAATTAAATTTTTAATTTAATTTTCTATAAATATTTCTCTATGTACATATATATATATATATATATATATATTTTTTTTTTTTTTAATTTTTCCTATATTTTTGACAATAATTTATTTTTTAATAACTTAGTTCTTGAAACGAACTATCATAAAATTGTTCATTATAATTTATTTAATGATTAATTTTACTTACATATATCAAAATTAATTAAATTTTAAGTGTTTCGTTTTTAATTTTGATAAATAGAACAACTTCTTTTGGTTTTAGGTATAGAGTAGAAGGTTTTAAATTCAAAATTTTATAAAGCTTCAATTTTTAATGAATTAAAGTAAAAAATTTTAAAGAACTTAAATTTTTTTTTTTAATGTTAATAAATAAAATTCGTCTAAAATTATAGTTAAATTTTTCAACATGTATTTTAGTATAGTTATATTAAAAAGAATGGCTAAAAGTTAAAAAAAAACTTAAAAAAGAATAATTTTTGGAGAATTTACAATAATGATTGCGAAATTCAATTTTTTTCCAAAAGTAATAAATTCTTCGCACACTCAATTATGTTTAAAAAAAATTTTTAATTTCTTTAAAATTTCATTTATGTATAACTTTAAAAATAATAAAATTTTTCTTCAAAATTCAATTAATAATTTCAAAAGTTTTAATAATATTCTTGGCAAAATTTCAATTGTGTGAAAAAACTTTTAAAAATTCTCGTCAAAATTTTAATCATCTTTGTAAATAATCAAATTCTTCGCAATAATTTAATTATTTTGACAAATTTTGATGAAATTCTAGGTAAAATTTCAATCATTTTCCTCAATTCGCTAAAATTCAATTATTTTGACAAATTTTGATAAAATTCTAGGCAAAATTTCCATTATTTTAGTAAAGAATTTTCCACAATAATAATAATAATAATAATAATAATAATAATAATAATAATAATAATAATAATAATAATTTTAATATTCTACTTTTTTAATCAAATTTTCCAAAAGAATACAATTATTTCAAAAAATTTAAATAAAATTCTACGCAAACAATCAATGATTTTCATAAGTGATAAAAATTTGCCAAAAATTCAATTATTTGCAAATTTTTTGTAAATTTCTTCGTAATATTCAATTATTTTTATAGTAAATAACAAAACTCATCGCAGAATTTCAATTATTATTTTTAATACAATTTTAATCAAACTCCTTAAAAATTGTAATTGTTCTTAAAATTTTCATTAAACGACGTCAGAAGAATTCAATTAATTAAAAATTTGTTGATCAAATTTATTACGAAAATTTAATTTTAAGAAATTTTTTTTCTTAAATTTATTTTCATTTATTTAGTAAATTATTTATTCTTTAATTTAATTAATTGATTTATTGTGGAAATATGCATTAAAAATTTTAAAATGGATTTTACTTCGAATTTTAGAAAATAATTGACTAATTAAACCATTTTAGAATAAATGTTTAGAAATAAAAATTGGATTTTCAGAAGGTTTCAAATTGAATTCTTTGAAAAATATTAATTTTGTCATATTTTTAACTAACAAATTCTGTAGAATTAAAATTTATAAAAAATGTATAATTCACTTTTTTTCAAATCAGCTCAAATTTTTATTTTCTTATGTATATTTAATTAAAGAATTTCTGAATAATCGAAACTTTTTAAAGTTGAATTCAAAATAAATGGAATTGAAAATTCTCAAAGAACTTTTAAAATAAAAATAGCAGATTTATAGAAGAATTTTAGTTAAAAATTCAATAAAGAATAATTTTTAGAAAATTTACAAATTATTGCAGAAATTCAATTATTTGCGAAAGTAAAAATTTTTCGCAAAAATTCAATTATTATGTTAATTTTGAAACTTAAATCATTGAATTCTCATAGAATTTTCTGATTAAGAAATTTATTTAGAAGGATTTAGAAGGATTTAAAAAATTTTAGAAGGAATTTATTTTGAATTTTAGTTAAATCTTTTTAATAATTAAAATTTTTCAGAAGTAAATAAATTTTAAAATGATTTCAAATTCAAATTTTGTGCAAAAAAATTTGAATTTTTTATACTCTTAACTAACAAATTCTGTAGAATTAATATTTACAATAAAATTTAATCTAAATATATATAAATATGATCAATAAAATTCTTCTCCGATATTCAATTATTTTTATAAATTTTATTAAATGTCTTGGCTAAATTTCAATTATTTTAAAAAATTTTCCACAAAAATTCAATTTAAAAAAAAAATGAAATTTTACAGAAATTGATAGAAAAATGTAATTATTTTTTTTAAATATTATTAAAATTCGTCAAAAGAATTCAACTGTTTGACAATAATTTGTAAATAAAATTATCTTTATATGAATTCAATTTTAAAAAACGTTTATAATTATTGAATAAATTATTTATTTCGAAATTGAAATCATCGAATTCTCGTAGAATTTTCTGATTATAAAACTTATTTAGAAATGAATTTTAGTTAAATATTTCTAAATATTAGAAATAATACAGCCTGAATATTTAGAAACAATTAAATTTTGAAAAGCTTTCAAATTCAAATCTATGGAAAAAAATTCTAATTTTTCACACTTTTAACTAACAAATTGTACAGAATCAATATTATAAAAACAATTTAATAGGATTTTTATTTTTTGATATTAATTTTAAATAATTTGTTAATTTTTCAGTAAATTTTGTTTTCAAAATTCAAGAATTTTAAAATTGTATATTTTCATAGATATCGAATTTTTCTATAATTTCTCATAAAATAATTTTTTTTCACGTAATTTAATTTGTAGATATATTTATTTCTTCACAAAAATTGGAACTTTACTTCAATTTTTAAGGAATTTAGGATTTTTTAATCCTTTTTTAAATTGAATTATATTTAAAAATTGTCCATATTCATAACAAGTGTTTATTTCAATTATTGAAGAAAACTTTACGAAAATTCTTTTAGAATTTATATATATATTTACAGAAATACAAATTTTAGGCATTATTTTAAAATTCATTGCGACCACTGGGCAAATTAAAAGTTTTTAAGGTGATAAAAAAAATTTCTCTTTAATTTAATTTAAAATTTTTGTTTTTTAAAAATATTTTTGGATTTCACATAAGTTTTTTAAAAAGTTCAGTATTTTTTATATGTGAAACATTCGTTTTGTCGCACTTTTTGTCCCCGATTTGTAAAATACTTTCACAAAATTTAATACATATAATAATAGTATATAATATAATATAAATATATATATATATTTTTTTTTTTTCATAAAATACGTTATTTTATTTATTTATTTCAAGAAAATGTTCCTAGGGCTAAAAAGCCCTTTAAGGTACAAACTATAGATTATTTTCTTTTAAAATAGTTCTTCAATAATTTCTTAACTACAACTAATGAAACTAAACTATTTGCATACAATCACTTTTCAAATAAAAATTAATATTAATTTTATTAATTTTATTAATTTTGGGTGGTGAAGGTGTAAAAAACTGTATAAAAATTAATTTTAAAAATCGAAATATTCTGAAGAATTGGCAACGTAGATTATGGACAGCCTCTAAAAAAAATTTGTTTTTCTTCCTTTTTCAGAAATGAAAAAAATTTCTTTAATAAATATTATAATGGAAGTAAAACGATTTCAAGTTAATAATAATAATAATAATTATAATAATATGGTAAATATTATGATGATGTAAATTAATTGAAAACTTAAAACAAAATCTTAAAACTACTTACCATAAATAATAGCAGTTCAGCACGTGTACGGATTTTCCATTCTCTCTTTTCTTTAATTACATTTCTTCTCTCTCTCTCTCTCTCTCTCTCTCGCACTTTATTTCTGACACTTTATTTTCTCTCTTTGTCTTCCCTTTCCTTTCTCTCGTTCCATTATATTTCTCTCCAGGGTACTCGTAATGATATTTTTCGAAAATGTAAATATATATTACCAGACTATTGTAAACTATTTGCGTGATTAAAATCTCTTGTCATTACTTTTTCATTTGTGGCATTTCTTGTATATATATTTAGAAGTACGCCTCATTTAGAATTTTTGCACCTGTCCGTTTCTAATCGCAGGTTTTCCACAGGTTCTAAGGTAATCTAATAATAGATCGTTTACGATAAGACATACTTGCGGGATTTTCTTTTAATGTATTTTTAGCTTAAAGTAATTTTTTTCACATTAATGATATATATATATATATATATATACTTTAAAAAAAATATATATTAAAATTTTCAAAACAGTTAAAAAAATTTTGTTATTTTTTATTAACATAGTTTTTTTCCATCTGAATCGTTCATATTATTAAAACTATTAGTCTAATTAAATTATATATTAAAATTACATTTATTACAGTTTTTTTCTATACTATAAAAAAAGAGAGGGGGGAATTTTCATAAAAATCTCAAAAAGAAGCTAATTTTTAAACAAAATTATTCAAATTTAAAATAAAAATAGTAAAATTTCAATGTTTTAACCTAATTTCAGATTCAGAACTTCAAATCATTTACTGTTTAATGTTTTCAAGTTTATAAATGGTCCAAAATAATATAATTTTACATAAAAGAAAATTTTTTCCTCAATAAGAAAATAAATTTTATGAAATACTGAAAAAATATTAAAATTTGAAAAAATATCGAAATCCAATAATGTTAAACGTATTATATATTGCGAACCATAAGATTTTTTCAACCGACTTTCGATTTTTATCATGAAAAAAATATTTAAAAGATAATTTACCGAAAAAAGAAATTTTCTCACAAATGACACAATGTATAATTTACTTATAATTGAAAATTATTATCGTTTTTTGATTATACGTTCGTCATAATTAGTCAAAACAAAATTCACAATGATGACTAATTTTTTTCACGCTTTTACAAATTATCGGTTTTATCACATTAAAAAAAGAGGACAAAAAAAAACCTTCGCGAGAGTAAATGCTTTTTTTCTGTATATATAATTAAGGTACCTTAAAAAATCGTTTTTAGGAAAGTTACTATCTAAAAAAAAATAAATTATCTTTTTGCTCATTTTAGCTCATAAATCCTTTATGAACTTCCCAGGAATTATTATTATTAATCTGTAAAGAAAAGAAATTAGTGGAGACAATAAAATATTTTTTTAAATTGTGGGTCAAAAAGTAACCTTAAGTGACTTTAAGGTTTTTCTTTACGTAGAGGAGTAATAAAGAAGGAAAAAATTATATAATTTTTATTTTTTTATTCACTGCATTTAATAAACACATTTTTAAAATTTAAAAAAAAACAAAGAACAGCCTTTTTTAACAAGAAATTTATTGCACACAGTCGCTTTACTTCTTTTCCATTTCTTCTGATGAATATTTATAATAATTCTTTTTTTTCATTGTGGTGAATGTAAATTAATTTTTGAAATTAATTCTTAAATCACAATCCAATTAAATATCCGCACCTGAGATATTGGATCTGAAAGAGATAAAAAGTTTATTTATTTATAATAATTATAATAATAATAATTATTATTATTTTCGAGCTATCCATAAATTATGTAAGATTATTTTTTTAAAATAATTTCAATGAAAAACCTTTTGAAATTTAATTATTTCTAAAAATTGCAACTATAATAATTCTTCTAAATTTCAAGTATTTATTTCAATTGTTTAATAAATTTCATTGAAACTTTAAAAATTTTGAAAGAAAAAATAATGTAAATAATAATTTTTCCAAAAAAAAATTTTATTATTTTCATACTTTTGCTTTCTTTAAATTTTCAAAGAATTTAAGTTTAAAATTTTTTAAAAATTAAATTAATTTCTAAGATTACTGTTATAACGTTTTAATTATTCAATTATTTCCTAAAATTTTAACTGAAATTTTATTTTAATCAATTCCTATCAAAAATCATAACTGCGCGAGAATTGAATTATTTGAATACAAATTTTTTTTCTCAATTCATTTTAAAAATTGCTATTTTTGAAAATACGATTATATTTGTAGATAATTTTTAAACATGAATAAATAAAATTCTTTAAAATATAAAAATTTATTTTGATAAAATTTTACAAAATTTCCAATTATTTCAATTTTTCAAAAACTATTATTGGAAATTCAATTATTTTCAAAAAATTCAAATTATTCTATTTTTCAAGAACCTAATTTATGTTTCGGAATTTCTAAATCAAATTTTTCAAATTTCAACCATTTTTATAACATAAAGATATTTAAATATTTAAAATTGTTTTTTATTTGCTCGAAAGTTCGAAATATTTTCAATATAAAATTATTTGAAAAATTTTTTATGAAAATTTTAACTGCATGACTTCGAGAATTTAAATTGTTTTTTAGAACTTTTTGAATAATATTATTCAAAACTTTGAATTTTTTAAGAAAGTTTGACAAATTAATAAATTTTACATTTAAATAAATTATTATACTGCTACAGCGATTAGAATTTTAAAAGATATAAATATTAATAATGTAATATATATTAAAAAAATTATTTAAAAAAAAATTTTTTTTTAAAAAACTGTTTTTATTTAAAATTTTTATTATTATTGTTTATATTAATATTTTTAATTTTTAAAGATTTGAGTTTGGAAAACTATTTGATATTGAATTATTTTTAAAAAATCCAATTTTAACACGTTTAATTATTTTTTATAACGCAGTTTTATCTAAAATTCTTTTTTTTATATCAATTCTTATCAGAAATTCAACCACGAGAATTCAATTATATTTGAATACAAAAATAAATAATTCACAAAATGTGATGCTCTAGCTAGAAAGTAACCTAAGAAGCAAAAACAAATTACAGGTTATGTTTGTCTTGGATTTATCTTGATTAAAAGTTCACTTTTAATAACATAAATTTGAAACCACT
Source organism: Leptopilina drosophilae (assembly GCA_032873175.1). Lineage (NCBI taxonomy): Eukaryota > Metazoa > Arthropoda > Insecta > Hymenoptera > Figitidae > Leptopilina > Leptopilina drosophilae. The sequence goes on from CM065486.1 coordinate 10,952,478, forward strand.
TTTTATTGAATATTTTTAATGTAATAAAAAATTGAGCGTCAATAATTTTGTAATAATAATTGATTCTCTCTGTGTATTTTTATTCAAAAAATTATGAACATAACCTTGAAATTTTTTGCTTCTTAGATTCCTTTCTTGGAAGCACACGTCACAAATAATTAAAAATTATTTTTTAAAATTGCAAAGATTTTGTATAATTTGGGTTAAATTTATTTATTTATTTTTATTTTATTATTTATTTATTTATTTATTTTTTTAACAAATTTTATTAGTTGCAAATAAATTGTCAAACTTTTAATGCACAGCAATTCTAACCATAAAACAATTGAAATATAAAAAAATATTTCTTATTTATTACTCTTATATTATTGTAGAAAATAAATAATAACATTAATGATAGTAATAAGTGAAAAATAAGTCAATTTGAAATAAAAAGTTTTGTAGAAAAAATATAGACTCATGGGGATTTGAACGCAAGACAACTTGGTCAACAGTCGAAAACGGTATCCACGTGGCTATTACTCTTTTTATATTTTTAATAAAATATTGCAATAATATTATTGATTATACTAATAGAAATGACAATAATAATTATTATTATAATAATTATATACTAATAATAATAATAATAATAATAATAATAATAATAATAATAATAATAATAATAATAATATAATAATAATATTTTACATAGTATAAATTTTTTAAATAAAAAAAACTTTTTAAAAGTGAGAGAAAATGAAAAAAATTAATTTTAAAGAGAAAAAAAGATCGATACAATTAATTTTCAATTGGTGCCCCTTTAGGGATGTTTTGTTTGTTTGATGAGAGAGAGTAAGAGATGGAGATTCTCGACTATGAAGGGATAGATTTGTCATGCAGCTGTGTACACTGCTTAATGTAGAAAATGTTTAACTGGGGGTTATTTCATTTGCTGGTTAAGGTGTCCCTAATCCAATGCTAACTAACCTTTCGCTTAAAACCTTGTATCGGATCAGGAAAAGAGAAAAAAGAGAGAAAGAGATAAAAAGTGCTAAGATCATTGCACACAATTAGATTTTAATCTCGATTTTAATCGGATTTTTCTGTTTTCAATAATTGCACTATCTCTCTCTAATCTTTTATAAATTTTTTAAACTTTATTACCTTTTTTTAACGTAAATAATAAATATTTTGCAAGAACAATTTCTGAAAGAAGTACTTTTTTACCTTTCATCTAATTTTCATCTTGATTTGTGTTTAATGATTCTTGGGATTGACTGGAAATATTATCCAGAATTATTTCTTCATTTGCAATTATTTTATCCGCCACTCTCGATGAATCGTATTCTTCTCCAAGTCTTCTGTAAGTTTCTGCTCGATTTTCCAAAATTTCCTTAATAATATCTATGAAAAAAAAGAGAGACAATATTTTATTTAATTTTCCTATCGCAAAGGACTAAACTCAATATAAAATTTTTATGATAAAATTTTACTGTCGACTAATATTTAACTGTTAAATATTAGTATTAATATTATATATATTTAAATGTTTTTTTTAAACATTTTTTTAAAATAATTTTTATAAGCGAATTATGATTTGAAATTTACAAATATTGTCAAATAAATATTTTTTTTCATATTATTCTTATTTTTATAGTTGCAGGGAAAGTTAAAGATAAAAATTCTTTAACATTATTATTTAACAATGTTATAAACAATTTAATAAACAAATTTTCTAAAAGAACATTTAAAATTCCATTTAATTTATTTGAATTCTTTCTATATTTCGAACAAATAATTAAACTCTACAAATTTGAAATTGAATTTCTTTTAAATAATTTTACAAATACTTTTATTTCAAAATTCAAAAAAAATAATTGAGTTTTATAAAAGTTTCGTTTTTAATTTTTATATATAATATATGAATAATTTGGAAAACGGGCCATTAAATTTATTGTAATTATTACGTAAATTACAAACTTTTTTATTTTCAAAATTCAAGTTTTTGAATAATTTCAAATACAAAATAAAAAAATCAACTTTAATAAAATTCAATTATTTTTAATACAATTTTAATTGAGTCCGTCGAAAAAATTCGAAACGTAAACAATTTCACATATATGTGACGCGATCTGAAGAAAGGGACCTTAGAAGCAAAAAATTGTAGGTTATGTTTGCAATTTTTGAAATGAAAATACAAAAAAATGACCAACTTTCAATGAGAATCAAAAATGTTTAAGTTTCTATCACAACTAAAATATTTAATAAACAATTATTTTAATTTTCAAAAAGTAAAAAGAAACTTTTAATCAATAAAAAAGTAAGACTAACATAATCTTAAAGTGATTTGCTTCTAAGGTCCCTTTCTTCAGATCGCGTCACATATGTAGTGGAGAATAAAATCATTGACAAATTTTTTTTGCAGTATAATATTATCACAAAACTTATAAATTCTCTAAATTTGAACTAATTAGAACAAAAGTGATGCGAAATTTAGAAAAATTAATTTTTAGAATATAATAATATAAATAAAGTAAATAAAATAATAAAAATACATAAAATTTTGTTTGTCTAGGAAAATAAATTTTCAAAACAAAATTTTGCATTAATTTCAATTCGTTTTGCTACCAAAATTTATAAGCAACTATTTTTATATTTTAAAATGATAAATTAACATTAGTTTTCTGAATTTCAAAAAGTTTCAGATTAAAGTTTTAGAAAAGATGAATTTTTAGAAAATTTTAATGGAATATTCTGAAAAACTTACTTTTTTAAAACATTTTTATTCACATTTTTTTTAAATTGCTTATATTTTCAAATATAAATGAAATATTTTCTAATTATTCAAAATTTCATGAAATTTTGTTTTATAAACAAGCCATTTTAGTAATATTTTCATTTTCGGGAATTTTTTTTAGGTAATTAAATTTTAAAGAATTTTCTAAAAAAAAATATTAAAAACAGTTGAATTCGAGAAGAATTTTAAATAAAATTTCTAGAAAACAATATTGATGTGAAATATTGAAAATAATTTTTTAATGAGACACAGTAGCAATTCTTATATGAATTTTTCAGTTTTAAATGAGTTTTGTAATTTGAAATGTTTTTAAATCCTAATACCTGTAAAAAAATAATAATTTAATAAAATATTATAACATTTTGAATAAATAAATAAATAAAAAATTCTATTTAAGTTCCAATTAATTTTCCAATTAAAGACATTCAAAAATAAATGTATTTTACAAACATTTTTTGAACGTTTAAATTATTTTTTATGGAATAAAGTACAATATTTTTTTCGATTTATGAAAAAAGTTAAAGTTTCGACTGGAAATCAGGAAAAAAATAAAATCATGCTAAAATTAAAACTTTGTAGAAACTTGTACTTTTTACCGAAAATTATAATGTAAATTCAAATTGATTGTAATTTTTCTCAAAAAATGAATAATTTCGCCAAAAAGTGGTCACCAGTTTAAAATTTTCTAATCTTCAATTTTAATTTTTTAATTTTAATTTAATTTTAGTTTAAAATTTTCTAATCTTCAATTTTAATTTTTTAATTTTAATTTAATTACCTTTAATTCACTTTCATTTGACAGAAAATTCAATTGACAGTTTATTTTTTTATATAAAACTAATTTTATACATAAATTTTATTTGACATAGAATAGTATATTGTGCATCAAGTACAGAAAGAAGCTGTTTTCCGACGAGTGCTAAGTTTGCTGCTCCGAGCGAAGCGAGGGCAGCAATTTGCACGAAGTCGGAAAATCTTCTTTCGTACGTGTTGCACACAGTACTTTGTGCAACACCTGTTTACCGAAAAAAGTTATTTTTATACATTTCTAATCAATAAATATAGTTTTATGTTGATTATAGTGTATATTATACTGTTTACAAAAAAGTGTGCAGGAAAGTATACTTTCCTGCACACTTTATCAAAAGTGTGCGGGAAAGTACACTTTCCTGCACACTTTTAAATGTGCAGAAATTTACCACTTTCTGCTGCATTTATGTCAAAGGAAAGTAGCTCTTTTCCAGCAGGGGTTGCACAAAAGTCATTTAATATAATTTTCATTTGACATAAAATTCACTTGGTATAATTTTCATTTGTTATAATTTTTCATTAACATAAAATTCAGTCGACACAATGTTCATTTGACAAAAATCTCATTTGACATAATTTTCATTTTACATAAAATTCATATTTTTAAACTGTTTTTTAGTCACATGTAATCTATATATAAATATTTGAAGTTGTTGCCCAAAAAGTTTGTTAAATTATGTTTAAATATTTTTAAATTTAATAAAAACGTGAATTTAATCATTATTTTCAATTACCTAACCCTTGAATTATAAAAAAAATTCCGTTTTATTAAAAATAAAATATTTTCAATTTTTCAAATATAATATATCAAGTAGAAAGTTAGATAAATAATAAAATTATAATTAAAAATAAAAATTTTTTACAGAAAATATCAATTTTGAACATAAAATGATAAATTAAAAAATTCATTACAATTTTTTTCCGTTCAATATAAAAAAATATGTATTAGTTATTTTTTAAAAGATAAAATAGTTAAAAATAAATTGTTAAATACACAATTCATTAAACTATAAATGAATAATGTTCAAAGTTTAATAAATTAAAGAAATTAAATTTAAAAGAAATTTTTTTACTTTCAGAAGAATCAGCCATATCAAATGTGAATTTATATGCTAAATGAGTTTTATGTCAAAAGCAAATTACGTTACATAAATTTTATATTAAATGACATTAATGTAATTAATTTTATGTTAAATTATTTTAGACTTTGTCAAATAAAAAATGTATTTTCTTGTATATTTTCACTGTGAAATTTTAATAAAAATACAATAACCCAAATAATTTTAATTTTTAACTACATAAATTTTATTCTCGACAATATTTTTATAAATCTGCTATTAAGTTCGTAATCAGCAACCCTAAAATCTTCCGAGTAACAAATCATAAACTATTTCGTCCGCCATATTGTGTCCACCATTTTGAATTTTAAAAATCTTATAACAATTCGATAATTATAATTATAATTATAATTATAATTATAATTATTATAATTATAACCATAATACATATAAAACTAATTGAATAAAAAAAATGATTTTTCTTCTCTCAAATTTTTCCCCTTGATTTAAATTGCAATGAAATTATTACAAGTGTGTGTTTACTTGAATAAAATCAACGCTAATGAGAGTCTTTTTCCATTTACGATAATTGCAGGTGCGAAAACCTGTGAGAAAATGATGTTTCAAACTTAATAACTATTCCGAGAGAGAGAAAAAGAGAGAAAGAAAGAGAAAGAATTGAAGGAAAAAAAATGTCAAAAATTTACTTGACGATGCAGCCCAAAAGGTATATATATAAGTACATGTGTTGATGGTTGATTATCATATTATTTATGATACTATTTCTCTTTCTCCCTGCACTTTTACTCTTTTCCAGAACAAGTAACTAAGTAATAGGCTTTGAAAAATTTTTGTGTGAAAAGACGCAGACATTTTTGATCTTGAAAGATTTCAGAATGTCGCGACAAATTTTACCTGAGGGCTGGTTTCGACATTTCGAAGTCGATGGTTCGTCGAAAATGTTTTTATTTGCCAAGGATTTTGCAATTAGGATGAAGGAAGCCGATTGTTCAGGAAATTAGTGACGTTACAAAGATATATAAATTTATTACTCGGAAAATAAAGCCATCAATAATAAATTAAAAATCTTGATTTTAAAAAAAGAACAATGGATATTTATGGGTTTCAATGCATATTATTATACTTTAAAAAAATATGTAAATTACTTATCAATAATAATAATAAAAATAATAATAATATTTATTAAAACTTGTTCCATGATTAAGAGAAATTTTTCTAAATTTAATTATTTTTCTTTTTTGAGAAATAAATTTATATAGTTAAAATCATTTTGGGCTATTTGTATTTTTATTAAAATTTCTCCTCAGAATATACCATAGAATTAAAAGTTTTTCAATTACCAAGCTATAAAATTGAAAAATTTAAAACTGATGATGACCAATTTTTTTTGTAAAAAGTCTGCACTTTTCGCGAAGAACTGAATGATTATTAGAATTATTTTGGCTCATTGTATTTTCTTTTAAGCACATAACTTGTAAATATATAGCAAAAAAAAAATTTTTTAATTAAAAATAGAAAGTTGTTAATAATTTTCCTAACACTTTTACATTTTTTGGGAAAAACTTCGAAAATGATTAATTTCAATGTGGTTCAATTTCATAATTTATTATTTTATTTCTACTTTTACTTCATTTGCGCATTCACATTCATAGATTATTAATTTCATTTACATTTTAATAGAATTTTATTTTTTCTAAAATTTCCAGTTTCACTCTGATAATTATTTTTTCCTTTTATTTTTAATGTTAGAATTTTTCGATTATTGAAAAGATTGAGAATTATAATTATGAAAGAAGATTTCTACTTTATCAGCAAATAGTGACATCTGTTAGAGGCCAATCAAACTCTTTGGTTTAGAGTTTAGCTGTTTCATAAGATAATGTTGTCGATATGGTTATCGAATGTCGATAAATATATAATTATCAAAATTGATTAATTCTTTTATTTTTATTTTAATTTTCACTTTGATAAATTTCTTGTCCTTTAATTATCTTTTACACATATTGACAGAATTTTATTTCTACTATTTCTTTTTATTTTCACTTTCACTTTCATTTTGCTAGAAACTGAAAATAAAATTTTTTAAAATTTTTTCAAAGTGAAAATAAAATTTTGTCAAAACGAAAATAAGAATGAAAATAAAATTTTATTAAAGTGAATGTAAAAATAAAAGTGATGAAAATAAAGTTATGCTAACCGAAATGTTTAAAATGAGGAAAAAATAAAATTCTATTACAATAAAAAAAGGAAAATAAATTCCTTTCAAAGTTAAAGTAAAAAAGTATAAATGAAAGTGACCATTTTTTATTTTGATAGTGAAATTCAATGTGAAAATTTATCGAAGAGTAACAGAAATTAATAATCGAAATCTGACAAAGTGAAAGTGAAAATGAAAGTAGAACATTTTTTTTACTGAACTGAAATCAAATCTCAAAGTGAAAATAAAAATTTGTTACAGAAAAAGTGAAAATGAATGTGAAAAAAATTTCTACTGAAGTGCAATTAAAAAAAAGGTAAAAATAAATATTTGTTACAGAAAAAGTGAAAATGAGAGTGAAAAAATTTTTATCAAAGTAAAAATGGAAGTGAAAATGAAAGTATAAATAAAAATATTCAGAAATGAAAGTGCAATTAAAAGTAAAATTAATAATTTTTCAAACTAAATTCACTTTCACAATAAAAATCTTTAAAAATGAATTCACTTTCACATTAAATAATTTATATTATCACTTTCATTTTCACTTTGAAAGATTTTTATTATAACTCTTTATTGGCACTAACACTATAAAAGATTTTTATTATAACTCTCATTTTCACTTTCACTGTAAAAGATTTTTATTTTCACTTTAAAGTATTTTAATTTTGACAATGAAACACAAAAAAAATAAAAAAAAAATCCATCAAAGTGAATGAAAAAATTTGAGTAAAAATGAAAAATAGAAAAATAAAATATTAGAAGCAAAACAAAAAATAAAAATGAAAAAAAATTTCAATTATACACACCAATTAATAATTCCCTACTGTCGATCATAGAGCCAACTTCTTTTTTGACTTCTGTCATTAACCACGGCATAAAACCATCTTCCGCATCTGAAAAATATAGAATAAGTTTGAAAATTGATCGTACAATTAAATAAATTACTCTAATAATAATTATTAGATTTTACTATATACGCCGCAAAGTTAGAATTTTCTAAGGGCCCCCTCTTAAGGGCCCTTAAATTACGTCAAAATATGTTGGATCCGACATTTTCTTTTTTGAAAAACTGATTTCATATTCTAATTGCTAATAAATTACAATTTATTGAAAGTTAAATAAGCAATTTTTTTAATGAAAAATAGAAATTAATTTAATGTTTTAAAAATCTAAAAAAATTGATACTAAATTGATTTAATTTTAAACATAAAATTGAATAAGAAAATTTTATTTTTAAAACTCACCAGCCTTAATTTCGTCTAATAAAACTCCGGACATTTTAAGGCCTTCAAGAACGGCCGGAAGTAATTCTGCAATATAACCAGTGAGAAGAACCGATGCCGCGACTCTATCCTCAGTCTCTTGTTGCACTCTTATTGCATCCTCTTGTTCTTTTACAAGGCGAGTCTACAAATAATTTCCATTTTTAAATTTTGTTTCTTTTTTTCTTTTTAAAATTAATTTATTAAATTAAATTAAATTACATTAATTAATTAATTTATTAATTAAATTAGTAAAATTCAATTATTATAATTAATAATATAATTTTCACAGGAATATTTCTTTATTTAAAATAAAATTTTCATAATATTTATTATAGTTTGAAAAAATGAATCATTTAAAACAATGTTTATAAAACTCTTATATGAAGAATTCAATAATTAAAAAAAATAACAGCAGAAATTCAATTCTTTTCAAACATTTTAATATAATTTTTCGCAATAATTAGGTACATTATTCAAATCAAAATATTTGATAAAATTCTTCTCAGGAAATCGAGCAGGAAATTAATTATTTTTGAAAATTTTATTAAAATTCTTAACAACTATTATACAATTATTTTTATAAATAAAGTAACATGTAGCAGGATTTCAATTTTTTTAATACAATCGTTCGAAAGAAATCAATTATTTTAAATACAATTTCAATTAAATTTTTTTGAAACAATAAATTATTTTTAAAAATTTTAATAAAATAATTTCTAAGAATTCCATTCTTTAAATGAATAATTTTTCTGAGGAATGTAATTATTTTAAAAACTTTATAAAAGTTCGATGACAAAGATTCAATTATTTTTATAAATAAAAAAATGTATTGCAAGATTTTAATTATTTGTAAAAATTTGAATAAAATTCTTCGAAAAAAATTTAATTATTTAAAAACACTTTAAAATTTATTATTTAAAAACATATTTAAAAACACTTTCTTATAGTGTAATAATTATTTTCAATTTATTCTGAATTTTATTTTTTGAATGAATTTAAATATTATCAAAAAATTTAACGCACTTCTTCGTAAAAATTCAATTACTTAAAAAAATTATGATAATATTCTTTACAAGAATACTTTCGAAAATAATTATTCAATAAATTATTTATTTTTATATTTAAATAATTGAATTCTCGTTGAACTTATTCTAATAAGAATTGATTTATATAATTGAATAAAATGAAATGATTCAAGTTTTAAATAATTTTATTTAGAAATTAAAAAAAAAAAATTATTGAATTTTGAATCAATTACTTTGGTGATTTTTAAAAAAATAGTTAAATTTCAAACATTTCATTTCCTGTTGTCAAAAGAAAAAGGTATTAAAATATTTATTTTTAAGAATTATTTTATTTTTGACTTTTATTTTTAAAAAATTAGTGATTTGGTTTAATTTTTCATGAGTTACTTTACTTTTTTCTGTCTTTAAGATGCTTTTTGCTACTTTTTTAAAATTAAATTAATTATATCGGTTGTTATAAAAATTATATCAATATAATATAATAGTAATAAAATACATTATTTATTCTTAGTAACCAATAATATTCTTTGTAACTATTTTAACTTTCCTACACGAGAAAAAATCTTTACGTGGAACAACTACAAATTTCACTATATATTAACGAATTTTAAGTTATTACAGCAAATGCTTTCGCTATTTAAACTAATACTTTCGCTATTTTAGCGAAAGTTATGGCTGCTCCAGTTAAAAGTTTTTTTCCCGTGTAGATGATAAAACTGTAAAAAATGATAAATTTTACAATTGGCTAAAATTGTAAAGTAGAAAAAATTTTTCTTCCCAAAATACCTTTTCCTCTCGTATACGTTTGTCCTGTTCCTCCAATCTTTGTGTCTCAGCTTTTTCAGCGGCGCGAAGTTCCAGGAACCTTCTCTGTTGTTCTTTTAATGCCGCAATTTCTTCCTCCTCCAAAACTTCCATTAAGGCCTGTTCAATAGTTTTACCGACCAGAACTTCAAGAATTGGTTGCACCTCACTGTCATAGTCAAATAACTATAAAAAATTTTTTTTCATTCATTTTCTGATTTAATGAAGCTGAAAAAATAATGTTTACGATTTTATGATTTTTTTTAAATAATTAAAAACAAAAAATCAAAAATCGAACTCGATGGATCGATAGAGAATTTAATGACGAAGATTTGAAAAAAAAGAAATGTTATTTTGGTTATAAATTGTGAACACTAGAGTGATTTTAATACAGAAATGATTATTAAAATCCAAAATGGCGAATCCAAAATGGCCGAAAATTTTTATAGAAAATGCTTGGAAATCATTCGAAATCTCTTAAATTTTAAATACTTTAATACATTTCTATTTTTATTTTCATTTTCTCTTTCGCATTGACAGATTTCTATTTTCACTTTCACTCTCACTGTGCTAGACTTTTATTTTCACTTTTATTATCACTTTAATTTTTACTTTCGCATTGACAGATGATTATTATTATATTATTAGATGATTATTATTTACTCTGACTTTGACAGATTTTTATTTCTACTTTTACTATCACTTTCATTTTCACTTTCGCATTGGCAGATTTTTATTATCTTTCATTTTTACTTTTAGTTTCATTCCATTATTCATTAGAAGGATTATCACTTTCCCTTTAACAGATTTATTTTCACTTTCATTTTCGTTTAGACAGATTTATTTTCACTTTCACTTTGGAAAATTTGTATTATCACTTTCATTTTCTCTTTCACTTTGAAAAATTTTTATTATCACTTTCATTTTCTCTTTCACTTTGAAAAATTTTTATTATCACTTTCATTTTGTCAGCTTTTCATTTTCACTTCACTCTGACTTTACTTTTATTAGTACTTTTACTTTTACTTTTGTTTTTAAAGACGAAGTGAAAATAAATTCCATTCAAAGTTAAAGTAAAAAAAGTGTTAATGAAAGTGGAAATTTTTTTTATTGTGATAGTGAAACTAAAGGTAAAAACCTATCAAAGTGTAGAAAAAATAATAATCCGAATATGTCAAAGTGAAAGTGAAAAAGAATGTGAAAAAAATTTCTACTAAAGTGAAATTAAAAATGAAAGTGAAAAAATATTTATCCTAGTAAAAATGTAAGTGAAAATGAAAGTAAAAATAAAAATCTTTAAAAATGAAAGTTAAATTGAAAGTAAAATTTATAATTTTTCAAACTAAATTCACTTTTACAATGAAAATTTTTAAAAGTGAATGTGAAAATAATCTTTGAAAGTGACTTAACTTATAAGACTTTGAAACAGTTTTATTATAAAAAAAAGTCTTTTATAGTGAATTCACTTTCACTTTAAATGGTTTATATTAACACTTTCACTTTCACTTTGAAAATTTTTTATTATAACTCTTATTTTCACTTTCACTTTCATTTTGACAGATTTTTTTTTTAATTCTCACTTTCACTTGCACTTCGAAAGATTTTATATTAAAACTCTCATTTTCACTTTCACAATAAAACAGAAAAAAAATGCATCAAAGTAAAAGTAAAAGTTTGAAAAAATGTAAAAAGTAAATTTTCAGCGAATGTACATAAATAATATTTATTTTTTTAAAGAAGGCATTAATAAATTTTATTGGAAATGGAAATAGATTATTATTACCAAAAGATTATTATAACCACTGAAAGTGATTTCAAATTTACTAAAAGTTACTAATATTCACTAGAAGGGGTTTCACTTCCACTTAGACGCATTTATTTTTATTTTCATTTTCAATTTTATTTTCACTTGACGTTGGCAGACTTTTATTATCACTTTCATTGTAACTTTCATTTTCACTTTCACTTTGTCAGATTTTCATGTTTAATTTCAATTTACTCTGACTTTGACAGATTTTTATTATTACTTTTACTTTATATTTTTACTTTCACTTTACTAGATTTATTTTCACTTTCATTTTCACTTTGACAGATTTATTTTCACTTGCATTTTCACTTCCACTATAAAATATTTTTAATTTTCAATTTTATTTTCACTTTAACTTTGTCACATTCATTTTTATTTTCACTAAACTTTGACAGATTTTCATTATCTTTTTATTATTACTTTCAATTACACTTTGACAGATTTTTATTCTGACTTCAAATTTTACTTTCACTTTGTCACATTTTTATTTTTACTTAGATTACTCTGACTTTGTCAGATTTTATTATTATATTATTATTATTTATTATTTTATTATTATTTATTATTTTATTATTATTTTATTATTTTATTTTTTTAATTTTTTTTTATTTTTATTATCACTTTAATAGATTTTCATCACCTCTCATATTTTCACTTTTATTTGAATTTTGACATTCAATAATTGACAGATTTTCACTTTCACTTTGACAGATTTATTTACACTTTTATTTTCACTTTCATTTTTGTTTTCACTTTGAGTGAATTTCATTTTTACTTCACTTTCATTGTTAGTTTAACAGATTTATATTTTCCACTTTCAATTTTAAATGAAAATAAAAATCTATCAAAGTGAAAGTGAAAATCTGGTGATACTGTGAGTGAAAGTGACAAATAGAAATTTATCAATGTGAAAATATATAATAGTGTGTCAAAGTGAAAGTGAGAATGAATGTGATAACAAAAATAAAATTATTATCGTCTCTCTGAAGTACATTTTTAAAAATTCAAATTGGTGAATTTAATATGGCGGGTATATTTTTGGCAAGTTGTAAAATATTTGAAAAATATATAAAAATATAAATTTTTTTAATAAAAATTAAAAACTTTTTTTAATTGAAAATTTTGTTTTTTCTATCATTCAAAAAAATGCTTTTTTTTGAAATTGAGAAATGTTAATAATTAATGTTGCAAGAAGTTTGCCGTGAGATTCAAAATGCTATATATTTGAAAGCAAAGGAAAATATTATATAATTTTATTTTGAAGAGAAATATAATGTATAGGGTGCTTATTGGCAGGTGTATTCTTTTTTTTATTGATTTGATATATAGAAACTAGTTATGTTTATAAAGACGTTATTAAATGATAATATAAATGAATAATTTAATATGAAAACTCACATCGCCGGCTTCAATTTGTGTGCTTGCGTCTTGACCAATTTTTTCCGGATAAAAAATTGGTGTTGCCGGCCGATCAACATAATGATCCGTTTGCGTCGCTACTTCTAGTTCATCAGGTTTTTCATAAAGCTGAAAAATTAAATTGAGAACAATATGAATAAAAAATCTTTTTTACTTATATATGAAAATTTTTATTTCTTTACTTTATCTTTATTTCTCAATTTATTTCTTCTATTTAACATTTATGATCTTTATATAATTATAATCTTTATATCAATTGGCGAAAATAACCTTAAAGCTCGCCTTTTAATATAAAGTGGCGAACATAACCTCGAATTTCGCCTTTTGATGTAAATTGGCGAACATAACCCCAAAGTTTGCCTTTTAAAGTAAAGTGGCGAACATAACCTCGAATTTCGCCTTTTAATGTAAAGTGGCGAACATAACCTCGAATTTTGGCCTCTTGACATAAATTAACGAACATAACCTCTAAATTTGTCTCTTTTATTAAATGTCAAATTAAATATGAAAATTAAGGTCAAATTTGAAAAACTTTTGTAAATGAATGAATAAAATAATTAAAATTTGTTGAAACTAAAAAAAAATACAAATTTTTATATATAATTTATAAAATTATTACCTCCTCGAGATAAAGGTCGGTTTGTACAGGTTCGTGTTTTCTGCCCAGTACAGGAGGAGGGGAACCAATTCGCATTAACAGGGCCTTTGTCGCCTGTGAACGAGCTTTTCTTCTTGCCATTTCACGTCTTCTTGTTTCCGCGTTTCTCATTGCTTGCGATTCGCCATCCAGCTAAAAAAAATTTTTTTAAAAATTAAAAAAAAAAATTTTTTTCCATAAAATGTTGTTCTATCTTTAATTCTCTGCTATTGATAAGTTATCTCCACTCAATAGCTATAAAGAACGTATAAATCTTACAGTCCCCACCAGATGTCAAATCTGACGATTTCTGACCATATTACAAGTCGTTAACAAAAGCAGAGATTTAAATCAAACAAAAATAATTAAATTTTATTATTGATAATTATAATTTTGTTGTTTAACATTTATTATTTTCATTATTATTTATTATCACAAAAATTTAATTCTGTTTTTCTACAAAACCACATTATTATCTAAAATTTTAACTAAAATTAATTTTTATTAGAAAATTTCTCTAGAGTTAAATTATTTGAAAACAAATAAAGATAATTTATTGAATAATTTAATCCTTATAATGTTATAAGCAAATTTTTAAATAATTAAATTCTTTCGACGAATATTAATAAATAAGACATTCTAAAAAGACTTTTATTATTTGTAAAAATAATTGAATTTTATAAAAAAATTTTTAAAAATTAATTTTATTTAAAAACAAAATTATATAAATTCTATTTTTAGTATACAATTGTCTGAAATTTTCATTAATTTAGAAAGTAATTGAACATTCGTGTAGAATATTATTGAAATTTAATTCTTTTGGTAAATTTTATTAAAATAGCAGGATATTAAAAATCATTAAATTAAGAAATTTTTTTTTAAATAATTGAATTTTATTACTTTTGAAAATAATAATTATTATATTACAATATAAATATACTATACAAATAATTAGTATTTAAAATAAATTTTATTAAAATTCCTAAAAATAATTGAACTTTGTCAAAGAATTTTACTATGCATTTCTATAAAAATAATTGAAATGTTGATAATTTTAAAAAGAATTTTAATAATTGAATTTTTACGAAGAATTTTATTAACATTGAAAATAATAATTTAATTCTTCTGACGAAAAAAATAAATAATTGAACCGTGAATTTTCTAAAAAAAAATTTGTTTATATAATTGAATATTTCGGGAAAGAATTTTTCTATATTTATAAAGATAATTAAAATTTAGACGAGAAATAGTTGCGTTAAAATTGGTTAAAATTTTTAAAATTGAAACTAAATTTAAGAGAATTGAAATTAAAATTTTTAAAAAAATTACTTCATTAAATGATTTATAAATTATAACTTTATGGCAGTTCTTTAATAGAATTAAGTTGTTTAAATTAAATTATTGTCAGAAATAGAAAAAATCTAAGGTTTTTTTATAGAATTCGTGGTAATTTCACATAATTTCTGAGGCAACAAAAGACACAAAAAAATTCAGAATTTTCTTAATTTTTTACAGTACTTTCAATAAAAATCCCTGACTTTTCCCTGTATTCCTTAATTTCCCTTACATTTGGCAACTCTCTATTAATTACAACTATCATTAATTTTTTTTATTAATAACTATTAATTGTAAAAAATTTGTACTATTTTTATTAATTAAAATTATTATTAATACTATATGTTAAAAACTATTAATCATTAAACATTATTTTAATAATTACTTTTTAATTTTGAATTTTATATTTTATATTTAGTTTATTAGTTAAAATTAATAATTAATAAGAATTTAAAATATAAGTAACAAAAACTAAGCGTACATCTTCCGAGTAGTGGGGGTAGAGCATGAGGACCAATCAATAGGCGCTACTCCCACTCCTCGACTGTTGCGCGCGCAATTTTTTTCTATTAGGTATGAATTTCAACGCTCGGCAACGACGCAAACTTAGAACTCTAGTTAATTTAATTATTAATTGACTACATACACGAAAAAATGTATTTACTGAAAGTTCTTTAATAATATAGTAGATAAAAATTAATTAATCATCTTTATAAAAAAAATATTTTTCAAAATGACATTACTATTATTATTTTGTTACAAGAGGCCGTTTTAGATTTTCCTTTTTAAAAACATTTTTTGTTTTAAATAAATTGTTACTTTTATTCTGATTGTCGTTATTTTTTTATAATTATAATAATAATTATTATTATTATTAGTAGTAGTAGTATTATCATTTAATTTTTTTATTATTATTTGTAATAACTTTGTTTCAACATTCATTTTACCAAATACAGAAGTAAATATAAAATAATATTAATAGAAATTAAAAAATAAAAAAAAATGAATGTAAAAAAGAAAAACTTACGTCACCAGTGGCGGAAGCAAAATTACTTCCACGCGCGACTCGCCGATCGAACATGATGTTCCCAAAAGGAACAGAATGATCACTGCAATAAAGAAAAAAAAAGGAAAAATTATTCACTTAAACCAATTTTTATCAATAAATCACTAAATTAATTAATTAATTATTTTTTATAATAGTCATAAATAATTATTTATTCAAAATACTAAATTAGTTATTTATTCAAATACCGTAATTAATAATTAATTAAGTAATTAATAGTCTCTCAAAAGCTTTCGTGTTACAAAAAAAAATTCTACACTATTTTCACACCGTGTTCGAAAAATATATTTTCGAAAAAAAATTTTATAAATAATTTTTTTTTAATTCAAATATTGTAATTAAAAAAAAATTTTAATTAAAAAAATGCTTAAATTAATATCAAAAAGAGAAAATAATCGATAGTTATTTTTGCAATATTCTTTTTTTTACTTTTTTGTCATGTTTATATGAAAATAGAAGCGAAAATGAGAAAAATTTGCTTATTTCGAAGAGCGGCGGGGTGGAAAAAATTGAAATTAAAATACGTTTTTTGTTAATAATTCAATTTTTTAAATTGAAGTAATTTAGTAAATAATTCTTTTTTTCAATTAAATGTCGATTATATAATTATTTAAACATGTTTTTCTCTCGACATGTACAAAGTAAACTATGACTTATTTTGTTTACGCAAAAAGCGATCGATTTTGAATCCCATTTTTCAATAGTCCTACTTTTTTCTGGAACAACCTTTCTTAATTCCTAGACTTTTATTTTATCGCGATAAGGGAGAAAATGGTTTTATGTAACACTTTAGATCGAGATTAGAAACTATGCCACTTTGTTATTGTATTCTAAAAAAGACAAAAATTGGGTTTTTTTTGGTTATATCATTTTTTTTATTTTTTTTTCAAAATATTTTTAAATTCATAAGATTAGTATTGACTTTTATAATTAAATGTGTTATAAATTAATTAAATGTGTTTTAAAAATTGAATCTTTTAAATCATTTAATTTTTTAATCTTATGTTAAATTTTTATTTACTTTTTCAAAATTTCCAAAAATTGAAAAAAAATTTAGGTTGCATTTTTGTATTATATTAATATCTATTTATATATCATATTCATTTGGTTTTTTAAAGTTTATTCATTTATTTTATTTCAAAAGTTGATAAATAATATTTAATGAAATTTTTTTGTTGAAAAAAATATTTTTTCAATAATCGATTTTTTATATATTTCTTTTTTTTAATTTATTTTAATTACTTTTGTTTATTATATACTTCATGAAAGATTTAATTAAAAATTGAATAATTTTCTTTTTGTCAACAAATTTAGGAATAACTAAAAAAAAAGCTAACAGGATTCGAACCCCTTAATATTATGTTGAAAATCGAATGCGCTAACCAGTGGACCATGATTCACTTTATAGTATGTTATATAAATTTATTAAATTTGATTAATTTTTCATTCAATTTTTAAAAAATAATTAAAAAAATTATTCAAATAATTATGTCAATTTTCCATACTAATTCAGAGAACAAAACCAAAACATTGTTAATGCAGAAGATAAATATAAGAAGCCGTAATTCTTTACTAAGTACAACAAAAAAATATTTATCACGCAAAAAATAATTTTTGTGCCAAATGAAAATTTTTCTTTCAATGTCACAGTAAAGAATTTTAAAATGTGTATCAAAATTTAGTTTCAAAGTTTACCCGCGTATTGGAAGCGTTTTCGTTGTCCCCTCGATTGGTTCCAACTGTTTGGGTAACGCTCGTGGCGTCTGAGGGAATCTGCTAAGAAAAACAATTCCCGCTCTTTTACGTACTTTATACATTTTTATTTATTTACTCGAAAATGCACTTATTTTGGGTTTTCTCTTTTATTTTTCTAAAGAAATATTTTTGTTAAAATTTCAGAATAATTCATTTTTTTTGGCAAAATTTCGTTCAATGCAAATTTTGACATAAATTAATAATTTCTCTATATTTAAAATAATCGAAGAAAATTCTAAATAATAAGTTAAAAAAGAAAGTCTAAGAAACCTAAGGAACAAATTTTTTCAAAAGTGTGAATTGGTAAGATTTCTTTAACAGGTATTTCGAAAAAAACATTTAGAAATTGCAGACATTATAAGATTTAAAAAAAAATTAATTTTCAACAGATTTTAAATTTGGGAGTTAAAAATTTTGAAAATTCTCAGAAAATAGTAGAATGCATATACATTTTCCAAGTAAAGAAAATATTAAAAATTTTGTTAAATAAAAGACAATTTATGGTAAAATTATTAAACTAATCATTATTACCATAAATTGTTTTTTTATTGTCAGGAAATGGACAATTAGAAAAAATCCATCTGCTAGGATTCGAACGCATTGTACAGACGCACGCGGTGACTGGCTAGTACGTTGCCACTGAGCCATTTCGTCATTGTGTAAAAAATTTTCAAATCCAATTTTCTCGGTACAAAATTTCCATACTGCGTTCTACTATTTTCCCTGTAGTGAATATTTCGACTTGACAATTGTAAAAATTTGTTTAAAAACGAAAAATTTCACACACACTTTCAAAAATAAAAGTAATTTTTTTTTACTTATTACTACCACAAAAAAAAAATACTAAGACTTCTTTTTTAATTTTTCTGCTTCTAATTTAATTTGCTGTGGAGAAAAAGAAAAGAATTTCTCCACGTTAATTTCTTTTCGTGCTCTAAATTTTTGTTGGACTTACGAATTTAGAAAATCGTTTCGTCTCATTCGTTTGGAACGCTCGTCCATCGATGATGCTGTTGTTATTGAAGAGGCATTCATTGGAAGATAGTAGAAATCCTCGGTTGCCTTGAGCGCAGCCTGGCAACGTGCATTATGACTACTGTGACGTACTTCAGGTTTTTTATTAATCGACGCAAGATGTCGAAATCGTGTTCGATGAAAAAAATCAGTCTCGTCATTTGTCTCGGGAAATGGATTTCCATAAATAAAATGTGGCGTGATTCCAAGTAAGGCAGCAACTTCAGGTGGTGGCATTAAAAATTCTCCAGTCTTTACGGTTGTGAAGAAGGGTTTTGGATGTATCACTTGCTCGGAGGTCTTTTTTTTTGTTTTGTGAAAGGAAAAAAAAATTTCATCAATTATTTTCTTTTTATTTTATCGGGGAAAAAGGTTTTAAATTTTCAAAATAAAATTGACGATTGGGGTTCCTGAATTTGGACAGTTTTAAGAGTTTGGATTTAAAATCTTTTGAATCTTTATGGACCAACTAGACAACAATTTAATTTTTAAATATTTTAAATCTTTTGAATTTTTATGGACCAACTCTACAATATAATTTTTTAAAATTTTTAAATTTTATGGACCAATTCTACAACAACATAATTTAAAAAAATTTTAAATCTTTATGAACCTACTCTACAACAATATATAATTTTAAAAAATTTTCAATCTTCTTAAACCGACTGTACAAACCCCGAATCTACATCAATACAAAAATTAAATTAAAAAATTTAAAAATTATGCAAAAATTCAAATTTAAATTTAAAAATTCAAAATTTAAATTCTATATGGACCGACTGTACAACATAATATTTCAATACTTTGAATATTTTCATAAATAATAAAGCTTCTCGCAGACATTTAATTATTTTTAGTACCATTTTATTCGAATTCCTAAAAAAAAAGAAATTATTCATAAAAATTTGATTAAAATATCAGTCGAAATAATTCAATTATTTAGAAACTTGTTGATCAAATTCTTTATAAATTATTTCGAATAATTTTGCAATTAAAGACGTTTGTAAATAAATCTAAATAAATTTGTAAATAAGTGTAAAAGAACATTTTTTTTCAATAACATTTTTTCCTTTCTTTTGTAAGTATTAAAAAAATTTAATTTTCAATTAAAAAAGACAATTTTAAAAATTTGTTTTATTTTAAAATACTTTAAAAATTTCAGTCAAACGAAATTTTTTTATAAAAAAGCATATAAAAAACTAAATTTATTTATTAATCGCAATTTTTTCAAATTTTCTAATTTCAAATATTATTTTATTAGAAGTCATGAAAAATAAGTGCATATTTTCGATTTGTCAAAAACAATAACATTTTTATGAATAATTTATTTTCTTTGAGGAATTCGAATAAAATTGCACTAAAAATAATTAAAATTCTGCTATAAGCTTTATTATTTATGAAAATATTTTAATTCCAAACAGAAATTTATTCATTTATAAAAATAATTTTAATTTTAAAAAATGTGTTTCTTACGAAATTAAAATTACTGCGAAGAAATTTATAACAATCTAATATTCCTTTTTCTATAAAATTATTATTATTAATGATTAATTAAATGTATATTGTCAAATTTAGCTAATTTCAAGAAGAATTTGAATTATTAACAATTTGCAAAAATTTAAGTATTTAAAAATTTCTAATTACATTTTTAAAAATTGAAATTTTATAAAATTTCAAATTAAAACTTTCTGAAATTCATTTATTAATGAATATTATAAACGCAACCATTTTAAAATTGAAAAAATCTTAAATAATATTTAATAAAAATTTTCATTATATAATTTCTGAGTAATAATTTTATAATAGTAGTTATTGAAGAATTGTTGTTGTTTTTTTTTTAATTCTTATTGTTCAATAATTAATTATTTAGAATGAAGGTTATTCAAATTAAAGTTGCATTTAAAATGAATTATTTTTAAAAATTTTAAAAAAATCTTGTCAAAATTAAAAATTTTCATTATATTAAAATTTAAAGTTTTCTGTATAAAAAATAAAATTTTCTTTATAAATAATAAAATGTTTCTCCAAAAATCAATTATTTTCGAAAATTTTAACAAAATTCTTGGCAGAATTTCATTTATTTTTAATATACAAAATTTTCATCAAATTTCTCGAAAAATGAAATTATTGTTAAAATATTTTTTTCAATTTAATGTTTTTTTAAATTTATCTCTTGACAGTAAATAATAGTAATAATATTTATGTTTAACAATAAAAAACAGACTAATTAAATTTTGATAAAATTCTTTATGAAAATTTAATTTTAAGAAACATTCAATTATTATTTAATAAATTGTTTATTTTCATAGTTAAATAATTGATTTCTTGTATGATTTACAAATATAAATATTCTCTTTAAATCTGAATTAGTAGAATTCTACTAAGAATTAGTAAAATTTTACTAATTTTTAGTAGTTTTCATGAATGACTTTTCACCTTTTTAATTAGTAGAATATTACTAATTTTTAGTAAAATTCTACTAATGTTTTAGTAGAATTTTACTAATTGAAAGTCACTTTTTCACTAAATTAATTAGTGAAACTGTTTTATCGACTATTAATAAAACAGTTCTACTAATTGTTAGTAGAATTCTACTAATCAATTAGTAACGCTCTACTAACAATTAGTAAAATTTTACTAATTGTTAGTAGAATTATTACTAAATCATTTAGTGGACGACTTTTCACCATTTCATTAGTAACTTTCTACTAATTCAGATTTAGAGAGTTGATTTAAAAATAAGTTTCAGTTAAAATTTTGTATTATATTTGAATATCATATTGAAAAATATTTATTTATTTGAAAATTCTACGAGAATTCATTTATTTAACTCTATAAATAAACATTTTACTAAATAATTGAACTTAATCTACAAATTTTTAAATAAAAATATGTATGTTGAAAATAATTGAAATTCTAAAAAGAATTTTACATATTAAAATTTTTGGAACATAATTGGATTTTTGCGAAAAATTACGTTACCTTCGAAAATATAATTAAATTCTTGAAACTAATTTTATTAAAATTTCTTTTTAAATAATTGAATGGTTTTGTAAAATTTTATTGAAATAGTAGACATTGAAATCATTTGAGGGCCTGGATGGTGTAACGTGCTACGCGCCATTTACTTAACATGGCGCGTAACACATTATAGCATCCAGCCCCTCAAATGAAGTTTGAGAAATTTTTGAAATTAACTAAATTTCTATGAAGAATTTATTTAAATTATTTTTAAAAAAATTTAATTTTCACATAAGAATTTCATTGGAACTTTTGAAACTAAAATTCTTTGAGGAATGAATAAAAAAAGATAAAAAAACATAATTGAATTTTTGAAAATATTAATTAATATATGAAAAAATAATAACGATTAATTATTTACTAAAAAATGAAGTTACTGATGTTTTACAATATTTTTGTAATTAAATAATAAATGTAGTTTTAGAAATCAGGAAAAATTCCCTTTTTTCAACCTGGAAAAGTCTGGGAATTTGAAAAGGGTAAAAGCTTGATAACCCTGTATTTATATTTCATAAACTTTGAAATCACCACGAATAATCGGTTCATAAAGATTCAAATTTTCAAAAATTATATTGTTGTAGATTCGGTTCATAAAGATTCAAAACTTTGAAAAATTATAATGTTGTAGTTGGCCCAGGAGATATTTTACTGCCATTTGCCAATCTTCCATCAATTCTAACTAGAGGTGTGCAAAATTCGAATCGGGAATAATTCGAATCGAACGAGCCAATTCGAATCGAAAGTAAATCGAGTCGAGTCGGCCAATTCGAAATTCGAATTTGGAGTTTCGAATTGCACAACTTAACTCGGTTATTCAATTCACACAATTATTTTGACAGAAATCCTAACCTAAAATTAGTAGGCTGGTATTTATAATACAGCTATCTAGTACTTAGAAACTTGTTGAAAGTGAAGGAAATATTTCGCTTATTGTTTGTATTACATAAGGAAAAAAAACTTATTTTGCAAATCTTTTACACAATTTTTAGTAAATAAATAAATTTAATTTTTCAAGAACAATTGAAGAATTTTTGGATAATTTAAAAAAATCATTTTTTGGGGAATTTTAATTTATAATTCTGAATCTTGTTTGTGTATGTATTTGAATTTTTTGAAATATTGAAAATATTGAATATCGAGCATATTGAAAATAATAAAATTCTTTGCAAGAATTCAATTATTTTTAAACAAAATTTTACGAATAAATACAATTATTTTCTAAAATTTTAATATACTTCAAAAAAATTCAATTATTTTCTTAAATTGTAAAATTTTTGAAAAAAATTCAATTATTTTCAAAAAATTCCACGAAAAAATTCATTTTTTAATTCGTTATAGAGTATATCTCATAAGAATTCAGTTATCTTCTAAAATTTTAATAAATCCATTGAAATAATTTTATTTTATTTATAAACAGTAAAATTCTTTGCGAAAATTAAATTATTTTTAATACAATTTTAATAGAATTTCTCAAAAAATGTCATTATTCTTAAAATTTTATTAGAATTATTTTATAAAAATTAATTTAAAAATGAATTTCAGTTAAAATTTTAGATTACAATTAAATATTAAAAGCAATGTAGCGTGAATTTTTAAAAATAATTCAATTTTGAAAAAGTTTAATTGAATTTTGCAAATATTATTTTAAGTTTTTATTTTTTTATATTTATTTAATTGGAGAATTTAGGAATATTTGAAATTTCGTAAAATTGAATATTGTAAACTAATGGATTTGAAAATTCTCAAAGAACTTTTTCGAAAATTGTTAAGAATCGATTTAAAGAAGAATTTTATTTAAAAATTCTTGCAAATAATAATTGAATTGATAATGATTGTATCACTCGGTTATTTTTAATTATTAGAAAACTTGAAGATATTGATCACTCCAAGTGATATAAGGCTATATAATACTCGGAGTGATCGGTTATGATATGAAAAATTGAATTTATAGTTTAAAGTAAAATGTTCTCTTATTTGACTCGGACTGGTTTTATTTTTATCAATAATTGGTCCGTATTTTTAAAAACTTTCACTGGTTCGAACCCTGTTCACTTTCAACACATTATTGGTATGTTACGATTCTTTTTACAAATAATATAATTTCTTTTGGTATGTTAGTTTTTTTGGTATGTTAATTATATATTAAAACTATAGAATTAATAAAAAATATATTGACATTTTTAAGAAAAAGTTTCTAAGTACTAGATAGATGTATTATGAATACCAGCCTACTAATTTTAGGTTAGGATTTCTGTCAAAATGATTGTGCGAATTAAATAACCGAGTTAAGTTGTACAATTCGAAACTCCGATTTTCGAATCGGCCAATTCGAATTCGAAGTTTCGAATTGGCTAGTTCGATTCGAATTATTCCCGACTCGAGTTTTCTGTTGTCGAGTCGAATAATTTTCGAATCGACTCGATTAAATGCACACCTCTAATTCTAACCTAATTGTTGAAATCATCTTTGGAAATTAAATGTGGTAAGTAACATCATTTCTTATTTCTTCATAAACTAAGGATAATTCTGGAATAGTTTCAGTGGAGCTATCCAAACCTGATGAAGAATATTCACCTGCCAATTTCGACGAGAGTTGTGTATTGTAAAGAATAAACTATCTTATCTGAAGCATACCAGTACTGGTATCCTTCTGAGACATAACAATAAATAATATAAACTCGGGGAAAATAATTTTTATCTTAAAATACTAGAAGATAAATCTGCACACTCTTCAGACGAATACTAATATTTACTGATAAGATTTCTTCTATCATGATTGGATCAACTTGGCACACAAATATAATATCAAATTGGATGGTAACTTGTTAATTAGGATTAATGATATTACTATACCCTTTGTTGATTCAGTTAAGAATTTGGGTGTTACATTTAGACTTTCTGTTGGGACATGCAAGTTGGTAAAATTTGTAAAAGTGTTTATGCAACCTTAGCAAAATTTAAGGGGAATAAAGGAGCCCACACTGTT
Source organism: Leptopilina drosophilae (assembly GCA_032873175.1). NCBI lineage: Eukaryota > Metazoa > Arthropoda > Insecta > Hymenoptera > Figitidae > Leptopilina > Leptopilina drosophilae. Next base: position 10,977,477 of record CM065486.1, read on the forward strand.
GACATTCTGTTACCTCGTTGATTTTTCCTTATTTTGACTACTATTGTGTTGTTCATAATGATTTAACTGATGAATTAAATCAAAAACTTGAGAAGCCTTTTAATACATGTATAAGATTCATATTCAACTTAAAAAAGGATGAAGATGTAACACCATGTAGGTTAAGACTTGGATGGCTTAGTGTTAGGAACAGGACATTTATAATCTTTTTTGAAATTATTTTTTAAAAAGATCTTTGGCCTGTTGGTTGTCTTACACAAATTATCTTGAATACTAGAAACACCTTTATATTTTTATGAGAAATTTATTTTTAGAAATGATGTTACTTTGAGAGATGTGAGGTGTTCTAATTTATTTAGGATACCATCACAAAGAACTGAAAGATATAATAATTCTTTTATGATAATTGCAAAAAATTTATGGCATTCTCTTCCTGGCTCTATTACTACTATTGAAAGTCCGAAAATTTTTAGATTATATAAATTTTTATATAAAAAATTTTAAGCCAATTTTTATTGGCTGAGTAGAATCTTGATATTATAACCAAAACCATAGTCATATGACCTAAAGCCGGTAGTAACCCTAAAAAAGTCAGTTCGAATCAGGGACCTACAATTAACTCTGTCTAGAAACTAACTTCCTAAAACAAACCAAACAACAATATCTAATAACAAAAAGAAAATAATCACTCAAGAGACCTGTGTCCTCCTCGAACTTCTCTTGCTCAATTGTCCCTCCTCCTGCTCCTGTATTCTTCTCAATTTTGCATTAAGCACCTCATTGAAATCCTCAGTCGATAATATCATTGATGATTTCCTCGGTTCCTTATTATCATCACTCTGTAAATTACCATGACTCTTGCTCTGTTGTCGTATTCTCAATGGATTTGATTGATGACTTTGCAAACTAGCCAATACCAAATGATCATTTGATTTGCTAATTCGTCTACGTGTCTGGAAGTTATTCTTGACATTTTGGCTCAAGGTCATTGTCCTTGCGGAAGCTCTTTTAAAATTATCACCATCATCATCATCATTATTATTATCATAATCATCATCATTCACATCGTAATCATCCAGATCCAGCTGGAGAATTGGTAGGGAAGATTCGAGATTGTCCTTTTGTAATATTGTAAATGCTGGTGAATTATTTGTTTCTAATTTATCATGAAATCCATTTTCCATTGCTGCTGTTGGTAAAATGGAAATTCTCGCTGGCATTACGAACAAACAAAAAATTGTATTTTTTGTTCTAATTCTCTTCTTTCAAATTCATCAATTTTTGAAGATTTGAGACTTTAAATTTATATTATAGCATTGTGTTATGAATTCATTAATATTTATAGGCAATATGTTTTTGGGTATAAATAAATTGTCTTTGACTATTTTGATATCCTTGAAAATAGATGTGATCGATCGTGATTGGTAGGTGGAGAGTGAAGGGGGGGGGTGGATTGGGGAGGGGGTCAATATACAATGTCGCGTGACTTGTCACAATCGGCTCAAGGTCTCAAATATATTGTCCATTCAGAAGTCTTGTGTCTCGATTTTACAGTTAATCTGGTGACCAATCCTGTCTAATATCTAATCTGTTGAATTGAAAAGTTAGTTTAGATAATGTTTACTATTTGACAGAGCAATTAAACACAACATTAATAAGTATAAAATAAAAAATAAATAAAAAAGAAAATATACTTTTGAAAAAGGGAAAAATTGAAAAAACATTTTTGGAACATTTTTGAAATAGAAAAATATTTGCAACACGGACAGACAAATAGACAAATGCAATTTTTGCATTCAATTTTAGCAACATATTTGGCAGCATAAAAAATTTAGATTGCTGCAAATTTTTACAAACAATTTACTCTAATTAAATCCTTAACTTAGTTAATAAATAATTATTAAAACAAACTATTTAGGCTTGCTATGGTCATTATTTTAACTTTATTTATTTCTAATAACGAAAATAATAATTTAAAAATTATATTTCTTGCTAGTTAATAATTTTTATTTAAATAAATAATAATTATTAATGCTCTGAACAACTTTATACACAAATTCAATTTTTTGTAATTTTCCCTAAATTTTTAAAGACTATTTGTTTACTATTTTTCGACAGAAATATACTTTCATTTTAATAATAATCGAAAATACTTTTTTGGAAAATGAAATAACGAAGCATAAAATTTATTTCCAATAAATAAAGTTAAAAATTATAAATTTTTGACGAAAGAAATTATTTAGAAATTTGTCGTTAAATTTAAACTATTCTAATAATTGTTGTTTAAAAATAATAATAATAATTTTTATTATTAATAATTTATTATTATTATTATTATTATTATTATTATTATTATTATTATTATTATAAGAATAACAATAATAATATAAATTTTATAAAATTTTTAACTAAGTATAATTAATTATCATATTTATTTAAACAATCAAAGTTAAAGTGAAAATGAAAATCGAAATGAAATTAATATAAACAAAATTGACTCCAAAGTTTTGAATTGATTATAAAAATAGCCACACTAATTATTATAATTATATAAAAAACTGTTTCATTTGTTTATGATAAAATTAATAACAATTATACGTTCAATATAAATTTATAATTCTATTTTAATTTATTTACTAATATTTTTATGATTAATAAATATCATTGTTAGAAATTTTTTCTTCTGTTTTTTTACTTTTAGTAAGTAATTGTATTAAATAAATAAATAACTTATTACTAAATGAATAATGTAAAAAATTTATTGTTAAATAAATTTATAATAATATTCTTATTTTTATTAACTTTTTTCAAAAATAAAAATTTAATATATAACAAAAAGGAATTATTGTGAACGTAAAAAATTTTTATAATTAAAATGTGTTAAATAATTATATAAATAAATTTGTTTTATAGTAATAAAATTTGTCATAAAAATTACAGTTATTTTCCATAAATTTATTTTTAACGTTAACAACAATTGTGCTTATGACTATATTATATTAAAATAATTTCTTATTTGTTTATAACGAAGATATTAATAAATTCCATACATGACAAAATATTAATAAAAATTGTAATTAAAATTTTAGTTATATTAATTTTCGATTTTATTTATAAAAACATCCGAAAACAATAATTATTGTGTCTATAATTATTATATTTTAATATTTAATTTGTTTGTAATAAAAAATATTGGTAAAAATTTAAAGTGTAGTTTTACCCCGACTTTACATTCACATTAATTTTTAAATTTATTTATAAAAATATTAATAATTCTAATAATAATTTCTTTCCTATAATTTTTTAATTGTTTATAACAAAACTATTTCTCAAAATCGTAAATATAATTTTACATTTAATTTATTTTAATAAATTTTAATTTGTGTTATAAAAAATGCTAGTAATAATTATTTTACAATAGTTATTTATTTGTTTATAACAAAACTATTACTTAAAATCGTAAATATAATTTTACATTTCCATCAATTTTTAAATTTGTTTATAAAAAAAATTTAATATTTTAACATTTACATCAATTTATGAATTTGTGAATAAAAATGTTAATAATAATTGTAATTATAATAATTATTCTACAATAATTCTACATTTGTTTATAACAAAAACGGTAAAATTAATAAAAAATTTTAATTATAATTTTTTTTAAATTATAAAAATAAAAATATGTTTATAAAACTTATTTTACAATAATTTTTTATTTATTTATAACAAAACGGTATTAATAAAAATTTTATGTATAATGTCGCATTTAGGATACTTAAATTTATTTATAAAATTTTTAAAACAATTATTTATTTAATAATTAGATAAACATAAATTTCTTTACAGTTGTATAACAAAAGTTATAGCAAGTCATCAACCTGGTGTAAAAAGTATTTCTTTGATCGATCAATACCTACTTGAAGTTTGCGTCTAAGATAACACGTGTCACGCATGCAGGACAATTAAAAAAAAATCACAGTTAATGAAATGAAAAAATTCAATTCAAGAATAATGTTGAATCAGTATTTAAATTGTATTCTATAATCAGAAATCAGTTTTTTAAATGAAAATCTAACTTTTTAAAAAATTAAAATATATTTTCAATTTCAATTATTCTTTTATTTTAAATAATTTTTTCATAATTCCAAATTGTTTTTTTTAACATGATATTAAAATATATTTCTTTATAATTCGAAAAATTACAAAATTAATAATTACATCATTTTTCATACGCATGTCTATTGAAAGAATTATTTAAAAATCAAATTTTAACGTAAATAATATTTTTGATTTAAATTTTTTTTTGTAAAATTAATTAAATATTGTTTATTTGTCTGTCTATTTTGTAAATAAGTTAAATTTTGAAACTTTATTTTTTTAATCTTTATTTCTACTTGTAAAATTTTTATTGAAAAAATAAAATTATTTAAGGGTAAATTTTTGCTGTTAACATTATTATAGAAAGAGAGAAAAAAGGGTGCATTTGGAAAAAAAGTGCATTTAAAATTGTTCTTGAAAAAAACCTACTTGTTGGATAAATTTTTTATTTATTTTTTTTTATTTTCTAGATTAATAGTCTGGAGTTAGTTGTTCGATGGAAATTCGTGACACCACTGAGCAGTCTGATGAAAGCTCGTAGACTGGACAATGTCCTAAGAGGCAACGATTATAGAACAACCCTGTATATTTTTAAACACAGTCCACTCAATACCACTGACCACTCGCTTAGTGCGCATGCGCATTTAAATGTATTCAAAACTATATGGAAAATTCTGTGCAAGCAATGAAACGTCTCAGGTGAATGTGGGGAACCCCTCTTAACCCTGTAAAACACTTCAAGGTGAAAGCCTTGAATCTTCACTGTCAAGTAATAAACAAATTCAATTTTAACCCCACTAAATTTTTTTTTTAAATTCTGTCACCGGTGTATTTATTTGATATTTATTTATATCTATTTATTTATAATATTTATAAATTGTTTCAATAATTATTTATTTATATTTATTTATTTATAAATATTTATAAATTATTTCAATAATTATTTATTTATATTTATTTATTTATAAATATTTATAAATTATTTCAATAAATATTTATTTATATCTATTTATTTATAGTTTATTATTTATAATAATAAAAATAATAGTAATAAGTATAATTTTAGTAAATAAATAGTATAAATAAATAATTTTTTAATTAAATATATTCTAATAATATTAAACATTAATAAAAACAAATTACCGTTAATTGTTTATTAAATAATTAAATAAAGCTAAATTATAATGAAAATGACAACATGGAGTTTCCTAGGTCGCTGATTACGAATATAATAGTACTTTTAAAAAATTCAAAATGGCAGAACCAATATGGCGGACGAATTTTTGAAAATTGATTGAATACGTTTGAAACTTATTCAGACTTCGCACTCGATAATTAATTTTCAAAAAGTAGCTTTCAGACTATAAAAAAAGTCATTATTTCCAACAAAAATTTGAAATATTTCAAAAAAACAAAACGGACAAAAATTGCGCTCCAAATTATTTTTTTTTTCCTTTTTCCTAATTTTTTTCTAATTTAGATAATTAAATTGCTGAGAAAATTTTATTAGTCAAAAATTTTATGAATATCCTAAGAATTCATGAAAATTCTTATCAAAATTTTTTAAATAATTAAATTCTGTTAAGAATTTTTATAAAAATAGTAGATATTAAAAATCATTGATGTGCAAAAAGTTTTTGAAAAATAATTAATTTTTACGAAGAATTCAATTAAAATTTTTGATAAATATTGAATTTTTGCGAACAATTTTATTAGAATTGTTAATAATAATTAAATTTCCAAGGAGAAATATTTATTACATTAAAAAATAATTTAATTTTTGTAATGAATATTATTATATTTATGACAATAATTATTGAATTTTGCAAAGAATTTTATTAAAATGCTTCAAAATATTTGCATTTTTGGGAATAATTTTGTTATTTAACGATATAATTAAATTTAATTGGAGAATTGTTTAAGTAAACAATTGAATTTTCGGGATGAATTTTATTAAAAAATCTAAAAGAATAATTGAATTAGTTCAAAAATAGTTTTTAAATTAAATAATACTTAATAATAAATGATTTTATTCGAATAATTTTATAAACAAAAATTTGAAACTAATTGAATTCCTCTGAAAAAATCTAATATTTTTGTAAATAATTGAATTCTTGAGAAGTATTTAAAAAAACAATTTTTGAAATAATTGAATAGTTGCAAAGAATTTTGATCAAAATTTTAAAAACAAATGAATACCTGGAATGAATTTTATTATTAAAAAAATATTTTAATTATTGCAAAAAATGTTATTTAATTTTTTGAAAAACAATTGAATTCCTGGGAAGAATTTTATTATTTACAAAAAAACTTACTGCGTAAAATTTTATTAAAACCTTTAAAAAGGATTGAATTAATGTAAAAAAATTTTTTATTTTTTTTTAAATAATTCAATTTTGCAAAGAATTTTATAAAAATGCCTCAAAATAATTGAATTATCGGTAATAATTTATTTATTTATCAACATAATTGAATTCTTTCAAAGAATTATTTATGTAAATAATTGAATTCTTGGGAAGATTTTTATTGAAATCGAAAAGAATAATTGAATTATTTACAAAAACTTTAATTAAAGTTGTATTCAAAATACAACAATTAATTTCTTTCGAACAATTTTATTAAAAAATTTAAAAATAATTAAATTCTTGTGAAAAATTATAATATTTTTGTAAATAATTGAATTCTTCCAACGAAATTCGAAAAAACTTTTTTTTAAATTAATTTTTGCAAGGAATTGAAATTAAATTTTCGAAGAATATTAACATTTTTTTAGCAGTGCCTGTAAAGTTGTATATTTGTATTAAAAACCCGCAATAAATTTTGTTATTTATGAAAATAATTAAAAAGTTTCTAAGAATTTTATTAAAGTTTTCAAAAATAGTTGAATTTCTGAAAAGAATTTTATTTTTTTTGAAAATAATTAAATTATTGCAAAAAATTTTATTAATAATATGTTTAACAAAAAATTGGAGCTTTTTGAAAAATTTTGTTAGTTTTGAAAATAATTGAATTCTTTATAAGAATTTTATAATCACTGCTTTTAAAAAAATTAACTTTTTCAAAAAATATATAATAAATATTATAAAAATTTTATGTTAAATAATTTGAATTCTTCACTGAAAAAAAAATTTATTTGATTCAAATAACCGATTATTTGTCTATAATCAAATAAATATTTACTTGAATCAATTAATTAGTATTTGCTTCAAATACTGAAATATTTGATTCAAATACAATTTATTTGATTCAAATAAAAATTATTTGATTCAAGTAAATATTTATTTGATTATAGACGAATAATCGATTATTTGAATCAAATAAAATTTTTTTTCAGTGTTCGATTAATTAATTTGAAGAAGTATTAAACAAAATTGAAAGTCTTCCAGGAGTTTTATTATTTATGAAAATAATTATATTTTTGCTTAGAATTTTACCAAAAACATTTTTTTCAAAAATTTCTTTTTTCATGAAAAATATTATTATTATAGCGCGAAAGTTATTGTATGATTGTAAAGAATATTGTATATACAAATTTTCTTAAATAATTCACTTTTTCGAAATTTTCTTGAAAAGAATAATTAATACTTTAAAAATACTTTACTTAATAAATTAAAATACTTAATTAATATTAAATTTCTGTGTTTTTATTATTTACATGAAAATAATTGAATTTTGGATTAATTTTATCAATTTTTTTTTCTTTAAATAATTGATTTTTTTGCGAAATTTGATAAAAATAGTAAATATATTAAAAATAAGAGAATTTCGAATCCCTCCGCCGTATTAGATCAGCCATTTTAATTTTTAAAAAAACTGATTTTATATTCATAATTAGCGACCCCAAAAATCCCCGGAGAACAAATTTAAAACGAATTCAATTTTTAAAAATTCGTCCGCCATATTGGATCCGCCATTTTAGATGTTAATTTTTCTTTTCTATATATTTTTTTTAAATAACTACCCAGCGAAATAAACTCGACAATTTGAATATTTTTACTTTTCTCTTATAAAATAATAAGAAACATTTCGTGCCTTGCCTCATTTTCACTATTCGTATTTTATGAACTCTTGGTGTTTTACAATAAGTGCGCGAAAAGAGGGTAGGGGTGAAGGAAGGGGGAGTTAAATAGGAGGAGCTCATTTCTGAAACAAATTATATCATATCGTAAATTTTCTGATATACATTCTCACTTGTTTCTTCTTGGCAAAATATTCTCGCTCACTATTCTCATTTCGTTAAATATTACTTTCAAATGTTAAGAACCCGATTATTCTTTTGAGAATTATTTAAAACTCTGTGTGTGCGAGAGAGAAGATTGCGTGTTTTACCTGCAAAAATTATATATTTCTCCGAGCGTATATTATAATCGTACCGGAAAACAATTATTATTTTTACTTATCGGCGACGAACGCAAAAAGAAAAAAAAAAGAATCGATTCGCATTTTTGATGGTCTTTTTACATGGGAAATTTAATATTCCGTCATTTTTAGTTGTGTCGTGAAGTTGTAAAAAAATTTCCGTCTTGTGCGCAATGTTTGGTTGCGCACTAGACTTGTGCGCATTGTTGACATGCGCAATAGATTTGTGAGCACTTTTGACATGCGCAGAAGAGTTGTGAGCACTTTTGACATGCGCAGAAGAGTTGTGAGCACTTTTGACATGCGCAGAAGAGTTGTAATCGCTTTCAACATGCGCAGTAGGCTTGTGCGCAATCTATACATGCGCACACTAATTGTACGCATTTTTTCAGTGCGCAAAAATAAAAATTACAACTCACAACAGTAGAATAACGTGCAAAACGAAATAAATTATTGTTTATTGATAAAATCCAAGCAGTAATTACATTTCCTCAATACTCGAATCTAATGCTCCTAATTTAAAATGAACCTTCAACGTTTCGAAACACAAGGAAGCTAATAAAATAATAAAAAGAATTCTTTTTTTAACATTCTCCGCTTCGCTTAATAAATAAATAATAATTAATCAGTGTCGATTTGATTTCGTGACTTGAAAATTGTACTTCGCAATTCTGGTATGTACTTTGAGCTTGAGTTATAGAGTTGGGGAGAAAGATAAAGAATAGAGAAGCGATAAAAATCGTAGTTCACCGGTCATTCCCTTTTCTGACGCTAAAACATGTGGAGAAGCGTATATGCAGTTCGCAGTCCCTGCAGGTGGTCGGTGCATTATCGATGTATTTCCTTTTTACAACTTTTGTCATAATTTTCTTTCTTTCTTTCTTTTTTTCCTCGAACTACAAGCCATTCAAGTGTTTATCACTATTTTATTGTATCGCTGATCAAATAGAAAAAAAAATACATAATGCACAATCGTTTATTATTGGTTGTAATTTAGAAGATTATTATTCTTCATGCAATAAAAAAAAACTATATATTTATAGAAAAGTGAAATTTTTATTTAGTGCAATATATTTTACTGGAAATTTGTATTTGAATTCTTGGATTCTAACCGAGTGATCTAGTTATTTTTCTTTTTTTATTCTTAATAAATAAACAGTTCACTATATTTGAAAATAAAAAAAGAATTTTTTTAATTTAATTTTAATCGAATTAACACCCGAATGTACAATCATAAATTTTTTTCATGTCTATTTGTAATATTAGTCCTCTCCCTCGTTGACCTTATTATATAAAAAAAATTGCATAAATTGTGGACACTTTATATTTTTATTGTCATTTTAGATTGATAAAAAAAATTTGTTTCTTGTAGAATAAAAAGTTACTCTAAAAAACGTTATTTTTAACTGAAAAATTAGGTTAGGAAATTTAGATCAAAGTCACACGGATAAAGATAACAGAAAAATTAGATCAATATGCAATGAAGAAGAAAATAGTAGAATGACCTTAAAATACAGGTCAGAAATCGAAAATACTTTTGCACTTTAAGGGCAAAAAACAAAATGCAACTTATAAATTAGAAGAAAAAGAGAAAAGTTTAATAGTTACTTTATTAGATAAAAATAGAAATTAATGTACAAATAAAAATTATAATAATTACAAAATTAAAAATATTGACCTTTTACAAATTTAAATTTGTCAAAAAAAAATGTTTTTCCCTTCCAAATATTTAGGTAAACTTTTAAAAAAAATGTGTGTTCTAATCATTAGTTTATATTTTTTAACTACAAAATTTTTTATATTTTGACGTAATATTCTTCAAAAAGAGAAGACATTTTTTTGCATTTTTCATTTGTAAAGAGTTTATAATAAGTGTGTGTATATTTTGCGAAAGTTTTGCCACGCGATGTTCAAATTAAAGGAATTATAGATAAATTTTTTTCGAAGAAAAAAAATGTCCTTTCTTTTCAAACCCATACTTTTTGGGGGACAATCTTTTTTTTCTTTTAATTTTACGATAAGAGAATTTTTAGAAAAAAAATTTTTTTTCTAATTATGAAAAAAGTTTCTTATACAGAAAGTTTAGTAACTTTTAGTAAAAAAAACTTTCAATTATTATAGATAAATTTTACATTTGAAATTATCAAAATTTATTAAATTATTTAAATAATAATCAGAGATTAATTTTTTTTTCTTTTTGGTATATTTGAAGTAACAATTATTCAGTCCGTTTTTTCAATTTTTTGAGTTTCATTTGCTTTTTCTTTATTTATTTTTCTTAATTTTGTTCATTAATACAAACCTTGTTTATTTTTATAAATTTATTCTTATTTAAATTTTAGGATAATTTTTTTTTTATAATTTACTTTTTTAATTTACCATTGTTACGACTATCGCACAGATTTTCTTATTTCAATTTCAATTTTTTCAATTATTTTTTTGTTTTGGTTAAAATATAATTTTTATGTAACTTCGAAAATTGTAATTTATAATATAATTAATATTATAATAAAACATAATTATATAATATTTTAATAAGTAAAAATAATTATTGTATTCTAATAAAGCTGTTTACTTAAGAAAATAAACGATGTAAATAAACGATGTAAAAATAAACCAAAAAGTAAAAATTGTTCTTCAAAAATTAATTTTTAAGTGACTTTAATATTAAATGAATTTATAAGAAATAAAATTTATAATAAATAACAAATTTATTCGCAATATACTTACAGCGGTGGATTTCGATATCTTTTTTGAAATTGCAACATTGCCTGTGAGTTTTTTACAAATGTGTAAGTATCCTTTTTCTCCGGCAACGATGGTATGCGAAACGATTGTAATCCTCGATTACATATTTGGCACTGTTGCGTTTTTGTAGCCATTTTTTCCCTTCTTTGTTCTCTTTTAAAAAAACAAACTTGCTTTATTTCAATAAAATCTCACGACACAAAAATATTTAAAAAAATAGTACACTTGTCTTTTTGGTTAAAGAAAAATATATGTTTATAAACAATTAAATTTACACTTTGCGATTAAAAGTGATTTTTATTTAATATTGAAATTAAAAAGGTTACAAAAAAATATTGTTTACCATGTATTTCACTTTTGACAATTGTATTTGACGGTTCGCGTTTTATTTCGTGTTTCTATAAACAAACGGATCACATGGACTAAAATAGAGATATGTTATTTTACTTTGTTCCTGAATGTTGAACTTGATTTGTTGTCATAGTAACAAAACAAGAGATTCTCGTCAATATTTTCCTTATAGCAATTTAAAAGAGTGTCATTTTATGTTCGAAAATTTTATTTAAGTATTCGTAATTATTTAAAATACAAATAATGAATAATTCATTAATTACTGTAAATTTTGATTGTAATATAATTTGTTAATTTAGTTATTTATTATTAATATTAATTAAATTATTTTTAATTAAATAATATATTAATTAAATATAAATAATATTATAATAATTATATTATATTATAATAATAAGAATAAATAAATAATTTTTTAATTAAATTAAATTATTAATTATTTTTATAGTAATTTACTTGTATTCAATAAAATTAATAACATATTAACTTATAAATTAATTTGTACATTACATAAAGATTTATAATATTATATTTAATAACAATATTGCATAGAACATTTACCCTAATAAATTATTCAAAAATTATAATATTTTACTTTTTTTTAAATAAAAACATAACAGGCAACGTACAAAAATAGATTTCTGAATTCTTATGAATATTTCACACCATTTTTTCCAATTCCAATATTTTTGCCTATAACATTTAAAAAATATTGTAGGATATGTAAATACTTTTCTTTCATTTTTTTGCCTTATAGGAAAACAATGTTGTAATTTTTTTTTGAATTTACATAGTTATTTATAAATTCATTAATAATAATACATTTTTACTTTTTACTCGCCTATAAAGGAGAAAAAAAATTTTGTGAATTTTTTGCAGGTAGTGTCACTTGTGCTTTTATTTTAGAACTACAAACATAAATCAGATGGCAACGTATTGTAATTTTGGAATTTATGTAAAATTCCTTTTTTAACCAAATTCCGAATTGTCTAGTTCAAAATAAAATTTGAAATTAATGTTTTGCAAGTATTATTGAAAATTTAATTTCAACAAAAAATTATAATTTTTCAAATACCATATTGGGAAATGGTAGGAATATTTCAACTTTGCTGTTCCTTTACCGACCGAGCTGAATTTAATGAAAGAGATTATCTATTACCATGTGTATCAACACATGGTAATAGATAATAATTTCATCTTACCCCCTATTTATTGATGTAGTGAAAACTTTGAATAAATAACAATTAACTTTGAGATTATTATTATTTATTGAATAACAAGATTATATAATATAGGGTTCTAATAATCCACATATGAAAAAAAGTATTACTGTAATAATTAGTAATTATACTTTAACAGGGTGGCCACAAGTTTCACTTTATCAATTTTCCTGACAAAATTTTTTTTACAGAAAAAAAACTAACTAAAAACTAAAAAAAACTGAACTAACTAAAACTTATATTTTTAATTAATGTTTAGAGAAAAGTAATTATTTTTCAAAATAAGTTGAAGAGAGTTTCAATCTGCTTAAATTCCCTGGCAAAAGATTGTTTTCCTGATATTTATTTACAAAAAATTTTTTTTTCTGACATGACCATGTCAGTAAAAAAAATTTTTTTCCTGACTTGACTGACATATGGCCATCCTGTTCAATAATAAAATTATAAAATAAAGAAATTTAGAGATATATGGTTACAGAGACGGTTAATAAATTGTTTACCCAGAATATTTCAATTTCAAATTTCTAACGAAGAATATAAATGTATTAATTTTATATAAAAAATGAAGCTCAAATAGACACACATTTTGTTAAGAATGACAATATATTGTATATAAATTTAAAATGAAAAAGTCAATACAGAAAAATAAATGTAAGAACTAAATTATCAAACGTAAAAAATATTTGTTGGCCCTGAAAAGGGCCGATTGTTTGTGAGGGTGATAAAGGAAAATTTAGGCTTTCTTCTCGGTCTTTTTGGGCAACAGAACAGCTTGGATGTTGGGGAGAACACCACCCTGGGCGATGGTGACTCCAGAAAGGAGCTTGTTCAGCTCCTCGTCGTTCCTGATGGCGAGTTGGAGGTGACGGGGGATGATTCTGGTCTTCTTGTTGTCACGAGCTGCGTTTCCGGCCAACTCCAAAACTTCGGCAGCCAAGTATTCCATCACAGCTGCGAGGTAGACTGGAGCTCCAGCACCGACTCGCTCGGCGTAGTTTCCTTTGCGCAACAGTCTGTGGATGCGACCCACTGGGAACTGGAGTCCGGCCCGGTTGGAGCGGGTCTTTGACTTGCCCTTGGTCTTGCCTCCTTTGCCGCGTCCTGACATTTTAGATTTGAATTGACGAAGTACACACAACGAAATATTCAAAGCGAATGATGTTTTACGACAGAAATCCGCCTATTTACGCTCTCTCCGTAGGGTCCCCCTCCAGTGCGCTCCCCTCTTTGTGCTACGAGTGGCAGACGGTGGCAGTGATTGCCCGCACCAATCAAAAGGCTACACCAACACCACAAGCCAACATAAATACGATACCAGACCGTCGGAAACATCAATTCACCCTGAGTTGTTATCGAATTCAGACGTACCTTCTCTGAAAACCAACAATGCCTCCTAAAGCAAGTGGCAAAGCTGTCAAGAAAGCCGGCAAGGCTCAAAAGAACATCACCAAGAGTGACAAGAAGAAGAAGCGCAAGAGGAAGGAGAGCTACGCCATCTACATCTACAAGGTGTTGAAGCAGGTGCACCCCGACACTGGAGTCTCCAGCAAGGCCATGAGCATCATGAACAGCTTCGTGAACGACATCTTCGAGCGCATCGCTGCCGAATCTTCCCGCTTGGCCCACTACAACAAGAGGTCCACCATCACCTCCCGGGAGATCCAAACTGCCGTCAGGCTTCTCCTTCCTGGTGAACTCGCCAAGCACGCCGTCTCTGAAGGCACCAAGGCTGTCACCAAGTACACCAGCTCCAAGTAAATTCTTTTCCATCTCCCTCACAAACAATCGGCCCTTTTCAGGGCCAACAAATATTTTTACGAAAGAATTTTTTGTTCTATATGATTAATTAACTGAATCTGAAACATACTGCTATCACTACATAATTTTTGAATAGTTAGCTCTAAAAATTAGTGAATTTGTAAATTATTTAACAAATTAATAAATTATTCAGTTCAAAAATTAGTTTTTTAGTAAATAAATTAATTAGTCATTTTGGAAAGTAGTTAGTAAGTCAGTAAATTAATTAGTTCAAAAATTAGTTTTTTAGTAAATAAGTTATTTAGCAATTGATTAGATACTAAATAAGTTATTTAGTACATAAGTTGCTTTGTAAATTAGTTACAAAGTCAGTCAATAAACTAGTAATTTAATTAGTAGGTTTGTAAATATGTTACTTACTAAATTAGTTTGTAAGTTAATTAGTAAATTACTTATTAAATTAGCTCGAGAAACTAGTTACTGAATAAGTTAATTTGTAAATTGATTAGTTAGACAGTAAATTAATTAGCTTAAAAATTAGTTTTTTAGTGAACACGTTAATTGGTGAGTAATACAGAAAATAAGTTAGTTCGAAAACGAGTTAGTAAGTTAACTAGTAAATAGTTTAATCTGTAAATTAGTTCATTGAATATCAGTGAAATATAATTGTCATTTTAATAATTTATTATTGATTGGCTAACGAAAAAATGGGTTACAGAAAATTCCATTCTTTCTTTAGATAATAATGTAAAAAATAAATTACTAATATTTCAGTATTTTGAAACTGATTTTCAATAAAATTTTACCAAATCAAATGGTAATAATAAGAAAATTACATTTTCTTGTCTTATGTTAGAAGAATAGCAAGAATAACATCAGTTTCATTTGAAATTATTTCTAAGACCAAAATATACACCCACGTAATAAAATGTGTTGGCCCTGAAAAGGGCCGATTGAGTTTTGGGTGGTGGAAAATTTAAGCACGTTCTCCTCGGATGCGACGGGCCAATTGGATGTCCTTTGGCATGATGGTGACTCTCTTGGCGTGGATGGCGCACAAGTTGGTGTCTTCGAAGAGACCGACGAGGTAGGCCTCGCTGGCCTCCTGGAGGGCCATCACGGCGGAGCTCTGGAAGCGCAGGTCGGTCTTGAAGTCCTGAGCGATTTCACGGACCAAGCGTTGGAAGGGCAGTTTGCGGATGAGGAGCTCGGTGCTCTTCTGGTAGCGACGGATCTCACGGAGAGCGACGGTTCCGGGCCTGTAGCGATGGGGCTTCTTCACTCCACCGGTTGCAGGTGCGCTCTTTCTCGCTGCCTTGGTGGCGAGTTGCTTTCTCGGTGCCTTTCCACCGGTGGATTTGCGCGCGGTTTGCTTGGTACGTGCCATTGCTTACTAAATTCAGAGTACGACTGACTGTAAAATATTGTTTCGGCTTTTTTTTTTTTTTCTTTTTGAAACCCTCTTTATTTATCAATTTCATTAAATACAAAGAACTGTACATATATGTTTTTCACAATATGGTATTTCGCGCCTGTTATATAGTGTCTAACTTATCGAAATATTTTTGAACATGTTTAAGTCGTATATTTATGAATTTATTTTTGCTAGTACATTAAATTTTTGATTTTTTACTGGTAAAAAGGTCGTTATAAAAAAGCCAGTAAATATTAAAGATAAATAAATAAAATTAAAAATAGTTAACAAGAAAATATACTCAACAGTATCACAACAACATACAACACACAAAAATAGAGATGCAGAATGAGTAAGCTGGAAGCCTAGTAAAACTAGCGTCATTGTTTAAGACATAAGTATTGAATATGGGAGATTATGTTTTATTTTAAACGGCTTAGTTTCATTAGTATACATTTTAAAATTTTTTAGTGCATTAGCATTATTAATTTGTTTATTATAAAAGTTGTGTGTAAGACTAAAAATAGTGTCATGAATATTTGATATTTGTAATATTTGTCTGATTTTTTTATTTGATGTTCTTGGAGGTACATCAACAAATCTTCTCAATATTTTACTTTCGAATCTTAATATTTTAATCAAATTAGCGTTACTCCATACTGGTATGGCATACAATGCCACCGGTCTCACCAAGCTTCTGTATAAAATTGTTTTATTTTGAATATTAAGCTTACTCTTTTTATTTAATAGACTATTTAATAGTCCTGTAACCTTTTGCCCCTTAGTGCAAGCATTATCGATGTGTGCCCGATAATTTAGTTTATGATCCATTATAAGGCCAAGATACCCAACATTGTCGCACATTTCAATATTTACGCCATCTATTGTGATTTTAATTTCATTTTCTTTCTTTTCCTTCTTTCTCTTACTAAATACAATAAACTCAGTCTTACTAGCATTAATTTTTAATTTCCATCTGTGGTAGTACCTCAGGAGTGTATTCAGGTGGTTTTGTATGTATTCCGTCGCTTTATATTTTTTCCATGAAGAGGAAAAAACAGCTGTGTCATCTGCGAATATTGAGATTTTCGTATTCTTGTCAGTAGGGATATCATTAATATAATAAATAAATAAAACTGGGCCCAGAATGGACCCCTGAGGCACCCCAGCTGCAACAATTTTATATTGCGAGTTTTCGTTGTCGAGTACAACTCGGAAGGATCGCTGTTTCAAGTAGCTTACAAGCAACTTTATAATATATAAAGGCAAACCTAATGTTGACAATTTATAAATAAGACCCCTGTGCCAGACGGTATCAAAAGCCTTCTCAATGTCAAGAAACACTGCGGCTGTGTGTCTGTTTAGGTTAAAATTTATTGTTATCTCATTTGTAACTCTAGCTAATTGTTGAATTGTACTATGACTTTCTCTGAAACCAAATTGTTCGTTGATAAGTTTATTATTATTCCTTTCAAAAATTTTAATTCTATTTAAAATAATTTTTTCAAATAGTTTACTAAGAGTTGATAATAAACTGATTGGGCGATAGTTTTGTGGGAAGAGATTATTTTTTCCAGTTTTATGAAGAGCTAAGATGTTTGCTTTTTTCCAATCAGTGGGAAAATATGAAAATTTAAAGCAAGCGTTAAAAATGTAATTTATTTGAATAACAGATTTTTTGGTGAGGTTTTTTAAAACTACGTTTTATATACCGTTAGGACCAGGAGCCTTTCTTGGCGCTACATGTTGTAATATTTTTTTAATTTCACTAGGTGATGATAATTCTATAGTCGTTGGATCGAAATTACTCTTTTTAATATCACAGTACGCTTTATTTACAATTTTTTCAGTGTCTTTATCTCCAAGGTCGCGAGTGAGATGATGCACTTCCTCGAAATAATCTGCTAATACATTAGCCATTTCTTTTTTATTATAAGTTATTCCCGATGGGCCATGCAATTTAACGATTGACCCTGGGTTGGCCTTAGTAAAAGTTTTAGCGGTTTTCCAAATACTATTATCTTTAATATTGAGATTTTTTAATTTATTATTCCAATTTTCATTATAAAATATTTTTATTTTTGTTTTAATAATATTAGATAAATTATTTTTAGTTTTCCGCAGATAATCTAATTTAGTTCTCTGATATATTTTACGGATTTTATTGCGCTCAGTTATTAAGTTTTTAATTTCTTGGGATAAGGGAAGACGAGCAGCCATATATCTCTGTTCTCTCCTAGGCACGGCATAATCTATGGCATTATTAATTAATTGTGTAAGTTGAGTGACTGAACAATCGATTTCATCACATGTTTCAATATTATTGTTAATCGTTAAGTTGTCATTTAAGTAAGTTCTAAATTTAGTCCAATCTGCATTTTTATAATCTAAAAAGTTTTTTTGTTTGCATTGTATCTGTAAACTATTTATTGTTAATAATATTGGCAGATGGTCGGAATCCAATTCGTCTATAGTTTCTACTTCAATATTTTTATTTATATTTTTATTGATTGCTATATCAATGAAACTAGGTAATGAATTACATGCATGAGGGAACAATGTTGGTTTATCCGGAGGAATTACTTCTAACAAATTATTTGAAATATAATTAAAAACTGTGCGTCCGTTTTTATTGCTTCTACTGCAATGCCATAGACCATGCTTTGCATTGAAATCACCGATTGCCAAAATTCTATTATGTTCACTAAAAACTTTATCCAATTGAGCAGATGTTAGGTTTTGATTTGGAACATAAATTGAGGCTATAATAATATTATTATTTAATTTTATGCCAATAGCTTCTACATTTTCAACTCTAAAATCCACCTGGACAAAATCTATATTTAATTTTACTAGGATGGCGACACCGCCTCCCCTACTCCCATTATTTTCTCTATCTTTCCTAACAGTTTTATAACCGGGAGTAACAAATGTTTTTTTATTATTTAGTTTCGTTTCATTAAGTAAAAGAATATCTATTGCATGGCTATCTAGGAAGTGCCTCATCTCGCGCTGTTTATTTATAATGCCATTCGCATTCCAATGTGCTATTACTAAATTGTCTTTTTTACAAGCCATTACTAAACTTTAATATATATTCATTAAATATTATGGCATGTTCTAATTTATCATTAGTTTGATCCAACGCTAATAGTAATTCTTTGGCCATTTGTATCATATTTTTTAAATTATATTTTTTTGCAATAAGCTTACCCACTTCCGCAAGTTCCACGAGTAGGGGCGAGGCATGTTGATGTGAAGTTTTGTTGTCCTTTGTCCAGGGACTGCTTTTAGAAGTAGAGGGTTCGTTGTCCAATACGTTTTGTTGTTCAGTGGCTGCATGTTGAGCTGCATCGATGGCGACAGGTTTCAAAGCAGGAAAATTGGTGACGTCATTTTTTGGAGGCTTGTTATGAAGTTGATTGATTTTCTTGATTGGTCTAATGTTTTCTCGGAGTTTCAAAATTTTTTCGATTCTTTCCATATATTTCGGACATCCTTTATAGTTCGCTGTGTGTTTGCCTCCACAGTTGGCGCACTTTGCTTCAGTGTCCTTGGGTTTTGTACAGTCCTTTGTAGGATGTCCTTGTCCACACTTGACACATTTGGGTAAGTTGAAACAATTGTTAGTTCCATGTCCAAACTGTTGGCACTTATAACACTGCGTTACACCACTAGGATTTCTGTATTCTTCCCAAGATATTCTTGTAAAACAAATAACTTTTAGTTTTTTTAGTAATTGTAGACGGGAACCACGCATTAAATTGTCGAATGTGACGAGGTATGGTGGATATTCTTGGGGTCTATCACTTCTCACTTTCATGACACTAACACTCATTGGGTTAAATCCATTTTCAAATAAATCCGAAATTATTTCCTGAGTATCCAGTCTTGGAAGTCCCTTGATGACCATCTTTTTTAATTTTTGAGAGCTTGCTGTGTAGGTATGAAATGGAATATTCTCTCCTTTTAAATAGTTTACGATTTCCAAGTGATCAGGTATTCCTTTAGGATAAACTGTGATAGCATAAGTTGATATTTTGATTATCATGTTTTTTGTAACTTTCTTGATGTTATTATAGATATTAAGTCTGGAGGTAGGTTTGATTGTTGAGTCATTTATAATTATTGGTGGAGCTTTTTCCTCTTTGAAAATTGTGTCGTCACTGTCCATGCCTTCATCAACTGAAGTTGGGAGTCTGTTATTTTTCGAAAGTCCATTATTGTTAGGGTCCGAGGAGTTGATTTTTATTCTTTTTCTCTTTCTTGAGTCTGTCTGTTTTCCGTCACCCATTGTATTGGGGAACGGTATAAAATTATGTTGCGTACAGAAAGATTGTGTTATTGTTTGATCCTCATTAGAAAATTTTGATCAAACTCTTGATTGATCTAAATCTCATGAATAATGTTCTACGACTATATCATATAAAGTGAATTTTCTCATTAGAATGATCATATTGTTTCGGCGACAAAAACACACATATTTATAGCCTTCAGAACCTCTCCCACCGGTTAGTCAAGGAGAAGGGGAAACCCGACACTCGGATTGGTGGATCGAATCACGGAGGGGAGCAGTGTCTCCAGAGGGAACAAAACTGCACCGATTCACTGCGAAACATCATTCCGAGTTTGTTCTTCGTTTAGTTTGAACGTTAAACCTTATTCTCTGTGAAAATGACTGGTCGCGGAAAGGGAGGAAAGGGATTGGGAAAAGGAGGAGCAAAGCGGCATCGCAAAGTGTTGCGTGATAACATCCAAGGTATCACGAAGCCCGCCATCCGTCGTCTTGCTCGTCGTGGTGGAGTGAAACGTATCTCAGGATTGATCTACGAGGAGACTCGTGGTGTCCTGAAAGTGTTCCTTGAAAACGTGATCCGTGACGCCGTCACTTACACCGAGCACGCCAAGAGGAAGACCGTCACCGCCATGGACGTCGTCTATGCTCTCAAACGTCAAGGCCGCACCCTTTACGGTTTCGGCGGTTAAATTTATCCAGCATCATCCAAAAAACAATCGGCCCTTTTCAGGGCCACCAAATGATTTTACGTTGGAATTGTTTTTCAGTTCATTTTAGAATGCTTGTCGATAAGATTCAGTTTTATTAATCCTTGATGCATGAATGCGCCTTTTGTGAACGTTTTATTTATTTCAGAATAGTGCTGTTATACTTTAGCAAACTTTTTTGTTTTTGGAACGTTTTAGTATTTTTTTATCTAACTATTTCATTGAAATTTGGTTTATTTTAGAGACGTTCTACATGTCGTTTATGTGAATTAGCATAATTTTATTTCACTGATGAATTCAGTCAATACAAGTGTGTGAATATGAAGTTGAATAAGTGCATTAATGAATAACTAAGTGAATTAATGTATGAATGTAGAATTGAAAATTGGATATAATGGCTAAAAACAAAGTTAGAAATTGGTTATGTTGCATAAAAGACAAAAATTAAACAAAGTTGGACTGAGATTTAAAAATATTTTCGTGATATGCGTGACTCAAAATGTAAAATTGATAATGTAAATTATTTTGTTGAAGTGCACAGTTCAACTAGGAAAAAATTTGATATCGAATACAAAATAGAATATTATGAAAACCTGAAAATAAAAAAATACGACCAAATGAGTTAAAAATAATTAATAATGTTTTGATTCTGTTGAAAATTGTGATTGGTATTTTTGACAGAATGTTATTTTCAAAGAAGTACAATTAAAAATGCTTACAATTCAATGTTTAAAAACAATTTTAGAAAAATTAATAGTCCTACATTTATGTACTGTAACGTCCTGTACGATGACAACATATTGACAATATTCGTAATATCTATATTTTATACAAAAAAAAATTTCTTTTTATAAAATTAAAATAAAAATTGTTTTGGTTCAATTGAAAGTGATAATTTTTTTGGGTGAAAGTGAAATTAAAATTTTTTTTGATGAAGTTGAGAATTTTTTTGGATGAAAGTGATAATTTTTTTGGGTGAAAGTGAAATTAAAATTTTTTTTGATGAAGTTGAGAATTTTTTTGGATGAAATTGAAAATTTTTTTGCTGAAATTGAAAATTGTTTTGGTGAAATTAAAAGTGAAAATTTTGTTGTGTGAAATTGAAATTGGAAATTTTTTTGGGTGAAAGTGAAATTTTTTTTGAGTGAAAGTGAAAATGTCTTTTTATTTTTTTTTGATAAAATTGAAATCGAAAATTTTTTTTGGGTGAATTTGAAAATTTCTTGGATGAAATTGAAAGTGAATATTTTTTTGTTGTACTTGAAAGTAAAAATTTTTTTGGGTGAAAGTAAAATTGAAAATTATTTTGGGTGAAATTGAAAATTTTTTTGGATAAAATTAAAATTAAAATATTTTGTGTAATTAAACATTTTATTGGTAAAGTAGAAAGTGAAATTTTTTTTTGAAGTTTAAAGCGAAAAATTTTTTGGGTGAAAGTGACAATTTTTTTGGATAAAATTGAAATTGAAAATTTTTTTGGGTGAAAGTAAAAATGAATTTTTGTTGGTGAAATTGAAAATTTTTTTGGATGAAATTTAAAGTGAAATTTTTTTGGTGATGTTGAAAGTGAAAATTTTTTGGCGAAGTTAAAAATGTGAAAATTTTTTTGGGTGAAAGTAAAATTGAAAATTATTTTAGGTGAAATTGAAATTTTTTTGAATGGAATACAATTAAATTTTTGGTGTGAAAGTAAAAATTTTTTTGAATCAAATGGAAATTAAACATTTTTTTTGGTGAAATTAAATTTTTTTGTATGAAATTAAAAATTTTTTTGGTGACGTTGTAAGTGAAAATTTTTGGGGTGAAATTAAAAGTGAGAATTTTTTTTGTGTGAAAGTGAAAATTACTTTATATAAAATTGAATTCAAAATTCTTTTTGTAAAGTTGAAAGTGAAATTTTCTTTGAGTGAAATTGGACATTTTTTTAGATGAATTTGAAAGTTAAATTTTTTTGGTGATGTTGAAAGTGAAAATTTTTTGGTGAAATTGAAAGTGAAAATTTTTTGGGTGAAAGTAAAATTGAAATTTTTTTGTGAAATTGAAAATTTTTTTGGGTAAATTGAAATTGAAATTTTTTTGTGTAATTAAACATTTTAATGGTAAAGTTGAAAGTAAAAATTTTTTGGGTGAAAGTAAAATTGAAATTTTTTTTTGTGAAATTGAAAATTTTTTTTGATAAAATTCAAATTGAAATTTTTTGTGTAATTAAAAATTTTATTGGTAAAGTAGAAAGTGAAAATTTTTTTTGAAGTTTAAAGCGAAAAATTTTTTGGGTGAAAGTGACAATTTTTTTGGATAAAATTGAAATTGAAAATCTTTTTGGGTGAAAGTAAAAATGAATTTTTGTTGGTGAAATTGAAAATTATTTTGGATGAAATTTAAAGCGAAATGTTTTTGGTGATGTTGAAAGTAAAAATTTTTTGTCGATGTTAAAAATGTGAAAATTTTTTTGGGTGAAAGTAAAATTGAAATTTTTTTGGATGAAATTTAAAGTGAAATTTTTTTGGTGATGTTGAATGTGAAAATTTTTTTGGGTGAAAGTAAAATTGAAATTTTTTTGGTGAAATTGAAAATTTTTTTGGATGAAATTTAAAGTGAAATTTTTTTGGTGATGTTGAATGTGAAAATTTTTTTGGGTGAAAGTAAAATTGAAATGTTTTTTTTGTGAAATTGAAAATTTTTTTGGATAAAATTGAAATTGAAATTTTTTTGTGTAATTAAACATTTTATTGGTAAAGTTGAAAGTGAAAATTTTTTTTGGTGAATTTTATAGCGAAAAATTTGTTGGGTGAAAGTGACAATTTTTTTGGATAAAATTGAAATTGAAAATTTTTTGGTGATGTTGAATGTGAAAATTTTTTGGGTAAAAGTAAAATTGAATTTTTTTGGTGAAATTCAAAAATTTTTTGGATGAAATTGAAAGTGAAAAATTTTTCGTGATGTTGAAAGAGAAATTTTTTGGTGAAGTTAAAAAAGTAAAAATTTTTTTGGGTAAAAGTAAAATTGAATTTTTTTTGGATCAAATTTAAAGTGAAATTTTTTTGGTGATGTTGAAAGAGAAAATTTTTTGGTAAAGTTAAAAAAGTGAAAATTTTTTTGGGTCAAAGTTAAATTCAATTTTTTTGTGGATGAAATTTAAAGTGAAATTTTTTTGGTGATGTTGAAAGTGAAATGTTTTTGGTGAAGTTGAAAGTGAAAATTTTTTTGGATGAAATTTAAAATGAAATTTTTTTGGTGATGTTAAATGTGAAAATTTTTTGGTGAAGTTAAAAAAGTGAAAATTTGTTGGGTGAAAGTAAAATTGAAATTTTTTTGGTGAAATTGAAAATTTTTTTGGATGAAATTTAAAGTGAAATTTTTTTGGTGATGTTGAATGTGAAAATTTTTTTTGGTGAAAGTAAAATTGAAATTTTTTTGGTGAAATTGAAAATTTTTTTGGATGAAATTTAAAGTGAAATTTTTTTGGTGATGTTGAAAGTGAAAATTTTTTGGTGAAATTGAAAGTGAAAATTTTTTTGGGTGAAAGTAAAATTGAAATGTTTTTTTTGTGAAATTGAAAATTTTTTTGGATAAAATTGAAATTGAAATTTTTTTGTGTAATTAAACATTTTATTGGTAAAGTTGAAAGTGAAAATTTTTTTTGGTGAAGTTTATAGCGAAAAATTTGTTGGGTGAAAGTGACAATTTTTTTGGATAAAATTGAAATTGAAAATTTTTTGGTGATGTTGAATGTGAAAATTTTTTGGGTAAAAGTAAAATTGAATTTTTTTGGTGAAATTCAAAAATTTTTTGGATGAAATTGAAAGTGAAAAATTTTTCGTGATGTTGAAAGAGAAATTTTTTGGTGAAGTTAAAAAAGTAAAAATTTTTTTGGGTAAAAGTAAAATTGAATTTTTTTTGGATCAAATTTAAAGTGAAATTTTTTTGGTGATGTTGAAAGAGAAAATTTTTTGGTAACGTTAAAAAAGTGAAAATTTTTTTGGGTCAAAGTTAAATTCAATTTTTTTGTGGATGAAATTTAAAGTGAAATTTTTTTGGTGATGTTGAAAGTGAAAATTTTTTGGTGAAGTTGAAAGTGAAAATTTTTTTGGATAAAATTTAAAATGAAATTTTTTTGGTGATGTTAAATGTGAAAATTTTTTGGTGAAGTTAAAAAAGTGAAAATTTGTTGGGTGAAAGTAAAATTGAAATTTTTTTGGTGAAATTGAAAATTTTTTTGGATGAAATTTAAAGTGAAATTTTTTTGGTGATGTTGAATGTGAAAATTTTTTTGGGTGAAAGTAAAATTGAAATTTTTTTGGTGAAATTGAAAATTTTTTTGGATGAAATTTAAAGTGAAATTTTTTTGGTGATGTTGAAAGTGAAAATTTTTTGGTGAAATTGAAAGTGAAAATTTTTTGGGTGAAAGTAAAATTGAAATTTTTTTGTGAAATTGAAAATTTTTTTGGGTAAATTGAAATTGAAATTTTTTTGTGTAATTAAACATTTTAATGGTAAAGTTGAAAGTGAAAATTTTTTGGTGAAGTTGAAAGTGAAAATTTTTTGGGTGAAAGTAAAATTGAAATTTTTTTGGTGAAATTGAAAATTTTTTTGGATGAAATTTAAAGTGAAATTTTTTTGGTGATGTTGAAAGTGAAAATTTTTTGGTGAAATTGAAAGTGAAAATTTTTTTGGGTGAAAGTAAAATTGAAATGTTTTTTTTGTGAAATTGAAAATTTTTTTGGATAAAATTGAAATTGAAATTTTTTTGTGTAATTGAACATTTTATTGGTAAAGTTGAAAGTGAAAATTTTTTTTGGTGAAGTTTATAGCGAAAAATTTGTTGGGTGAAAGTGACAATTTTTTTGGATAAAATTGAAATTGAAAATTTTTTGGTGATGTTGAATGTGAAAATTTTTTGGGTAAAAGTAAAATTGAATTTTTTTGGTGAAATTCAAAAATTTTTTGGATGAAATTGAAAGTGAAAAATTTTTCGTGATGTTGAAAGAGAAATTTTTTGGTGAAGTTAAAAAAGTAAAAATTTTTTTGGGTAAAAGTAAAATTGAATTTTTTTTGGATCAAATTTAAAGTGAAATTTTTTTGGTGATGTTGAAAGAGAAAATTTTTTGGTAAAGTTAAAAAAGTGAAAATTTTTTTGGGTCAAAGTTAAATTCAATTTTTTTGTGGATGAAATTTAAAGTGAAATTTTTTTGGTGATGTTGAAAGTGAAAATTTTTTGGTGAAGTTGAAAGTGAAAATTTTTTTGGATGAAATTTAAAATGAAATTTTTTTGGTGATGTTAAATGTGAAAATTTTTTGGTGAAGTTAAAAAAGTGAAAATTTGTTGGGTGATAGTAAAATTGAAATTTTTTTGGTGAAATTGAAAATTTTTTTGGATGAAATTTAAAGTGAAATTTTTTTGGTGATGTTGAAAGTGAAAATTTTTTGGTGAAATTGAAAGTGAAAATTTTTTGTGTGAAAGTAAAATTGAAATTTTTTTGTGAAATTGAAAATTTTTTTGGGTAAATTGAAATTGAAATTTTTTTGTGTAATTAAACATTTTAAGGGGAGATTCCACTGATTTTTTTTTTTAATACCGAAATTTTTTTTTTTTAATTTTTGGTTAGTATGATTATCTAAAAATACGAGAAAAATAGTCTGAAGCGATAAGAATAGACTCGCTAGCAGGAGAGTAGGAATAACATCACCTTTCCACCTCGAAAATTCATGTTTTTTTCATTAATTACCTAACTGCAATTTGTTTATTTTTAAATTTACATTTTTTCTTTTCGCACCGCTTGAAAGAGTAGTTCTTAAGTAATAAGAAATGTCTACTGTTACGTATCAAAGGTTATGTATATAACTTTAAGTTAAATTTTTGTATATTTGGTCCTTCAAACTTTAAACGCGTTTTTCTCGAAACTACACATTTTCAACTTGTTTACACTCTCATTTTTACAATTTTCAACGAAATAACTTGCAATTTGGACAGCATGCTCCTTGAATGTGTAGTTTTCGTGTAAACTAGGATATTTAAGATCCATTAATATTTATAAAAGTTATTAACAATTTAAGTTGCAAAATTATGGTCGAAAAATTAAAAAGTCTGCCATTTGGTTATTTTTCAATAAATTTTTTTTGTTCTAGTTTACACGATAGCCATAATGGTATAGATTAAGAAAATTTTTGACTTTTTTAGTTTAGATTAATTGTCACAGAGAAAAAATGTAAACAACTTTTAGAGGGGACCACTTTCGGCAGCCATTTTCTAAGACTCCATTAAAAAAATAAATAAATAAAAAATGGTTTTTATTACTGTAACACAAGTATTTTATGGTAAAAAAAGTTCAACTAAGAAATGTTTATTTTACTACCTATAAAAAATTTTTTTAAAAAAACCTTAATTTCTGTGGAATCTCCCCTTAATGGTAAAGATGAAAGTGAAAATTTTTTGGTGAAGTTGAAAGTGAAAATTTTTTGGGTGAAAGTAAAATTGAAATTTTTTTTGTGAAATTGAAAATTTTTTTGGATAAAATTCAAATTGAAATTTTTTGTGTAATTAAACATTTTATTGGTAAAGTAGAAAGTGAAAATTTTTTTTGAAGTTTAAAGCGAAAAATTTTTTGGGTGAAAGTGACAATTTTTTTGGATAAAATTGAAATTGAAAATCTTTTTGGGTGAAAGTAAAAATGAATTTTTGTTGGTGAAATTGAAAATTATTTTGGATGAAATTTAAAGCGAAATGTTTTTGGTGATGTTGAAAGTGAACATTTTTTGTCGATGTTAAAAATGTGAAAATTTTTTTGGGTGAAAGTAAAATTGAAATTTTTTTGGATGAAATTTAAAGTGAAATTTTTTTGGTGATGTTGAATGTGAAAATTTTTTTGGGTGAAAGTAAAATTGAAATTTTTTTGGTGAAATTGAAAATTTTTTTGGATGAAATTTAAAGTGAAATTTTTTTGGTGATGTTGAAAGTGAAAATTTTTTGGTGAAGTTGAAAGTGAAAATTTTTTTGGATGAAATTTAAAGTGAAATTTTTTTGGTGATGTTAAATGTGAAAATTTTTTGGTGAAGTTAAAAAAGTGAAAATTTGTTGGGTGAAAGTAAAATTGAAATTTTTTTGGTGAAATTGAAAATTTTTTTGGATGAAATTTAAAGTGAAATTTTTTTGGTGATGTTGAAAGTGAAAATTTTTTGGTGAAATTGAAAGTGAAAATTTTTTGGGTGAAAGTAAAATTGAAATTTTTTTGTGAAATTGAAAATTTTTTTGGGTAAATTGAAATTGAAATTTTTTTGTGTAATTAAACATTTTAATGGTAAAGTTGAAAGTGAAAATTTTTTGGTGAAGTTGAAAGTGAAAATTTTTTGGGTGAAAGTAAAATTGAAATTTTTTTTTGTGAAATTGAAAATTTTTTTTGGATAAAATTCAAATTGAAATTTTTTGTGTAATTAAACATTTTATTGGTAAAGTAGAAAGTGAAAATTTTTTTTGAAGTTTAAAGCGAAAAATTTTTTGGGTGAAAGTGACAATTTTTTTGGATAAAATTGAAATTGAAAATCTTTTTGGATGAAATTTAAAATGAAATTTTTTTGGTGATGTTAAATGTGAAAATTTTTTGGTGAAGTTAAAAAAGTGAAAATTTGTTGGGTGAAAGTAAAATTGAAATTTTTTTGGTGAAATTGAAAATTTTTTTGGATGAAATTTAAAGTGAAATTTTTTTGGTGATGTTGAATGTGAAAATTTTTTTGGGTGAAAGTAAAATTGAAATTTTTTTGGTGAAATTGAAAATTTTTTTGGATGAAATTTAAAGTGAAATTTTTTTGGTGATGTTGAAAGTGAAAATTTTTTGGTGAAATTGAAAGTGAAAATTTTTTTGGGTGAAAGTAAAATTGAAATGTTTTTTTTGTGAAATTGAAAATTTTTTTGGATAAAATTGAAATTGACATTTTTTTGTGTAATTAAACATTTTATTGGTAAAGTTGAAAGTGAAAATTTTTTTTGGTGAAGTTTAAAGCGAAAAATTTTTTGGGTGAAAGTGACAATTTTTTTGGATAAAATTGAAATTGAAAATTTTTTTGGGTGAAAGTAAAAATGAATTTTTTGGTGAAATTGAAAATTTTTTTTGGATTAAATTTAAAGTGAAATTTTTTTGGTGATGTTGAAAGTGAAAATTTTTTGGAGAAATTGAAAGTGAAAATTTTTTTGGGTGAAAGTAAAATTGAAATTTTTTTGTGAAATTGAAAATTTTTTTGGATAAAATTGAAATTGAAATTTTTTTGTGTTATTAAACATTTTATTGGTAAAGTTGAAAGTGAAAATTTTTTTTGGTGAAGTTTAAAGCGAAAAATTTTTTGGGTGAAAGTGACAATTTTTTTGGATAAAATTGAAATTGAAAATTTTTTGGGTAAAAGTAAAATTGAATTTTTTTGGTGAAATTTAAAAATTTTTTGGATGAAATTGAAAGTGAAAAATTTTTCGTGATGTGGAAAGTGAAATTTTTTGGTGAAGTTGAAAGTGAAAATTTTTTTGGGTGAAAGTAAAAATGAATTTTTTGGTGAAATTGAAAATTTTTTTTGGATTAAATTTAAAGTGAAATTTTTTTGGTGATGTTGAAAGTGAAAATTTTTTGGAGAAATTGAAAGTGAAAATTTTTTTGGGTGAAAGTAAAATTGAAATTTTTTTGTGAAATTGAAAATTTTTTTGGATAAAATTGAAATTGAAATTTTTTTGTGTTATTAAACATTTTAATGGTAAAGTTGAAAGTGAAAATTTTTTTTGGTGAAGTTTAAAGCGAAAAATTTTTTGGGTGAAAGTGACAATTTTTTTGGATAAAATTGAAATTGAAAATTTTTTGGGTAAAAGTAAAATTGAATTTTTTTGGTGAAATTGAAAGTGAAAATTTTTTGGGTGAAAGTAAAATTCAAATTTTTTTTTGTGAAATTGAAAATTTTTTTGGATAAAATTAAAATTTTTTTGGATAAAATTAAAATTGAAATTTTTTGTGTAATTAAACATTTTATTGGTAAAGTAGAAAGTGAAAATTTTTTTTGAAGTTTAAAGCGAAAAATTTTTTGGGTGAAAGTGACAATTTTTTTGGATAAAATTGAAATGTGAAAATTTTTTGGGTAAAAGTAAAATTGAATTTTTTTGGTGAAATTCAAAAACTTTTTGGATGAAATTGAAAAATTTTTCGTGATGTTGAAAGTGAAAATTTTTTGGTGAAGTTTAAAGCGAAAAATTTTTTGGGTGAAAGTGACAATTTTTTTTGGATAAAATTGAAATTGAAAATTTTTTTGGGTTAAAGTAAAATTGAATTTTTTTTGGTGAAATTGAAAAATTTTTTGGATGAAATTTAAAGTGAAATTTTTTTCTTAATGTTGAAAGTGTAATATTGTTGTGAAGTTGAAAGTGGAAATTTTTTTGGCGAAGTTAAAAACTGAAAAATTTTTTTGGTGAAAGTGAAAATTTTTTTGTGTGAAAGTAAAATTGAAATTTTTTTGGATAAAATTGAAATTTTTGTGGATAAAATTGAAATTTTTTTGTGTGAAATTAAACATTTTTCTGTAAAGTTGAAAGTGAAAATTTTTTTTTGGTGAAGTTTAAAGCGAAAAATTTTTTGGATGAAAGTGAAAATTTCTTTGAATAAATTGAAAATGAAAATTTTTTTAGGTGAATGTAAAATTGAAATTTTTTTTTGGTAAAATTAAAAATTTTTTTGGATGATATTGAAACTGAAAATTTTTTTGATGTTGAAAGTGAAATTTTTTTGGTGAAGTTAAAAGTCAAAAATTTTTGTGTGAAATTAAAAATTTTTTTTGGTGAAATTGAAAGTGGAAATTTTTTTTAGTGAAGTGTTATGTCTTACCTTATTATTATATTCCCAATTTTTTTGTCGATTTAACTTTAATTTATAGAAATTAAAGTTGGGACAAGGTTGGATAAATGACAAGAAATAATTATATTTGAACACAATATATTTGGAAAAGATGAAAATTTTGCGAACCTGGAATAAACACGAGCTTTCTAAAATGAGTCTAAGTGGTTTGACTCTCTCTACCTTTGCTCAGCAGGTGGTGGTCCTAGCTCGTGTCGCAGGAGTACAATAGGTCTGGTTCGTTAATTATGCTCTAAGTGGCTACAGGTTAATGCTTTACGAAACTCGTAAATTATCTTTGTTCAATGGCTATTATGTTTTTTTCAGCTTTTGTCACAACTCGAACGATAATTTCTAACACCAAATTAGACTTCAAGACGAGTTGAATTAGAATTTTCACGTAAGATCAGGACAACTACTATACTAGGGATGAGACCACTGATACGAAGAGAACCACTTGTGAAGATTAGAATTTTTAGACTGATATACCCGTGAATTCTATTGACGATTACATTTTTGAGGCTATAGTCTGGGTGACTACTTTTGATGACTTCCAATTTCAGACTCTATTTTAGATGATAGTGTAGCCCTTTTTATACTATAATTTTTGGTCTTTTAGCATGCACTCTTAGGAAAAGGTTTTCTAGCATTGAGTCTTGGAAAAGTATTGTTGTAGACACTTGTGTTGACTCAGCTTTTAGATGGCACGTGTTCATGTCCTGTTAGTCAAATGTTTTTACAATTTTCGTTATTTAATATTATATTTTTAATATTGTTTGTTAATTATTTTTAGTTATTACAATTTGTTATTAACTTGTTATTACAATTTGTTATTATTGTTTACATTATTATAACTTGTTATTAATTATTATTTGTTACAATTTAATTATTATCTTCTTATCATGAATTATTATTTATTATTATTTCATTGTTACAAATTATTATTAACTTGTTATTATTAATTATTATTTTGTTGTTACATTTTGTTTCTATCTTGTTATTTTTGTTACATTTAGTATTATTTTGTTATTGTTGTTACAATTAATTGTTATTATTGTTACAATTAAATATTATTAATTATTGTTACAAATTGTTATTATTTTGTTATTATTAATTATTAATAATGTTACATTTACTACTACCTTATTATTATTACAATTGATTATTGTTATTATTTTGTTATTATTGTTACAATAATTTTTACTATTTTGTTATTATAAATTATTATTCGTTGTTACACATTATTATTGTTTAAATTTAATTATTATTTTATTATTCTTATTATTTTTTTTTATTTTTTTTTGCTTAGGGACTTTTGGGAAATCTGCCTACAGATACCTTGGATTCCGCACTCCAAGTTTATGTGGGGTTGGTATAACAAAACTGAAGAAAAATAAAAAAAAAAAAGTAAAATAAATAAGTATTATAATAAATTTAGAATACTGGCGACCTACTGCCAGCCCGACCCACTAAAACCCGTAACCCTTATATTGGAGCCCTTTATCCTCCCTCGGAACTGTCGTAAGACTTTAGCCTTCGAGGGTGGCGCTCCAACTCTGTCGCTGCTGCGACTTTGTTCTTTACCTGCGGTTCACCTGCGTCAATAGTTAAAAAGTTCAAAACTATTTCAATATAAAAGCGGAATTAACAGCACAACAAAAGTAAAAAAAAAAAATTAATGTTAAAATAATTTAGAATGTCAATAGATAAAATATTAAACGGGTCTAAAACAGAAACATATAAAATTAACAGATATATAATGTCAAAAAGTAAAAATTGTATAAGGACAAATAAAATACAAAATCAATTAGAAGTGTATAAGGACAAATAAAAAACAAAATAAATTAAAAGTGTATAAGGAAAAATAAAAATAACAAAATAAATTAAAATTGTAAAAGGACAAATAAATCACAAAATAAATTAATAAAAAACAAACAAACTAAAAGCTGTTTAAATTACGCTTTTTGGCGGCCGTCTAGATCCTTTCTCGACATAACCGAGATTATAAAGTTCTCGACATGCCGCCAATTTTCTTCTGACTGGGTCATCAGCGATACCATGTTCTCTGGTGTAACTTGACTGCTTACACCTTCGAACATGGCCTGCCTCTCCAAGTCCCATTTCTTGCATGAGAAGAGGGTGTGCTCTGCGTTGTCAACGGGGAACTGTCAGTACGCACACACCTCATCCTCGCGTAATTTAAAGCGACAAAGGTACGAGTTAAAACACCCGTGACCAGTGAGCGCCTGCGTCGTATAATAGGAAACCTGACCGTGTTTCCTATTTATCCAGGTGGCGAGTGCCGGGATAAGGCGATAAGTCCATCGACCTTTTTCCTCACCATCCCATCTTTCTTGCCATCTTTCTATAAGCCTGTGCCTCGCTTCTTTGCGTATCAGGCCCTTGCTTGGTCTTATTTCCTCATCCTGGAAAATTCTTTCTTTAGAAAAGAGAAACATTTCTTCCCTTTCCCTCGCCAAAAGCGTGGGCGACACTCGCCACCAGTCTTCTTTTTTGTTCACGGGGTCCGCCTACATTTGGCATTAACCGTGAAAGATTAGCCGATTATTCTTATTATTACTATTTTCATTAATTAATAATTATAAATAACTGTTAATAATATGTTAATAACAATTATTTGTTGTTATTCCCATTATTGTTATGATTATTACTATTATTATTTTTAATATTGAAAATTATGTTACGATGACGTAACAGAAGTTAAAAGTCAAAAATTTTTTGGGTGAAAGTGAAAATTTATTTGGGTAAAATTGAAAATGAAAATTTTTTTGGATGAAATTGAAAATTTTTTGATGATGTTGAAAGTAAAATGTTTTTTGTGAAGTTGAAAGTCAAAAATTTTTTGAGTAAAAGTGAAATTTTTTTTGTATAAAATTGAATTAAAAATTTTTTTGGGTGAAATTGAAATTTTTTTTTGGGTGAAAGTGAAAATGTCTTTGTATAAGTGGTGAAAAGTAAAATTAAAAATTTTTTTGGGTGAAATTGGAAGTTTTTTTGGCGAAACTAAAAGGGAAATATTTTTCGGATAAAATTGAAATCGAAAATTATTTTGGGTGAATTATAAAATTTTTTGGATGAAAGTGAAAATTTCTTTAATGAAGTTGAAAGTGAAAACTTCCTTGGATAAAATTTAAATTTTTAGTTCGTTAGAAATTTATTAAATTCTGTAAATTGGTTAGTGAGAAAAGTATTAAATTATTTTGTTTGAAAAATTAGTTTTTAGTAAATGAGTTAGTAATAAAATTAGTAAAGTATTTACTTAAATTAATTTTTTTAGTAAATTAGTTACTTAAAATGTTAGTATATAACATAGTTAGTAAATTAGCTATAATGTTAGTCAGCTAAGTAGTTATTCAAATATTTAGATCGAAAAACAGCATTTTAATAAGTTAGGTAGTAAATTATTTAGTTCGAAAAACAAGTTCTTTTAGTAAATTTAGCTTTTTAAAGTAGTCACTAAGTTATTAAATTAAATACTAACTTTGAAAATTAGGTGGTAACTTAGATAGTTCGTAATTTAGTCAGTTATTTTTTTAAGGAACAATCTGAGTAAATTAAAACTGGAGGTAATCTAACGTTATACGATATTAATTTACTTATTATCATTCAGAACTAAATAATTCTTTCGTAGAAATATTTGTTGGCCCTGAAAAGGGCCGATTGGTTGGTGCGAGGGTAAGAACGGAAAATTTAAGCTTTTTTCTCGGTCTTTTTGGGCAAGAGAACTGCTTGGATGTTGGGGAGAACACCACCCTGGGCAATGGTGACTCCAGAAAGGAGCTTGTTCAACTCCTCGTCGTTCCTGATGGCGAGTTGGAGGTGACGAGGGATGATTCTGGTCTTCTTGTTGTCACGAGCTGCGTTTCCGGCCAACTCCAAAACTTCGGCAGCCAAGTATTCCATCACAGCTGCGAGGTAGACTGGAGCTCCAGCACCGACTCGCTCGGCGTAGTTTCCTTTGCGCAACAGTCTGTGGATGCGA
Organism: Leptopilina drosophilae; assembly: GCA_032873175.1. NCBI lineage: Eukaryota > Metazoa > Arthropoda > Insecta > Hymenoptera > Figitidae > Leptopilina > Leptopilina drosophilae. The sequence continues at coordinate 11,012,286 of CM065486.1, forward strand.
CCCACTGGGAACTGGAGTCCGGCCCGGTTGGAGCGGGTCTTTGACTTGCCCTTGGTCTTGCCTCCTTTGCCGCGTCCAGACATTTTAGATTTACTTTTTAAATTTACACAAGTAAACACAACAAAGTATTCAAAGCGAATGATGTTTTTCCACCGAAAACCCGCCTATTTACGCTCTCTCCGTAGGGTCCCCCTCCAGTGCGCTCCCCTCTTTGTGCCGTGAGTGGCAGATGGTCGCAGTGAGTGCCCGCACCAATCAAAAGGCTGCACCAACACTACGAGCCAACATAAATACGATACCAGACCGTCGGAAACATCAATTCACCTCGAATTGCTATCGTATTCAGACGTACCTTCTCTGAAAACTAACAATGCCTCCTAAAGCAAGTGGAAAGGCCGTGAAAAAAGCCGGCAAGGCTCAAAAGAACATCACCAAGAGTGACAAGAAGAAGAAGCGCAAGAGGAAGGAGAGCTACGCCATCTACATCTACAAGGTGTTGAAGCAGGTGCACCCCGACACTGGAGTCTCCAGCAAGGCCATGAGCATCATGAACAGCTTCGTGAACGACATCTTCGAGCGCATCGCTGCCGAATCTTCCCGCTTGGCCCACTACAACAAGAGGTCCACCATCACCTCCCGGGAGATCCAAACTGCCGTCAGGCTTCTCCTTCCTGGTGAACTCGCCAAGCACGCCGTGTCTGAAGGCACCAAGGCTGTCACCAAGTACACTAGCTCCAAGTAAATCTTGTCCATCTCCCCTCGAAAACAATCGGCCCTTTTCAGGGCCAACAAATATTTTTACGAAAGAATTTTTTGTTCTGAAATTTAATTAATTTATTTGCATAAAAATATTCATTACTTTCTGTGGGCTGTTCGAATTTGAACATTTGTGTGACAGTACATGGAGAGAAAAATCAAGCGTTTGTAGTATGGAGACTTTTAATGGTAATTTTGTATGAACGTCTTGCCAAAGAGGCGTGTCCTTATATCTGAGTTGCATGAAACATACTAAAAAAGCATGGATCTCTTGCAATGGTAGTATACTGACGTCCCATGCGTTAAAGGTAGAACTTTTATTCTGTTAACGTAGAAATTGATACAAATACAGCACAAAAATATGGTTAACTGTCCATACTACAAACGCTTGATTTTTCTCTTGGTGTATAGAAGTTACTTTGCACAATCACATCTTAAAATTGAGATTTCTGTAGTATCCAGATGAAAACTTTTACTAAAAAAAAGTCAACACCACGCGGTATTCCCAAGCGGTCACCCATCCAAGTACTAACCGCGCTCAATGTCGCTTAACTTTGGTGATCAGACGAGAACCAGTGATTTACAACATGATTTGAGCGTTAACTATGGACTCTACTTTTAGAAATGATTAAAGCCCAGATTGCGATAGCTTTCGCTGTGTATACGCATTTGAACTTCTTCATAGAATTGTCGTTCTCGATTACATTTTTCATCTCATAAACATTTTTTGTATTTTCAATAGCGTAAATTTATGATTATGAAATGCACACAAGATAATCTTTGCCGTAATTATAAATTGGAACCATACAATGATTTTCTATTTATCAATTACTAGACTAACAAACTTAGTTTTACAATGTTCCTTTCTCTATATTTATCGCTGAATATCTTTAAATATCTTTAAACTCGTTTTTCTGAAAACAGCATTTTTCAAATTGCTGATAACGATTTCTCAAAAACAACTGGACCGATTTTGCTTAATTTTGGTGGACATTTTAGTACATGAAAATCTAGTTCTTAATTGAAGAATTTTTTTTAATGCAAAAATCTTTTTTTTACCCCTGAGAAAACAGCTCTTTCAGTGAAAATAAAAACGATGATTTTGAATAATTACTATTTTGTCAAAACAGAATTTTTCTTATATCCTTTGAGACATCAATATTTTTAAATGAAATTTATGATGAAAAAAATTTCGAACTTTTTACGAAATTATTTTGCACATTTAGAAAAATATCTAAATTTGTGTCAAAATCATTTTCTTAACGTTTTTGAAATTATTTCTGTTTAGTAAGAAAAATTTCGAAAAAACGACACTTTTTGTTGCACGGATAAAAAGGGTTGGAGAATGCATACAATTTTTATTTGATAAAATAAAATTAGATGCATTATCTATAGAAAATGTTTGATAAGCTGACTGCGATGGTCACAACATTTAAAAATTTACAATCAAAAATTATTTTCAACTCGGTTAATTCTAATTTATTTATAGTTTTTTATTCTTATGATCGAAACAAAGAAAATTCTTTCGTAAAAAATAGTTGGTGGCCCTGAAAAGGGCCGTTTGTTTTCAACCACCCACTATCAACATTATTTTTATTTACTTCTTGGCAACCTTCTTCGCCGCGGGCTTCCTCGCTTTGGGTGCGGCAGCCTTCTTGGGTGAAGCAGCCTTGGCCTTTTTGGGAGCAGCCTTGGGTTTGGCGGCGGTGGTCTTGGCCTTCGGTGGCTTGGCCGCAACCTTCGGGGTCTTCTTCTTCTCGGCGACGGCTTTCTTGGTCTTGGCTGCCACGGCCTTCTTCGGAGAAGCTGCTTTCTTGGCCTTTGGTGCGGCGGCTTTGGGTTTGGCGGCAGTCTTGGTCTTGGGCTTGGCTTTGGCCTTGCCCTCGGCCTTGGCGACGTTCAACTTGAAGGATCCTGCAGCGCCCTTGCCCTTGGTCTGGATCAGAGCCTTGCTGGCGACTGCAGCCTTCAGGTACTTCCTGATGAAGGGAGCCTGCTTCTCGACGTCGACTTTGTAGGTGGCGGCGATGTACTTCTTGATGGCTTGGAGGGAGGAGCCGCCTCTCTCCTTCAAAGTGGCGATGGCCGCGTTCACCATCTCGGACGCCGGTGGGTGGCTGGCCTTGGCTCGGGGCTTCACGGCCTTGGCAGCCTTCTTCGGGCTTGCTACTGCGGGTGCAGCTGGAGATTCTACCTTGTCTGCCATTTTACAAAAGTTGTTTTCGGAAAAATTTCAAGTTAACTCAGAGATACTCTCGACGTGACTCGTGAGACTGAAGTGACCATTGTTTTATAGAAATAGAAATAAACTTTATTGTATGTTTATGCAAGAAACTACAGTTGTTTATTTGTTTTGTGTTTTCCTAGGTCCATTTCATGTTATGAAATTTTGTCTCCTAATTTGTTGTGTAATGGAGTGTAATGTTTGTAAATTCTATAGTTGGATAAATATATGAGATAAGTTTGTTTTAGTAAAAATAGTGTAAAAAACTAAGTAGGTTTTGATTTGGGTGGAATAAATAAGCTTAAAAAATAAATAACAAGACAATAAAAGATAATACTAGAAAAAACAAAAGCAGAATGCTGAGACATTCAATTTAGGTCACGTAATAAAATATCATAAGGTAGTTTATAAGTAGTTCTAAAGGGAAATTGATTTTTATTATTGTAAATAATTAGTTCCTCTTTTAACTCATCTATAAGTTTAATATTGTTATAGAAATTTTTTGTTTGTATAAAAATATAATCTTTGATTAGTTCAATATCACAGATTTCGTGCACAGTCTTATTTGAAGTCTTTGGACTAGCCTTTACTATGTCTCTAAGTATTTTATTTTGAAGTACTTGAAGCCCTCTGTACTGAGTTTCGCTTGTATTCGACCAAATTGCAGCTGCATAGAGTAGGACCGGTCTTATAATTTGTTTGTACAAAATTAATTTATTTTTTAAGGAGAGAGTACTTGTCCTACCTATTAAATAGTATAACATTATAGCTACACTATATGCTTTTTTTTTTATTTCCTTAATATGGTGATTATGCGAGAGTTTGTGGTCTAGGTAATAACCCAAGTATTTAACCTTTGTTTTGATATCGATTATAGTGTCGTCAATGATGACATCTTGTTTTTTCTTTTCCTCCTTGATTGCGTTTGAGAAAACTATCAGCTCTGTTTTGTCACTATTTATTTTTAGTTTCCATTTTTCATAGTAATCAACCAGAATGTTGAGATACTCTTGTATGTGTTTCAGAGCTAACCATTTTCTCAGACTGGAGTAATAGAGGGCAGTATCATCTGCAAAAAGTGCCACTTTCACACATTTGTGTTTGGGTAGATCACTCGTGTAGTACAGGAAAAGGCAAGGGGCAAGAATACCTCCTTGCGGCACGCCAGCAACTACCAATTTTTCGGAGGATTTAACATTATTTATTGAGACTACAAAAGTTCTATTTCTTAGATAATTTTGAATTATTTTGAGCAAATATAATGGAAATTTGAATTTATTTAATTTGTGTATAAGAGCTTTGTGCCAAACTGTGTCAAAGGCTTTGGCCATATCAAGCAATACCATTGCAGTGTGTTTGTTTTTGTTGAATTCAGTGCTAATGTAGTTTGTTAGTCTAAATAGTTGTTGGGTGGTACTTCTATTTGGTCGAAAACCATATTGTTGAGGCTGGATAATTTTGTTTAGTTGTTCAAATTTGGCAATTCTATTGTAAATTATTTTTTCGAAAAGTTTGCTAAAAGTCGTTAGTAAACTAATGGGTCTGTAGCTTTGAGGAAATGTTTTATCTTTATTAGGTTTTAAAATCGGGAGTATGTTAGCTTTTTTCCATTTGACTGGAAAATATGATTTTTTCAAACAGGAGTTAAAAATATAATTTAGTTGAACTATGGCTTTCTTTGGGAGTTGTTTTAAGACTATATTTTGGATGTTATCAAGTCCCGGTGCCCTCTTAGGCTTCAGTTTTTTGATGGCCCTGGAAATTTCACGAGGGCTTGATAACACGATGTCGTCTACATTTAGTTGGGTAGTAAGTACCCTACAGTAGTCTCTAGTGACAGTCCGTCTTGTGCTCTCGTCACTCATGTCTGTCGTGAGAAAGTGCACTTGCTCAAAGCTATTTGCTAATTCCTCTGCCTTTTCTGCGTCGTCAGTTTTTAGTCCGCTTTGACCATGTAGGGTAGGTATAATGTGTGTGTTTTGTTTGGAAAAACAGCGTGCCATTTTCCACAGTGATTTGTCTGTGGTCTTCAGGGACTCAAGTTTAGACTTCCAGGTTTCATTATTATATATAGCAATTTTTCTTTTTATTATATTTGAGAGTTTATTTCTGATTTTTTTAACATTTTGACTTCTGATTTGAATATAAATTTTGCGAAGCTTGTTTCTAATTTTAATTAATTCTTTAATGTGAGGGGGAAGACTAATTTTGTCCCTGAAGGGTCTGTGTATTGGGATAGACTGTGATATGGCATTGTTGATGGCACAGGTGAGTGAGTCGACAGTGTAGTCTATTTCAGATGCCGAATTTAAATTTGAGTTTATAACAATATTATGATTTAGTAGATTACGAAATTTTGTCCAGTTTGCTTTTTTATAATTAAGGAAATTTTTGGTGTTTGTAGGGAGTGGGGCGTCTCTTTGAATATTGATGATAACTGGCATGTGGTCTGAGTTTAATTCGTTTAAGACATCCACCGTGATTACGCTGTTTATATTTTTTGTGAGACCTATGTCGACCGTGCTTGGAGTAGTGTCATTGTAAGGATAGAGGGTAAAATTGTTTGGATATAAGATAGTGTACATGTATTTCATGGCAAAATTTAGAATAGTTTTCCCTTTTTGATTTGTTCTTTTACAATTCCAGAGAGTATTTTTGGCGTTTAGATCTCCATATAGGAAGACTTTATTTGCACTTTTAAACAATAAGTTCATATCCTCAATGTCAATTTGTTGTTGTGGGGGGATGTATGTTGCAAAGAAGGCTTCATTATTTATTTTGATTCCTAGGGATTCAAAGCTTTTAGTATTTGTGGGGAGTTCAGTGAAATTAATGTGATTTTTAATCAATATCATTAGACCCCCACCACGTCCCAGATTATCCCTATCTTTACGAACACAGGTATAGCCGTTTATTTTAAATTTCTTTATGCTTGGAATTTTAGTTTCATTAAGCAACATCAAATCGAGATCATATTCAGATAAAAATTGGGTTAATTCTGATTTATTGTTATAGATACCATTAGAGTTCCAATGGCCAATTGAAATTTTTTTACTAAGTTTTCTATAATCCATTGCTAACTAAACAAAAGGCTTCAAGTCTTTCTATGTCTGTGCGACAATTAATTAGTTTTTCATTTAATAATTTAACAGTTCTCAGCATTCTACTTACGTTACATATTGAGAATAGTTTGTTTAGTTCGTGGAAAAGATTATGTAGTTCTGTTTGTTGTTGTGCGCTTTCAGCTGCTCTCGCGTGCGTTGTCTCTGGAGAAGTGTGCTCGTGCGTTGTCTCCGCATGTTTCTCGTGCGTTGTCTCCGCATATCTCTCGTGCGTTGTCATTTGGTTTTTGGAATTTGTCATGAGGTTTTGGTAATCGTGGATGTTAACTAACTCAGAAAGTGCGTCGTTTTTCCCAAGATTCATAGCATTCGTCCAGGCTGGCGCTCGATTAGGTGCGGCAGTCCTGAGAGGTGGAAACTCTTGGGATGTCAGCGTAGGGGGGAGTGCTTTCACACTCTCCAGTCGTTTGTCGTTTCTAAGTTGAAACTTGTCATTTCTCCTCAGCAGCATTCTTTCTACATGTTTCAGATAGACTTCACACTTAGAATAATTTGCCGGATGTTCTCCACCGCAATTTGTACACTTTGGTGGGTCGTTGAGTGATTTGTCACAATCTTTTGTTAAGTGGGGTCTATCGCACTTCACACACCTCGGTTTATTTCTACAGTACGTGCTGCCATGGCCGAAGTTTTGGCAGTTTCGGCACTGAGTCACTTTGCGTGAGTTTTTATACTTTTCCCACTTCACTTTAACACGACACACGTATTTTATGGCCCACACTTCCTTCAAGTCTATTTCTTTTTTGAGCGTTATTATATAGATCGGATTCACTTCAGGTGCGTCGTCGTTTTTCTTTTTCCTGAGTATGGAAACTCTTTCGCTTGGAATTCCCTGGAGCAGGAGATCCTCCATTATTTCGGCTGTTGGAAGAGCTGGCAATTTTTTTGCCACAATATGCTTCGGTCTTTCGTTCTTTGTAGCATACGTGTAAAAAGACATGTTTGTTTCTCTGAGGAGCTTGATTAGTTCGCCCTGCTCTTCCTTTGAGGCGGGATAGACTTTTAGTTCCTTTGGATTGTAATCTATCCTGGTGTTTTTGTCCTTGCAGGCACTTGAGATTGTTTTTATGCATTTCATATAATCGACTATCTTTTCCGTTATGACTATTGGGGGTAACCTTTTGGATTTTGATGCTTCTGTTTCGTCATCCATGCAGTTTTCTTCTTCCATGCTGCTGTCCTTGTCGTCAGTTTCGAGTACTCCGAATCTATTAGAAGTAGGGATCGTTCCTCCATGTGTTTCGTCTTTGCTCTTTTCATTCGAAAGTTTTCGTTTCTTGCTAAAAATTTTATCGATATTCGGGCTCTGCCCCATTTTCACTCCTAGCGCGCGCCACACGCCTTCGCCAGGTGGTAGTACACTTTGACACTGTTCTGGATATATTCCAAGGAAAACACAAACACACAGTCGAAATCAGGAATCGAAAATCATCCGAAAATCAATGATCATCAATGATACTCTCAACGTGACTCGTCATTCGCCTAAGTGACAATGGACAGAAATCTACTCTCGACGTGACTCGTGAGACCGCGAATCCGCACTCAAAAAAAAATCTCGTGAGACTGAAGTCGAAGTGACCATTTTTTTTTTTTTTTTTATAGAAATAGAAATAAACTTTATTGTATGTTTATGCAAGAAACTACAGTTGTTTATTTGTTTTGTGTTTTCCTAGGTCCATTTCATGTTATGAAATTTTGTCTCCTAATTTGTTGTGTAATGGAGTGTAATGTTTGTAAATTCTATAGACATTACACTCCATTACACAACAAATTAGGAGACAAAATTCATAACATGAAATGGACCTAGGAAAACACAAAACAAATAAACAACTGTAGTTTCTTGCATAAACATACAATAAAGTTTATTTCTATTTCTACGCGCTCGATGGGCGTCTGCCGTTTGAGTTTTCGATAACTTGCGAACCACATTCAAAAGATTTTATATTTTTTAAGTATTAAATTATACTTATCGTCTTGATTATATGTTATATTTTATTTGACCAACTATCGTCTTCCTCAGTTCTTAAAAAAAATTATTTAATTTTGTGGTAGTTTACTTCAAAAATCAACACTTTTCGGGCCTCTGCTGTAAGCGAACGAACGTTACAAGTTCGGAAAATTGTTAATAACATACAAACAAATTAATATTTTATATGTTTCAGTTTTAATATCAAGTCTTTGATTATCATTCTTGTGGAGTAATTAATTTATTTCATTCGTTAATATAAACTAAAGGCATTGAAAGCAGTTAAATTTAGTTTTGAGTTCTGACTCAATGTAGTTTGGCGGCGAGTGGCTTAATGTACAGTTCAATGATAGAAAATTTATAACAAATTAATATTATCTCTAATATTCGGTTTCGTATATTTTTAAACAATATTTTCTTTTTTGCTAAAATTTTACTTTGCCATTTAGTTTTATAAATGCATGAGATATGTATATTTTCGGGAAGCATTCAAGAATTGCTCCTTCGTTTATTTTTAGTAAAATTCAGTGTAAAAAGAAAGCATCTTATTTCAAGATACTATTATAGTCACTTCTAAATTGTTTTAAATAGTTATCAAAAACATCTTAAAATGTATTGTTGTCTAAATCGGAAGTGGCTATACATTATATTGATATTTCTTTTTGGTGTATTGTATTTGAATTTTTTTCAGTACATTGAAAAAAAGTTTTTTCAAATCAAAGATAAGTAGTCAAGCAAAAAATATGTTTAATTTAAACATATTTTATTATTGAATTAAAAGTAATTTCTATTGAACCAAAGTTACTATTAGAATCAAAATTATTATATTATATGACTTTAGCATAATTTTCTAGTAAAATTGTTTTCTATCTCATATGTATACAGTAAAGACTCCATTATCCGGACCCCTATTATCCAGATATTCGATTATCCGGACAAATTTAAAATTAAAAAAATTTTTTTTATTATAAAGTTTATAAGGTCTCAAGCCATTAACTTCTATTTTAAATGTAAAAACGTGAATTTTTACACGAAATGTTGCGTTTTAATTATTTTGAGAAAATGTTTATGTAAATATTTTGAAATAATTCTATCTAAATATTTTTTAATGTTGACTTTAAAAGTTTTAGCTTGTTTCAGTCTTATTTTGATACATATGCAAATAAATACATAAAATTATGAATCAAAAATTTGTTTAATTCGTACTTTACTCGATTATCCGGACAAGTTCCTGCATCCATTAGTCCGAATAATGGAGTCTCTACTGTATTTACAAGTTAATGCGGTAAATCATTTGAAATCTTGTGAATATCTGCAATTTATAACTTGCTTTGATATATTTTTAATTTTACAACTTTTAAACCATTATATAAATTATTATTGTTTCAAATTATGCAAAATTAAATATTGTTCTGAATAAGAGAAACAATTTATTGTTCATTTCTAAATGGAAAACATTTATTTTAGGTTACATAAAATAAATAACCATCTTATACTATTAGGATTTTGGGACATTTAGTAACATATTCGTTTTTATATATTTTTGAAGCATTATTATTGCCTACAGAAACCTACTTCGGGTAGTAATGTGAAAAGTAGTTAAAACAATTATTTTCTTACTTTAAAAGTATAAACTGCAAACAATTAGAATGAATACATTCATCGCTGTGAAATTTCGCTAATTCAGAAGAGTTAACTAAAACTAAAAATTAATAAAAATATCAGCATTATAAATAATCTTAAAAAATGCTTTAAAGTTAACCAAATAATAAGAAAAACATCTGTTTCGTTTGAAACTATATTTAGGACCAAAATATACGCCCACGTAATAAAATGTGTTGGCCCTGAAAAGGGCCGATTGTTTGTTGGGTGGTGGGAAAATTTAAGCACGTTCTCCTCGGATGCGACGGGCCAATTGGATGTCCTTTGGCATGATGGTGACTCTCTTGGCGTGGATGGCGCACAAGTTGGTGTCTTCGAAGAGACCGACGAGGTAGGCCTCGCTGGCCTCCTGGAGGGCCATCACGGCGGAGCTCTGGAAGCGCAGGTCGGTCTTGAAGTCCTGAGCGATTTCACGGACCAAGCGTTGGAAGGGCAGTTTGCGGATGAGGAGCTCGGTGCTCTTCTGGTAGCGACGGATCTCACGGAGAGCGACGGTTCCGGGCCTGTAGCGATGGGGCTTCTTCACTCCACCGGTTGCAGGTGCGCTCTTTCTCGCGGCCTTGGTGGCGAGTTGCTTCCTAGGTGCTTTTCCACCGGTGGATTTACGCGCGGTTTGCTTGGTACGAGCCATTGCTAACAAGATACTCAGTTCAACTGACAACTATAAGTAAAATTTCGGGGACGAAAAAACCTGTATTTATAGCTTTCAGAACCTCTTGCACCGATCAGTCAAGGAGAAAGGGAAACCCGACACCCGGATTGGTGGATCGAATCACGGAGGGGAGCAGTGTAACTTCCGAGTGAATAAAACAGCGCCGTTCCAATTCGAAACATCATTCCGAGTTTGTTCGTCATTTAGTTTGAACGTAAAAAGTTATTGTCTGTGAAAATGACTGGTCGCGGAAAGGGAGGAAAGGGATTGGGAAAAGGAGGAGCAAAGCGGCATCGCAAAGTGTTGCGTGATAACATCCAAGGTATCACGAAGCCCGCCATCCGTCGTCTTGCTCGTCGTGGAGGAGTGAAACGTATCTCTGGATTGATCTACGAGGAGACTCGTGGTGTTCTCAAAGTGTTCCTTGAAAATGTGATCCGTGACGCCGTCACTTACACCGAGCACGCCAAGAGGAAGACCGTCACCGCTATGGACGTTGTCTATGCTCTCAAGCGTCAAGGCCGTACTCTCTACGGTTTCGGCGGTTAAATTCATCCATCATTCTCAACAACAAAAAACAATCGGCCCTTTTCAGGGCCACCAAATGATTTTACGTTGGAATTGTTTTTCAGTTCATTTTAGAATGCTTGTCGATAAGATTCAGTTTTATTAATCCTTGATGCATGAATGCACCTTTTGTGAACGTTTTATTTATTTCAGAATAGTGCTGTTATAATTTAGCAAACTTTTTTGTTTTTGGAACGTTTTAGTATTTTTTTATCTAAATATTTCATTGAAATTTGGTTTATTTTAGAGACGTTCTACATGTCGTTTATGTGAATTAGAATAATTTTATTTCACTGATGAATTCAGTTAATACATGTGTGTGAATATGAAGTTGAATAAGTACATTAATGAATAACTAAGTGAAGTAGCAAATAACTAAGTGAATTAATGTATGGAAGGTAGAATTGAAAATTGAATATAATGGCTAAAAACAAAGTTAGAAATTGGTTATGTTGCATAAAAGACAAAAATTAAACAAAGTAGGACTGAGATTTAAAAATATTTTCGTCATATGCGTGACTCAAAATGTAAAATTGATAATGTAAATTATTTTGTTGAAGTGCACAGTTCAACTAGGAAAAAATTTGATATCGAATACAAAATAGAATATTATGAAAACCTGAAAATAAAAAAATACGACCAAATGAGTTAAAAATAATTAATAATGTTTTGATTCTGTTGAAAATTGTGATTGGTATTTTTGACAGAATGTTATTTTCAAAGAAGTACAATTAAAAATGCTTACAATTCAATGTTTAAAAACAATTTTAGAAAAATTAATAGTCCTACATTTATGTACTGTAACGTCCTGTACGATGACAACATATTGACAATATTCGTAATATCTATATTTTATACAAAAAAAAATTTCTTTTTATAAAATTAAAATAAAAATTGTTTTGGTTCAATTGAAAGTGATAATTTTTTTGGGTGAAAGTGAAAGTGAAATTAAAATTTTTTTTGATGAAGTTGAGAATTTTTTTGGATGAAAGTGATAATTTTTTTGGGTGAAAGTGAAATTAAAATTTTTTTTGATGAAGTTGAGAATTTTTTTGGATGAAATTGAAAATTTTTTTGCTGAAATTGAAAATTGTTTTGGTGAAATTAAAAGTGAAAATTTTGTTGTGTGAAATTGAAATTGGAAATTTTTTTGGGTGAAAGTGAAATTTTTTTTGAGTGAAAGTGAAAATGTCTTTTTATTTTTTTTTGATAAAATTGAAATCGAAAATTTTTTTTGGGTGAATTTGAAAATTTCTTGGATGAAATTGAAAGTGAATATTTTTTTGTTGTACTTGAAAGTAAAAATTTTTTTGGGTGAAAGTAAAATTGAAAATTATTTTGGGTGAAATTGAAAATTTTTTTGGATAAAATTAAAATTAGAATATTTTGTGTAATTAAACATTTTATTGGTAAAGTAGAAAGTGAAATTTTTTTTTGAAGTTTAAAGCGAAAAATTTTTTGGGTGAAAGTGACAATTTTTTTGGATAAAATTGAAATTGAAAATTTTTTTGGGTGAAAGTAAAAATGAATTTTTGTTGGTGAAATTGAAAATTTTTTTGGATGAAATTTAAAGTGAAATTTTTTTGGTGATGTTGAAAGTGAAAATTTTTTGGCGAAGTTAAAAATGTGAAAATTTTTTTGGGTGAAAGTAAAATTGAAAATTATTTTGGGTGAAATTGAAATTTTTTTGAATGGAATACAATTAAATTTTTTGTGTGAAAGTAAAAATTTTTTTGAATCAAATGGAAATTAAACATTTTTTTGGTGAAATTGAATTTTTTTGTATGAAATTAAAAATTTTTTTGGTGACGTTGTAAGTGAAAATTTTTGGGGTGAAATTAAAAGTGAGAATTTTTTTTGTATGAAAGTGAAAATTACTTTGTATAAAATTGAATTAAAATTCTTTTTGTAAAGTTGAAAGTGAAATTTTTTTTGAGTGAAATTGGACATTTTTTTAGATGAATTTGAAAGTTAAATTTTTTTGGTGATGTTGAAAGTGTTACATCTCAAGAAATGAAACTAATCATAAATTACATATTTTATTTGGCCGGCATCGATGATTCAACTTTATTTATTCACAGAGCAGTAAACTCTGACATTAAGGGACAGGTTTTAAGAAAGAGTAACTGTTTAATTGAAGTTAAATTATTAAAGTTATTTATTTGAATCCTTTACAATTAGAACCAAGAGAAAGAGTAGATCCAGATGTCTTCAGGGATACTGTAACGAATTATTACTTTTTGGGATCAATCGAGAATTTGAAAGGGATAATATTTTTAAGTAGTAGTAACTTACTTTTTAAAATTATTATTAGAGTCGTGGACCCAACAGGTGATATATGTTGTATCTAATAAATCTCGTTAGTACAAAAGTATTTCTTTTATGATTTTAAGAGAGTTTTGATTAATAACTGGACTCATACACATACAAGATTTAGCAAGACTAATTAGTACATTGTTTAACAAATACAATTGCTTTAGAATAATTTTGATTCATAAATACACACGTACACATATATTCAGATATTAGACTTTTAAAGGCTTGTTTTTTAGTCTTAGAATAACTTTTACATTCTTTGCATAACATTTTGTTGTCAGAAGTTTAGTACAAATTTTGAATCATACTTGCATTCAAAGCTTAAAACTTTTAATTTTATAATTTGAAGACTCATATGTTAATTAGCGTAAAGAAGATTCAAAGATTACAACTTATTTTTCAAAGTTTAGAATTTTTCATTTTCGAATAATATTAATTTGTCAAGTTAATTTGAATGAAAATAGAATGGGATTTTTATATTTTGCTTTTGATTTTGAAAAATATATATAATCATAAGTCATACATTAGAGAAAAAAATTTTCTTTTTTTTATTTAATTATCATTTAGAGAATTAATCTCTTTCAGAAATATTTTTCTTTCACATTTGTAGTCACCCTTCCCTTCCCTCAAAGAAAGAATACGAAAAATAATTTTTAGTATTCTTTCTATGTTGAAAATAAAAATTACATTTTCTAAAGTATACATAGAAATTTCATTTTTAGAGAAACAGATGTATTTAAAAATTTATAGAGAAATCTGTTTTTTAGGCCAAGTTATTATATTTTTGTTTGTAAATTTATTTAATTTTACTTTTAATTAATATTGTAAAGCTGATTTTCTCTTTGTTTTCTTTTAATAAATATACAATATTTAAATAGTTATTTTTCAATTTTATAATATTAATAAATTACAATTTAAGTTTGTTAACAATTTTTAGAAAAATTTATTTTTTTAGGTAAAAAGAAGGAATATGGGAAAAAGAAGGTTAAAAATTTTTTTATAGGATTTCCTGAAAAGATTAGTAGACATTAGTACGAAAATTAAGATTATATATCGCTTCTACGATGTTCCGAAAACAAAGCAAAACTATATTAGATTTTATTCAATGACTTAACAAGGTTTAGTTTTAATTAAATAAAACTTTGTGTGTCAATGTTGTGACAGAAAGAGGAATTATGTTAATTCAAATGTGCTAGTATGGTTGATATGAGACAAACGAAGTCTGTTAATGTGTACAATTTTTCGGGTTTTATTTATTTTTATTTTAATATTTCCCTTAGATAAAATTTCTAGAACTTCATGTGGGCCTGTATATTGATTTCCTAGTTTCTTAAGTTTAGGACCTTGTAGTAAAAATACGCTATCTCCTACTTTAAAGTTTTGAGGGTTCGTTTTTCGATCATAATATGTTTTTGATTTTTCTTTAGATAAAATTAAGTTGTTCCCTGCGAGAGTCTGAATGTCATGTAACTTTGTCACTAAATTTATCAGGTAATCATCATATATTTCTAATTTTTCCTCTTACTACAAAGACAAACTTGATGGTAATCGAGGTAATTTTCCAAAAACTAACTCATATGGAGTACATTTAGTTCCTTCATGAACACTCGTGTTGTAAGAGAACATAGCTAATTCGAGTAAATCATCCCACTGAGTATTTTTATTAATGAATTGTTTAAGATATTCGGCTAACACGTGATGAGATCTTTCTAATGAACCGTTTGATTGCGGATGGAAAGAAGTGGTCTTAAATTGACGAATAAAAAAACGTTTTGCTAGTCGTTTCATTAAATTACTTGAGAAATTTGTTCCCTGATCTGTTAAATCCCTTTAGGGGATCCGAAAATGCAAATAAATTTTTTAACAAATGCATCTGCGATTGTACTAGCTTGTTGATTTGGTAAAGGTACTGCGATGGAGTACTTCGTTAAACAATCTTGTATAGTTAAAATACATTCGTTACCGCTTTTTGTTGCTGGCAGGAGTCCTACAATATCCATTGAAATTTTTTCAAATGCACTTCCTGGGGTGTCAGTAATAATCATTGGATTTTTAGTTTTTACTAGAACTAATTTCTTTAATTGACATTGCAAACAGATTTGTATATACTTCTGAATATCAAGTTTCATATTTTCCAAAAAGTATTTTTGCCTAATTCTATTATACGTTTTAGTAACACCTTTGTGACCGCCTAAAGCTGAAGAATGCGCTTTT
Organism: Leptopilina drosophilae; assembly: GCA_032873175.1. NCBI lineage: Eukaryota > Metazoa > Arthropoda > Insecta > Hymenoptera > Figitidae > Leptopilina > Leptopilina drosophilae. The sequence continues at coordinate 11,027,765 of CM065486.1, forward strand.
TCAATCAAAATTTTTCTGTCTTTTTGTTGCATATTGCACATAACCTTTACAAATTATTATTGTAATACTAGAATTCTGAAAGGTTTCCTTTAAAATTAATTCAATTTCTTTCCAATTAACATGATTTATGACAGCTGTTTTTGCAATACTAACCGACCTTAATTTAAGCTTTTCAGTTAAATTTTTAAATGATTGGATTGTTATTTCTCTTCGATATTTGTTATTTGTCATTTGACTAATACTTTTACTTGAGTCAATGGCAATTGGTAATGCAATATGCAAAAATTATTACCTTTTCTAATTTCTTTAGCTTCATTTAGTAAAAGATTTTTAAATTGTGGGAGTTAATTTTGTTTAAATAAACGAGAAGAACCATTGTCCATAGGAATGCCTGTTGTGGATAAAAAATATGCATAATTATCCTCTTGCATTCTTAACTGGTTTTTACATTGAACTACATAGCTATGTAAGGGTCCACTTGTTAAATTTTCTGTGTCACTAACATGTTGCGCGTTTAGAAGGGTCTCTGTATTTACAATTTCCCCTAATCCATTATTTTCTGCTATATTTTCAATTTCATTGTAATCATCGAAACTATTGTCACTAAATTCTTCACCGGAACTAGTATTATTTTAGCCATAATCTTTTTTAGATTGATTAATATTATCGTAATTTACAAATTTAATATCACTTTCACTTGATTCACTATCGTTATCTTCAATATTTCTCTTCGTTTTCTTATACATTTTTTTACCTTGCGAATTTTCACTTGAATTATATCTTTTCTCATGATTATTTTCCACTTTCTTCGTTTCTTTTTGAATTTTACTTCTTGATTTTTCTTCATTTTGCACTCTTTATTGAACTTGATTTCGTACATTTTCTTCATTTCGAATTATTTTTTGATTTAGTAGGTATCGTTTAACACTTCGTAAATTTTTTACGCTTTTTGACACTGAATTTCGCACTTTGTCTTGAACTGGATTTCGTACTTGTTTCTCATTTTCTTCAAATTGATTTAGTAGATTTTTCTGATTTCGTAAATTTCGCGTATTTTCACAAACTTGATTAAAAGTTTGCGATTTAGAATTTTTTACTTTTTCTTGAATGTTTTTCGAATTAGAATTTATAATTTCTTGACTCTTTTTCTTTGATTTACTTCTTGTAGTAACAATATTGAATTTTTCACTTTTCACTGGTAATTTCACCGCACTAAAATTTTCACAAATATTTTTAATTTCCTTATTTTTTGTAGTATAAGAAATCACATTAATTATTTTTTTAATAAGATTCAATTCTCTAACCGCAGATACTGTGTTTACATTTATTATATCATTTGATTCTTCTTCAATTTCGTTATAGTAATTTTCTTCATCACTAAATAAATTATCATTATAATAATAATATAATTATTCATAATAATCGTCGTCATCGTCTTCTTTATCATAACAATCATTTTCTTCGTCGTCTTCTTCTTCGTATACTTGAATTTCGTTTTGGACACTTTTGACAATTTTTACTGGGTTTCGAGATAGTGCATCCGCGTTAAGGTTCATTTTCCCTGTTTTATATATTATGTCAAAATCGTATTCTGCTAATTTAAGTTTCCATCTTGTTACACGAGGGTAAGGATCACTGGAATTTTTGAACCATATTAGAGGTTTATGGTCAGTCACAATTTTAAATTTTCTTCCATAAAGAAAATGTCTAAAATGTAGACCACAATATACAATCGCGAGAGATTCTTTATTATAAGTATCGTATTAGATTTCATGGTCATTTAGAGATCTTGATGCGTAAGCAATAGGTTTATCTTTTCCAATGTCGCCTTAAGATAAAATTCCGCTGATAGCAAAACCTGATGCGTCGGTAATTAGAATAAAGGGTTGATCAAAATCTGGTCTTTGCAAAAAAGGTTCTTCACAAAGTTCTTCTTTTAATTTTTTGAAAGCTTCTTGTTGTTTTTCGCTCCATTTGAAAGTCACACCTTTCTTTAATAATTCCGTTAAAGGTCCTGATTTTTTAGAGAAATTTGCAATAAAACGTCTGTAGTATCCTGCTAAGCCTTAAAATTGTTTTATGTTCTTGACATTTTTAGGGGTTGGAAAATTTTGAACTGCACTTATTTTTTTGGATCTGGTCTAACTCCATTCTTATCAATAATATGCCCCAAGTAAATTACTTCAGGTCTGAGAAATTCGCATTTATCTGGTTGTAATTTTAAATTAGCTACTTCCAATCGATTCATAAAATTCTTTAATTTTTCTTGATGTTCTTCTAAAGAATTTGCAAAAATTCTTCTAACGTTTCTTTTGGGATTTAGAATTTTATGGAATTAGATAATGTGTTTGCTGCTTTGACATTCGCTTTACCATTATTATTCGTGAGTAAAGCGTTTCCTATGTAAATTCTTGGTTCGGTGTCCAAAAGAGGGATGTAACCTTCTTTTAAATCAGTATTCTTAACAAATAGAAATATGTTTGATATTTTGAATAAAAATAGATGGTATAATACTTCATTTAGTAAAATTAATTTGAATCACTTCTAAATCAGTAGATGCTTTTTTATTAAGAATTTTTATTCTATTACTGCCTGTCCCAGCGCACCTGTGTTTGGATGGCTTTATTCGTTTCCCTGATTCACATGGGTACGTTGTCGAGAATGTTGATTTTGATAATACAGATTAATATATTCTCTGCATCTACATTCATTAATATTGTGCCCTATTCTTTTACAATAATTACAAATATTTCGATTTTTAATTTGTTGAAAATTATTTTCATTTTTAAAATTATGTTTGTTTTAAAATTGCTGGTTTCTAAAGTCATTTTGGGGTTTTGCCTAACTCTCCTTGTAATTGATAAATACTTTTGTTAGGCGAGTAGAGTTTTTCAAATGACAAACAAGGTCTGTGATTGTACTATAACTACTCCATGACATTGATTTTCTTGCTTCGCCTATTAATTTCGATAGAATTAATTTTACTAAATTTTCTTCAACTTGGGGTAATGCAGGTAACATCTGTCTTGCTTCATTACAACTGTCTATAAAAACTGACAATGGAATATTTGATCTATTGAAAATTAGCACTAATTCGAGTGCATCGCGGAGAGACATTTGCTGATTACGTGGTAATGACATGTTTTTTTTTGGAATTTTAGAGATATGATAATTTTTATTTAATTAGAGTGAAGAGTGTATTGTGTGATTTTCATATATTGTTTTTTTAGACATTTAATTTTTTTTGTGAAATTGAACATTTTTTTTATGAAATTGAAAGTGAAAAATTTTTTGGTGATGTTGAAAATTTTTTTGGATGAAATTGAAAGTGAAAATTTTTTTGTGTGAAAGTGATAATTTGTTTGTATAAAATTGAATTAAAATTTTTTTTGTGAAGTTAAAAAGAAAAATTGGTTGGGTGAAAATGAAATTGAAATTTATTTGGGTAGAAGTAAAAATTTCTTTGGTTAAAAGTGAAATTGAAACATTTTTAGGGTGAAATTGAAATTTTTTTGGATGAAATTGAAACTTTTTTTGGATAAAATTGAAATTGAAAAATTTTTTGTGTAAAAGTAAAATTGAAATTTTTTTGGTGAAATTGAAAATTTTTTTTGGTTGAAATTGAAAATTTTTTTGGATCAAATTAAAAGTGAATTTTTTTGAATGAAATTGAATGTAAAAATTTTTTGTATAAAGTTAAAAGTGAAAATTTGTTGGGTGAAGTTGAAACTAAAAATTTTTTTAGGGGAAAGTGAAAAATTCTTTGGATAAAATTGAAAATTTTTTTGGGTGAAAGTAAAATTGAATTTTTTTGGTGAAATTGAAAATTTTTTTGGATGAAATTTAAAGTGAAATTTTTTTGGTGATGTTAAAAGTGAAAATTTTTTGGTGAAGTTAAAAAAGTGAAACTTTTTTTCGGTGAATGTAAAATTGAAATTTTTTTTGGTGAAATTGAAAATTTTTTTGGATAAAATTGAAATTTTTTGTGTAATTAAACATTTTATTGGTAATGTTGAAAGTGAAATTTTTTTTTTGGTGAAGTTTAAAGCGAAAAATTTTTTGGGTGAAAGTGACAATTTTTTTTGATAAAATTGAAATGGAAAATTTTTTTGGGTGAAAGTAAAATTTAATTTTTTTTTGGTGAAACTGAAAATTTTTTGGATAAAATTGAAAATGAAATTTTTTGTGTAATTAAACATTTTATTGGTAAAGTAGAAAGTGAAAATTTTTTTTGGTGAAATTGAAAATTTTTTTGGATCAAATTAAAAGTGAAATTTTTTTTGGATGAAATTGAATGTAAAAATTTTTTGGGTAAAGTTAAAAGTGAAAATTTGTTAGGTGAAGTTGAAACTAAAAATTTTTATGGAGGAAAGTGAAAATTTCAATGGATAAAATTAAATTAAAAATTGTTTCGGGTGAAAGTGAAAATGAAATTTTTTTTGGTAAAATTAAAAATTTTTTCGATGAAATTGAAAGTGAAAATTTTTTGGTGAAACTAAAAAATCTTTTTGGTTAAACTGAAAATTTTTTTTGGATAAAATTGAAATTGAAATTTTTTTTTTTGAAAAATTTATATTTTTTTTGGTGAAACTGAAAAATTTTTTTTGGATCAAAGTGAAATTGAAACTTTTTTTGGGTGAAAGTGAAATTTTCTTTGGTGAAACTGAAAATCTTTTTGGTTAAAAGTGAAATTTAAACTTTTTTTGGGCGAAAGTGAAATTGAAATTTTTTTTGGTTAAACTTAAAATTTTTTTGGTTAAACTGAAAATTTTTTTGGATAAAATTGAATTTTTTTTTTTTGAAAAATTTAAATTTTTTTTGGTGAAACTGAAAAATTTTTCTTGGATCAAAGTGAAATTGAAACTTTTTGGGTGAAAGTGAAATTTTCTTTGGTGAAACTGAAAATCTTTTTGGTTAAAAGTGAAATTTAAACTTTTTTTGGGTGAAAGTGAAATTGAAATTTTTTTTGGTTAAACTTAAAATTTTTTTGGTTAAACTGAAAATTTTTTTGGATAAAATTGAAATTAAAAAATTTTTTGTGTAAAGTAAAATTGAAATTTTTTTGGTGAAATTGAAATTTTTTTGATGAAGTTGAAAATTTCTTTGGATAAAATTTAAATTTTTAGTTCGTTAGAAATTTATTTAATTCTGTAAATTGGTTAGTGAGAAAAGTATTGAACTATTTTGTTTGAAAAATTAGTTTTTAGTAAATGATTTAGTAATACAATTTGTAAATTAATTTTTTTGTAAATTAGCTACTTAAAATGTTAGTATATAACATAGTAAATTAGTTATTATGTTAGTCAGCTAAGTAGTTATTCAATTATTTAGATCGAAAAACAGCATTTTAATAAATTAGTAAATTATTCAGTTCGAAAAATAAGTTTTATCAGTAAATAAGATAATTAGCAAATTAGTTCGTAAATTTAGCTTTTTAAAGTAGTTACTAAGTCATTAAATTAAATAGTAACTTTGAAAATTAGCTGGTAACTTAGTTCGTAATTTAGTTAGTTATTTTTTTAAGGAACAATCTGAGTAAACCAAAACTGGAAGCAATCTGACGTTATGACTATATCCACTTTATACAAACACTAAGTAGTATTAAGTGATCGGAAAATTATTTTTTTCAGTAAATAAGGTAATTAGTAAATAATCTGAATAAGTCAAAACAGGAGTTAATCCAATTTATTTATTATCAGTGAGAACTAAACAATTCTTTCGTAGAAATATTTGTTGGCCCTGAAAAGGGCCGATTGTTTGGAGTGAGGGTAAGAATGGGAAATTTAAGCTTTCTTTTCGGTCTTTTTGGGCAAGAGAACAGCTTGGATGTTGGGGAGAACACCACCCTGGGCGATGGTGACTCCAGAAAGGAGCTTGTTCAGCTCCTCGTCGTTCCTTATGGCGAGTTGGAGGTGACGGGGGATTATTCTGGTCTTCTTGTTGTCACGAGCTGCGTTTCCGGCCAACTCCAAAACTTCGGCAGCCAAGTATTCCATCACAGCTGCGAGGTAGACTGGAGCTCCAGCACCGACTCGCTCGGCGTAGTTTCCTTTGCGCAACAGTCTGTGGATGCGACCCACTGGGAACTGGAGTCCGGCCCGGTTGGAGCGGGTCTTTGACTTGCCCTTGGTCTTGCCTCCTTTGCCGCGTCCAGACATTTTAGATTTACTTTTTAAATTTACACAAGTAAACACAACAAAGTATTCAAAGCGAATGATGTTTTTCCACCGAAAACCCGCCTATTTACGCTCTCTCCGTAGGGTCCCCCTCCAGTGCGCTCCCCTCTTTGTGCCGTGAGTGGCAGATGGTCGCAGTGAGTGCCCGCTCCAATCAAAAGGCTGCACCAACACTACGAGCCGACATAAATACGATATCGGACCGTCGGAAACATCAATTCACTTTGAGTTGTTATTGAATTCAGACGTACTTTCTCTGAAAACTAACAATGCCTCCTAAAGCAAGTGGAAAGGCCGTGAAAAAAGCCGGCAAGGCTCAAAAGAACATCACCAAGAGTGACAAGAAGAAGAAGCGCAAGAGGAAGGAGAGCTACGCCATCTACATCTACAAGGTGTTGAAGCAGGTGCACCCCGACACTGGAGTCTCCAGCAAGGCCATGAGCATCATGAACAGCTTCGTGAACGACATCTTCGAGCGCATCGCTGCCGAATCTTCCCGCTTGGCCCACTACAACAAGAGGTCCACCATCACCTCCCGGGAGATCCAAACTGCCGTCAGGCTTCTCCTTCCTGGTGAACTCGCCAAGCACGCCGTCTCTGAAGGCACCAAGGCTGTCACCAAGTACACCAGCTCCAAGTAAATTCTGTCCATCTCCCTCGCAAAACAATCGGCCCTTTTCAGGGCCAACAAATATTTTTACTAAAGAGTAATTTGGTTCTAAAATTTTATATACATCAATAAAATATATTTACATTTTTAATTGGACTGATGGTTTAGGATATATTTATGAATTTTTTTGCTTTTTCTCATTATTTTTAACAAAATTTTAGAAAACGATTAAATTTCATGGGTTCCCAAATTATCAAAAAAATAGTTCTACCGTGCAAAGAAAAAGTTATACTGTCGCCGATCACTCCAATCTTATGTCGTCATATAAATTAAATTCCTTGTATAAATAAAACAATGCATTATTTTGTATTTGTTGATATTATTAACAAATAATTGTTTTCCATAAATTTAAAAACTTGCTTTTTTGATACTAATTATTTCAATTATATTATTCTTTTTTTCATAATAAAATTGTAATTATAATTACAATTGTAATACAATTTTATTGCTTATGAATAATAAATACATATTATTCAACATTATTATAAATAACAATAGCACTTGGTGAATAGTTTTATTATTACTATAATTTTAATTATAATTATATAAATTTTATTTTTAAAAAGGAGTAGTATAATTGAAATTATTATTAATAAGAAAGCTTCAAATAATAATACATTCAAATAATTCAAGTTATTTGAATCAAAAACATTTTTTTGATCCAACTAAAAAGTATTTGAATCAATTAAATATTTTTCAAATTATTTGAATCAAATATGCAACTCGTACTTGTCCAGTTTTTTTTAATTTTATTTAAAATTTTTTTTTAGATTTTTAAATATATTTTTTGTGATCAGACTGTAAAAATATACTAATAAACCAATTTTCAGCTCATTAGGTAAAAAAATGTGGAAATTAGAAAAAAAACTTTTTTTTTAATTTTTTAGTTTTTACTTGACAACGCTATGGCCATTATGACATAGCAAGTTCTCTATATTTTTCCTGTAATATTCGCGTTAGAATACACCAGTATGCCAAATTTTAGCCCTGCATGTTGAATAGTTTAGCCGTTAGGGGGGGGGGGGGGGACACGATTTGGCTACGGACACAAGAGTCTCATCAATAGGGTTCCGTCGGTACACCGAAGGTGTACGGAACCCTAAAAAGATAAACAAGAATTGTTTTGTGATTACGTATGTTTATTACGTTACTTGTTTGTAATTTTTCTTATTTTTAACTTAATAAACTTGTTGAGTTCATTTTATTTACACTATTTATAATTATTAACAGTCGATAATTGACTTTTTCAAATAAATTATTTAACCTCTAAATTACAAATTTTTAAATTGTTTGTATATAAAAGTAAAGAAAGAATTAAGCTCAAATATCTATAAAATAATCATTCTCAAGCTTTATTTAAAAGATCTACATAAAAAATTTTCAAAAAAAAAATTTAACATATTCAAAAGTTACCACTTTGTGGAGAATCACCCATGGTATTAAAAATAATATATTTCTACCTCTCCCATATTATTTGCTAATTATGGTTATAAGCTAATATAGAGAAGCTATTTTTATGCACTAAATTAAACGTTTTTACTTGAATAAATGTAATTAATTTTTAATAGTTTATTACTTACATTAATTAGTATACCAAAGAATAAAAATAAGAAGATTTTCCCTCTAACTCTCGGATTACTTTTTTTAGGCTGCAATATTACAAAATTATATTTCATACGACTTATTCGAAAACAAAAAAGTGGTTTTCAAAGTACACTTTGTACAATAAAAAAGTTAGGAGTTATTCCTTCTGAAACATTACATGCTATTTTTAAAAAAATCAGTCGATTAAAACTTTCAATATCTCACATTTGCTTTGCTAACTTCACGTACTTGTGAAAAGAGCTGACGGTAAATTTTATAATCGAAATAAAATTCCCTAGGCACAACAATTAGGTTTATTTCCTATCACTAGAACTTTGTTAAAAGGAGAAACGGTACAAGCTACAATTATAGTATATACAGTGAAACTAAACTTCAATGAAATATTTAGTTTAAAAAATACTACAACGCTTCAAAAACAAATAACAGTTGTGTTAAATTAGAACAGCACTATTCTGAAATTAATAAAACGCATAATCGCAAAATTTTCAAAAATTGAATGAAAGTTGCAAGTTTTAGGTTTTATTTTTTTTATGAATAAAATATAAATTTAACGTCGCATCGAAACGCATAACTTTTTTTCGTCGCACAACTTTTTAATACTGTCCTTACTTATATTCAAGCATTCTAAAATGAACCGAAAAAACAATTCAAACGTAAAAAGATTTGTTGGCCCTGAAAAGGGCCGATTGTTTTTTGATGATGACGATGTTGATGGAAAAATTAACCGCCGAAACCGTAGAGAGTACGGCCTTGACGCTTGAGAGCATAGACGACGTCCATGGCAGTGACGGTCTTCCTCTTGGCGTGCTCGGTGTAAGTGACGGCGTCACGGATCACGTTTTCAAGGAACACTTTCAGGACACCACGAGTCTCCTCGTAGATCAAACCTGAGATACGTTTCACTCCACCACGACGAGCGAGACGACGGATGGCGGGCTTCGTGATACCTTGGATGTTATCACGCAACACTTTGCGATGCCGCTTTGCTCCTCCTTTTCCCAATCCCTTTCCTCCCTTTCCGCGACCAGTCATTTTCACAGACAATAAGTTTTTACTTTCACACTAAACGAAGAATAAACTCGGAATAATGTTTCGCAGTGAATCGGTGCAGTTTTATTCCCTCTGGAGTTACACTGCTCCCCTCCGTGATTCGATCCACCAATCCGGGTGTCGGGTTTCCCCTTCTCCTTGACTAACCGGTGGAAGCGCTTCAGGAAACTATAAATACGTAATTTTTTGCCGCCGAAACTTTATAGGATCGATCATATTTCTGATCAATGATCAATGATTAGTCGTAGAACATTATTCATGACATTTAGATCAATCAAGAGTTTGATCAAAATTTTCTAATGAGGATCAAACAATAACACAATCTTTCTGTACGCAACATAATTTTATACTGTTCCCCAATACAATGGGTGACGGAAAACCGACAGACTCAAGAAAGAGAAAAAGAATAAAAATCAACTCCTCGGACCCTAACAATAATGGACTTTCGAAAAATAACAGACTCCCAACTTCAGTTGATGAAGGCATGGACAGTGACGACACAATTTTCAAAGAGGAAAAAGCTCCACCAATAATTATAAATGACTCAACAATCAAACCTACCTCCAGACTTAATATCTATAATAACATCAAGAAAGTTACAAAAAACATGATAATCAAAATATCAACTTATGCTATCACAGTTTATCCTAAAGGAATACCTGATCACTTGGAAATCGTAAACTATTTAAAAGGAGAGAATATTCCATTTCATACCTACACAGCAAGCTCTCAAAAATTAAAAAAGATGGTCATCAAGGGACTTCCAAGACTGGATACTCAGGAAATAATTTCGGATTTATTTGAAAATGGATTTAACCCAATGAGTGTTAGTGTCATGAAAGTGAGAAGTGATAGACCCCAAGAATATCCACCATACCTCGTCACATTCGACAATTTAATGCGTGGTTCCCGTCTACAATTACTAAAAAAACTAAAAGTTATTTGTTTTACAAGAATATCTTGGGAAGAATACAGAAATCCTAGTGGTGTAACGCAGTGTTATAAGTGCCAACAGTTTGGACATGGAACTAACAATTGTTTCAACTTACCCAAATGTGTCAAGTGTGGACAAGGACATCCTACAAAGGACTGTACAAAACCCAAGGACACTGAAGCAAAGTGCGCCAACTGTGGAGGCAAACACACAGCGAACTATAAAGGATGTCCGAAATATATGGAAAGAATCGAAAAAATTTTGAAACTCCGAGAAAACATTAGACCAATCAAGAAAATCAATCAACTTCATAACAAGCCTCCAAAAAATGACGTCACCAATTTTCCTGCTTTGAAACCTGTCGCCATCGATGCAGCTCAACATGCAGCCACTGAACAACAAAACGTATTGGACAACGAACCCTCTACTTCTAAAAGCAGTCCCTGGACAAAGGACAACAAAACTTCACATCAACATGCCTCGCCCCTACTCGTGGAACTTGCGGAAGTGGGTAAGCTTATTGCAAAAAAATATAATTTAAAAAATATGATACAAATGGCCAAAGAATTACTATTAGCGTTGGATCAAACTAATGATAAATTAGAACATGCCATAATATTTAATGAATATATATTAAAGTTTAGTAATGGATTGTAAAAAAGACAATTTAGTAATAGCACATTGGAATGCGAATGGCATTATAAATAAACAGCGCGAGATGAGGCACTTCCTAGATAGCCATGCAATAGATATTCTTTTACTTAATGAAACGAAACTAAATAATAAAAAAACATTTGTTACTCCCGGTTATAAAACTGTTAGGAAAGATAGAGAAAATAATGGGAGTAGGGGAGGCGGTGTCGCCATCCTAGTAAAATTAAATATAGATTTTGTCCAGGTGGATTTTAGAGTTGAAAATGTAGAAGCTATTGGCATAAAATTAAATAATAATATTATTATAGCCTCAATTTATGTTCCAAATCAAAACCTAACATCTGCTCAATTGGATAAAGTTTTTAGTGAACATAATAGAATTTTGGCAATCGGTGATTTCAATGCAAAGCATGGTCTATGGCATTGCAGTAGAAGCAATAAAAACGGACGCACAGTTTTTAATTATATTTCAAATAATTTGTTAGAAGTAATTCCTCCGGATAAACCAACATTGTTCCCTCATGCATGTAATTCATTACCTAGTTTCATTGATATAGCAATCAATAAAAATATAAATAAAAATATTGAAGTAGAAACTATAGACGAATTGGATTCCGACCATCTGCCAATATTATTAACAATAAATAGTTTACAGATACAATGCAAACAAAAAAACTTTTTAGATTATAAAAATGCAGATTGGACTAAATTTAGAACTTACTTAAATGACAACTTAACGATTAACAATAATATTGAAACATGTGATGAAATCGATTGTTCAGTCACTCAACTTACACAATTAATTAATAATGCCATAGATTATGCCGTGCCTAGGAGAGAACAGAGATATATGGCTGCTCGTCTTCCCTTATCCCAAGAAATTAAAAACTTAATAACTGAGCGCAATAAAATCCGTAAAATATATCAGAGAACTAAATTAGATTATCTGCGGAAAACTAAAAATAATTTATCTAATATTATTAAAACAAAAATAAAAATATTTTATAATGAAAATTGGAATAATAAATTAAAAAATCTCAATATTAAAGATAATAGTATTTGGAAAACCGCTAAAACTTTTACTAAGGCCAACCCAGGGTCAATCGTTAAATTGCATGGCCCATCGGGAATAACTTATAATAAAAAAGAAATGGCTAATGTATTAGCAGATTATTTCGAGGAAGTGCATCATCTCACTCTCGACCTTGGAGATAAAGACACTGAAAAAATTGTAAATAAAGCGTACTGTGATATTAAAAAGAGTAATTTCGATCCAACGACTATAGAATTATCATCACCTAGTGAAATTAAAAAAATATTACAACATGTAGCGCCAAGAAAGGCTCCTGGTCCTGACGGTATACAAAACGTAGTTTTAAAAAACCTCACTAAAAAATCTGTTGTTCAAATAAATTACATTTTTAACGCTTGCTTTAAATTGTCATATTTTCCCACTGATTGGAAAAAAGCAAACATTTTAGCTTTTCATAAAACTGGCAAAAATAATCTCTTCCCACAAAACTATCGCCCAATCAGTTTATTATCAACTCTTAGTAAACTATTTGAAAAAATTATTTTAAATAGAATTAAAATTTTTGAAAGGAATAATAATAAACTTATCAACGAACAATTTGGTTTCAGAGAAAGTCATAGTACAATTCAACAACTAGCTAGAGTTACAAATGAGATAACAATAAATTTTAACCTAAACAGACACACAGCCGCAGTGTTTCTTGACATTGAGAAGGCTTTTGATACCGTCTGGCACAGGGGTCTTATTTATAAATTGTCAACATTAGGTTTGCCTTTATATATTATAAAGTTGCTTGTAAGCTACTTGAAACAGCGATCCTTCCGAGTTGTACTCGACAACGAAAACTCGCAATATAAAATTGTTGCAGCTGGGGTGCCTCAGGGGTCCATTCTGGGCCCAGTTTTATTTATTTATTATATTAATGATATCCCTACTGACAAGAATACGAAAATCTCAATATTCGCAGATGACACAGCTGTTTTTTCCTCTTCATGGAAAAAATATAAAGCGACGGAATACATACAAAACCACCTGAATACACTCCTGAGGTACTACCACAGATGGAAATTAAAAATTAATGCTAGTAAGACTAAGTTTATTGTATTTAGTAAGAGAAAGAAGAAAAAGAAAGAAAATGAAATTAAAATCACAATAGATGGTGTAAATATTGAAATGTGCGATAATGTTAGGTATCTTGGCCTTATAATGGATCATAAACTAAATTATCGGACACACATCGATAATGCTTGTACTAAGGGGCAAAAGGTTACAGGACTATTACATAGTCTATTAAATAAAAAGAGTAAGCTTAATATTGAAAATAAAACAATTTTATACAGAAGCTTGGTGAGACCGGTGGCATTGTATGCCATACCAGTATGGAGTAACGCTAATTTGATTAAAATATTAAGATTCGAAAGTAAAATATTGAGAAGATTTGTTGATGTACCTCCAAGAACATCAAATAAAAAAATCAGACAAATATTACAAATATCAAATATTCATGACACTATTTTTAGTCTTACACACAACTTTTATAATAAACAAATTAATAATGCTAATGCACTAAAAAATTTTAAAATGTATACTAATGAAACTAAGCCGTTTAAAATAAAACATAATCTCCCATATTCAATACTTATGTCTTAAACAATGACGCTAGTTTTACTAGGCTTCCAGCTTACTCATTCTGCATCTCTATTTTTGTGTGTTGTATGTTGTTGTAATACTGTTGAGTATATTTTCTTGTTAACTATTTTTAATTTTATTTATTTATCTTTAATATTTACTGGCTTTTTTATAACGACCTTTTTACCAGTAAAAAATCAAAAATTTAATGTACAAGCAAAAATAAATTCATAAATATACGACTTAAACATGTTCAAAAATATTTCGATAAGTTAGACACTATATAACAGGCGCGAAATACCATATTGTGAAAAACATATATGTACAGTTCTTTGTATTTAATGAAATTGATAAATAAAGAGGGTTTCAAAAAGAAAAAAGCCGAAACTTTATTTTTCAGTCGTCTGTCGTACTCTGAATCTTGTTAGCAATGGCTCGTACCAAGCAAACCGCGCGTAAATCCACCGGTGGAAAGGCACCGAGAAAGCAACTCGCCACCAAGGCAGCGAGAAAGAGCGCACCTGCAACCGGTGGAGTGAAGAAGCCCCATCGCTACAGGCCCGGAACCGTCGCTCTCCGTGAGATCCGTCGCTACCAGAAGAGCACCGAGCTCCTCATCCGCAAACTGCCCTTCCAACGCTTGGTCCGTGAAATCGCTCAGGACTTCAAGACCGACCTGCGCTTCCAGAGCTCCGCCGTGATGGCCCTCCAGGAGGCCAGCGAGGCCTACCTCGTCGGTCTCTTCGAAGACACCAACTTGTGCGCCATCCACGCCAAGAGAGTCACCATCATGCCAAAGGACATCCAATTGGCTCGTCGCATCCGAGGAGAACGCGCTTAATTTTTCCACCACCCTCACAAACAATCGGCCCTTTTCAGGGCCAACACATTTTATTACGTTGATATATATTTGGTTCTTTTATACAAACATGAAATTCTACGTGAGGTTTCCCTAGGTTTTTGTTTTATTATAAATTGTAACAGTTCCAATTATTTTATAAATGAGACTGGTAGTTGCTAAATATAATTAAATTGTAATTACTTCAAATACTTTTTTTAGATATTCAATAAGTTGATTTATTAATTTTCACATAATATAATGAAAGTAATTATCACTTGTTTATTAAACAAATATAGGTTTAAACAATTCACTTGAAACCAATGACAATCAACCAATATTCATTTCACAACGGTACCTTGCAAAAATAGTTGGTTCACAACAAAATCTTAACTTAAAAATTTTGCGGTAACTATTTGAAATTTACGAATATTTCCTCTTTATATTTTAAACTTTCATTCTAAATGAATCAGGAAAATAACTAGAACCGAAAGACTTATAAAATAGACCTGTTTTCAATG
The DNA here is from genome assembly GCA_032873175.1 of Leptopilina drosophilae. Taxonomy (NCBI): domain Eukaryota; kingdom Metazoa; phylum Arthropoda; class Insecta; order Hymenoptera; family Figitidae; genus Leptopilina; species Leptopilina drosophilae. Next base: position 11,042,875 of record CM065486.1, read on the forward strand.
AGAAGAGACGATCAAGTGAAGACAAACCTTTGGAAGCTATGAAAAATTTTAAACATTTTACAACTCTGCTAGTAGGAAACAATTGTAGTTATACACAAGACTGTTTATTTTAATTGTTTGCAAAATGATAATTATTTATAAATAGATTAAAATTATTATAAGGTAAAAACTGTTAGGTTAAATTTATAAAAATATTTCTACATTTGAGACATCAATATTTTTAAATGAAATTTATGATGAAAAAAATTTTGAACTTTCTACGAAATTATTCTACACATTTAAAAAAATGTCTAAATTTGTGTGTCAAAATCATTTTCTTAACGTTTTTGAATTATTTCTAACTGTTTAGTAAGAAAAATTTCGAAAAATTTTTGATGTAGTGTCAAAATAAGTGAAACCGGCCACTTGAAAAATTTTTGTCCCCGAATTTTAAGTTATCTATGGTTTTTGATAGATATATAAGTAAACTTTTACCCGCTAAAATATTTTTTAAAAATTTTATTTCTTTTGAAAGTTATCAGGTGTTAAACTTTTAGGGTACTTTTTATTCTTTTCATTATTACTCCGAAACGAATAAAGATAATTTCAATTTTTTTTTTTAAATTAAAGCTAAAAGTCTGTAGTTTAATGTCCAACTGAAAAAATGGCTATATAATAAAAATTTCTAATTGTTATTAACAATTATTTTAAACAATTGCGATTTAAAGTATGTTCTCAATGTCGGAAAAAAATCAAACTACACTCATGTGATGCGCAAAACTCTAACGAGTAAATTAAAAAAAAAAAGTGAGTAACCTCTAAAATTACAGAAGTTATGCGTATTTTTCTGACGACGCGCGGGAATTAACTGATTCGCAAACTCTCGAGCCGCCGCACTGCTCACACTTGTGTTTTCAAACAATTTTTTTATCAAAGATATATATATATATATATATATATATATATATATATACAGTGCCGCACAATAACTTTTGCCCACCCTACAGCGACTGAAGACTTTACAAAAAGTTTTGTATTTTTTTTACTATTGAAGTTACGAAGCTCAAAAAAATATTGTTTGAAAGCTCATTTCCTCAGCTTTAGCATTACATAAAATCGAAATTAAAAAATAATTTTGTTAATGAGTAAATAATGTTATTGCAAAATGAAATTTTCCGTTTTTTTTGTTTTTTTTAATGTGATACAGTTTCATTAGAAATCATCACAATTTAATGCCAGACATATCATTTGAAAGCTAGTTTTAACACCTTTAAAACGCATTTTCTAAAATTTTTATACGATAATTTTTAAGAAAAATATGATCTTTTGTTTAAAAAATCAGCCATTATTTTCAATTGTTGTTATCTCAAAAATAATTACTTTAGGAAAAAAATTTTAAGAACTTAAATTGTTCCTTTTTGTGTATAGAATTAAAAGAAAATTATTTAAAAAATTTTGTTCAACACATTTTTTTTTATTATTTTTTGAAAAAATTTTTTTTTTACATTATTCAGATTTTTAAGTTTTTTGTGTAGAAACTCGCTTTTTATACTCATTGTAATAAGAAAACATATTTTTTTCGTATTTATTTAATTTTTCCAAATATTTTAACTCACAAAATCATTTGAAGATTTGATATAATTTCCGTTTTTAAACAATAAAATAAATAAACGTATAAGAACATATTTAATAGTTGACGAGATAAAATTATTTTAAAAAATTAAGTAAATACGAAAAAAAATTTGTTTTCTTGTTATAATGAGTGTAAAAAGCGAGTTTCTACACAAAAAACTTAAAAATCTGAATAATGTAAAAAAAAATTTTTTTCAAAAAATAAAAAAAAATGTGTTGAACAAAATTTTTTAAATAATTTTCTTTTAATTCTATACACAAAAAGGAACAATTTAAGTTCTTAAAATTTTTTTCCTAAAGTAATTGTTTTTGAGATATCAACAATTGAAAATAATGGCTGATTTTTTAAACAAAAGATCATATTTTTCTTAAAAATTATCGTATAAAAATTTTAGAAAATGCGTTTTAAAGGTGATAAAACTAGCTTTCAAATGATATGTCCGGCATTAAATTGTGATGATTTCTAATGAAACTGTATTACATTAAAAAAAACAAAAAAACGGAAAATTTTATTTTGCAATAACATTATTTACTCATTAACAAAATTATTTTTTAATTTCGATTTTATGTAATGCTAAAGCTGAGGAAATGAGCTTTCAAACAATATTTTTTTGAGCTTCGTAACTTCAATAGTAAAAAAAATACAAAACTTTTTGTAAAGTCTTCAGTCGCTGTAGGGTGGGTGTGAGCAGTGCGGCGGGCGTCTTCCCGCGCGCTCGAGAGTTTGCGAATCAGTTAATTCCCGCGCGTCGTCAGAAAAATACGCATAACTTCTGTAATTTTATAGGTTACTCACTTTTTTTTTTAATTTACTCGTTAGAGTTTTGCGCATCACATGAGTGTAGTTTGATTTTTTTCCGACATTGAGAACATACTTTAAATCGCAATTGTTTAAAATAATTGTTAATAACAATTAGAAATTTTTATTATATAGCCATTTTTTCAGTTGGACATTAAACTACAGACTTTTAGCTTTAATTTAAAAAAAAAAATTGAAATTATCTTTATTCGTTTCGGAGTAATAATGAAAAGAATAAAAAGTACCCTAAAAGTTTAACACCTGATAACTTTCAAAATAAATAAAATTTTTGAAAAATATTTTAGCGGGTAAAAGTTTACTTATATATCTATCAAAAACCATAGATAACTTTAAATTCGGGGACAAAAATTTTTCAAGTGGCCGGTTTCACTTATTTTGACCCTAATTTAACAACTTTCCACTCAACTAGGTAATGGTATTTGTAAATTTTAATTAAATTTTTTCCAGTGTTGCAAAAAATCGAAATATAATAAAATTTTACGAATAAAGATTTAATTAATGACTAAGTATTAGTTAAAATCTGTTTTTTGGTTATGCAAAAACGACTGAACTTTGTAATAACTAATTAAATTATAGTAAAAATTGACAATTAATTAATGACACTTTTTGTTGCACGGAAAAAAAGGGTTGGAGAATGCATACAATTTTTAAAAATTTACATCAATCAAAAATTATTTTCAACTCGGTTAATTCTAATATGTTTATAGTTCTTTATTCTTGTGCTGGAGACAAAGAAAATTCTTTCGTAAAAAATAATTGGTGGCCCTGAAAAGGGCCGTTTGTTTTCAATCACCCACTATCAACATCATTTGAATTTACTTCTTGGCAACCTTCTTCGCCGCGGGCTTCTTGGCTTTGGGCGCAGCAGCCTTCTTGGGTGAAGCTGCCTTGGCCTTTTTGGGAGCAGCCTTGGGTTTGGCGGCGGTGGTCTTGGCCTTCGGCTTGGCCCTACCATAAAAATCAAAATCGCTCATGTATAAAAACTGAATTTTTAATCAAATAAAGAGAAAAAAATATTACAACAATTGAGAATAATTGTTCATAATTTATTATTATTATTAACACCTGTATGAAGAAGGAAAGTGTTCATAATTTATTATTATTAACATCTGTATGAAAAAGGAAAGTGTTCAAGAAATGAACACAACGAGATTTACGAAAACGAATGAAATGAGCACCAACATTATAACTTAAAAGCAGTTTTCTCATTTATATTCCAATAAGTTATATTTAAATCGCTTCTAAGTTATAGACTGTAAAAAAATGTTATTATAATTAGAACTAAATTCAGTATTAAAATAGAACAAAATTACGATTTAGTAATAAAATCGGTACCAAATTAATACCTTTTTTTCATGTAGAGTCTATAATACATTGAATTCATTATTAAAAAGAAACAAATTGAGGTATAATTTTCATCTACAATTTCAATTAAAAATTGTTTAATACGACAAAGAATATTTATAGTAAAGTATGCTTGTATAAGGAATAAAAATATTTCAACGTAATAAAATGTGTTGGCCCTGAAAAGGGCCGATTGAGTTTGGGTGGTGGAAAATTTAAGCGCGTTCTCCTCGGATGCGACGGGCCAATTGGATGTCCTTTGGCATGATGGTGACTCTCTTGGCGTGGATGGCGCACAAGTTGGTGTCTTCGAAGAGACCGACGAGGTAGGCCTCGCTGGCCTCCTGGAGGGCCATCACGGCGGAGCTCTGGAAGCGCAGGTCGGTCTTGAAGTCCTGAGCGATTTCACGGACCAAGCGTTGGAAGGGCAGTTTGCGGATGAGGAGCTCGGTGCTCTTCTGGTAGCGACGGATCTCACGGAGAGCGACGGTTCCGGGCCTGTAGCGATGGGGCTTCTTCACTCCACCGGTTGCAGGTGCGCTCTTTCTCGCTGCCTTGGTGGCGAGTTGCTTTCTCGGTGCCTTTCCACCGGTGGATTTGCGCGCGGTTTGCTTGGTACGTGCCATTGCTTACTAAATTCAGAGTACGACTGACTGTAAAATATTGTTTCGGCGACAAAAACACACATATTTATAGCCTTCAGAACCTCTCCCACCGGTTAGTCAAGGAGAAGGGGAAACCCGACACCCGGATTGGTGGATCGAATCACGGAGGGGAGCAGTGTAACTCCAGAGGGAATAAAACTGCACCGATTCACTGCGAAACATTATTCCGAGTTTATTCTTCGTTTAGTGTGAAAGTAAAAACTTATTGTCTGTGAAAATGACTGGTCGCGGAAAGGGAGGAAAGGGATTGGGAAAAGGAGGAGCAAAGCGGCATCGCAAAGTGTTGCGTGATAACATCCAAGGTATCACCAAGCCCGCCATCCGTCGTCTCGCTCGTCGTGGTGGAGTGAAACGTATCTCTGGATTGATCTACGAGGAGACTCGTGGTGTCCTGAAAGTGTTCCTTGAAAACGTGATCCGTGACGCCGTCACTTACACTGAGCACGCCAAGAGGAAGACCGTCACCGCCATGGACGTCGTCTATGCTCTCAAGCGTCAAGGCCGGACCCTTTACGGTTTCGGCGGTTAATTTTTCCATCATCATCGTCATCATCAAAAAAAAACAATCGGCCCTTTTCAGGGCCACCAAATGATTTTACGTTGGAATTGACTTTTGTGAAACATTAAAATACAATTGTTATGTATTGAGATAGTATAGAATTCTTATGAGCAGTGTTCTACAATTTTCCATATGGATTCAGGTTTTTAGCTTTATATATATTATATTTTTCATTAAAAATGCATATGAAAAATGAACATTTAAAGACATCAATTTGTATACAAAAAATTCTCAAGATTACAAATTTCTTACTTTTTAACTTATTTACTATAACTTTATAATTTACTCACCAACTTACTAACTCATTTTTAGAGCTAACTAACCACATTTACCAACTGGCTTATTTATGTTACTAACCGATTTACTAATTTACAAACTGACTCGCTAGCCAATTTACTAATCAACTTACTTACTAAGTCGTCTTTCGAGATGACTAATTAAATTACGTACAAACTTACTAACCAATTTATTATTTTTTTTAATTCACGGGGGAGAAGAGAAAAAAATGCATTTTTGCATGTCCAGGAATTCCCGCTTGCGCTGGGGTATGTCGGGCTCACGCACAAAATCCAAGGATAAAAATATAAACCTTGCATACCTGCTTTAGGCAGTCACGGATACCGACTAAAAAAAAATTCTTGATCCCCTGGGTTTCGAACCTATTATCTATCTACGGAACTACCTAGTTACTTCAGACTTCGTAGATGAATGGCTACCTAATTTACTATTTAACTTATTTACAAATTGTTTTTCGAGCTAACTGATTTACAAAGTAAATTACTAATTTATTGCCTTACTCAACACTTTCTTAACTGATTAACTTATCTGCAAAATAAACTAATTTTTCAACTAATTAATTTACTAACTAATTTACAAACTTACTATCTTATTTATTATTTAACCAATTTACTAAATCAAAGTGTCTATACGACCGACTAGACATACGAAAAATATCGTCTAAACGTCCGGATATAGGGAAGTTTAGCTCCCAAAATATTTCATCCGGCTATTTACTGTATATACTGGTGATGAGCGTTTGACAGTATCCGGATAAGATAATAAACTTTATAATTCGTTCGTCTATTAGATTCTTATAAGTATAATATATTCCTTGAATGTTTTCGACATTTTTAGGTTATGGAGGTACTTAATGTTTTTTTTCTACGAAGTAGCTATTTCGCCCGTCAGTAAAAATAGGTATATGATTAATAATTAAAAATATTTAATAATTTTTCTTTTGTTGGGGGGGGTTGATGTATATCAAGTTAGCAGTGCAACTTCACAAAATTCAAAAATGAACAATACTATAATTTGCCGTTAATTAATGGCTAATTAATTGTGAAAGAAATAATTTTATCGTTTAAATATTTTCTTTTATACAGGGTGCCCTGCTAACTTGATGTCAAGTTAGCAGGGCACCCCTTTAAAACTGTTAAATCAATATATTTCGCATAATTTCTTTCGCAAGAATTTACCGTTTTTTATCCGTAAGAAATCCCATTAATTTTTTTACAAAATAATTGAAGTTACGAAGGCAGAGAAAAGTTTTCGGGTTTAGAAGTGTGGAATAACGACTTTAACCGCACTCATAGGGTTATTCCCTGTGTCTTGAATGTATGTATTGTCGAATTTAAATTAATTGTGTACAGGAAAAAATCGTATGATTATTTTCAACTTAACATTAGATAATATCAAGTTAAGCCAACCTCATATATCAATTTTTTATATATGTTTTCATTTTTATAAATTTCACACTTTCGACACTATAGTTCAGCAATGTACTATTGTACCAAATGATCAAAATATTAGTGTACGAAACCCGCTATTTCAGTGCAAGTGAAACTTGAACTTGCCCAGTTTTTTTAAATGGCTTCTAACATAAAAATAAACAATTATTATCAAAAGATAAAAATTACTTCAGAGGCAAGGGTGTATTAATTTAGTTAAAACTTTTTAAATTTTTGTAAAATCTTAGAAAAAAATTTCAAATATACTGTTCTTTCTTCCTAGGATCCTCTTGCAATTTTTTAAATTACTTCTAACATTAAAATTAACAATTATATCCAAAGAAAAAATTGACTTTACCCAAAATAATATGAGAAATTACCTAAGAAATGTTAGGAAAATTTACCAATATTTTTTACAGTGTACATGGAAAGAAAGGAATTAGCTGCAGCAGTAAACAAATGTTTGCTGTGAAATCTCTGAAAATTAGATACTACAGCTAAAAAGTTCGCAGTGGTAGCGAACATGTTCGCTGTGACAGCAAACATGTTCGCTGTGACAGCAAACATCAGTAAAAATTTATGCGAGTTTGCTGTCATAGCGAAATTTTTCGCTGTCCCTATTTCAACGAACAAGGTTTGCTGTGGCAGCGAAGAGTTTGCTGCCACAGCAAACCCTTTCTATGCGTGTATCCAAAGAAAAAATTGCTTCTAGGGCGTGAAAATGACTATTTAATATAATAAACAATTTAATTTCATACCGAGATTTTTAAAAAAAATCATAACTATTATAAATGAAACAATATAAATTAAAGGCTGTAGCAGTATAAGCATGTAAAAAGTCCCTCCTCCTGGATTGGGTACATATTTAGGGAATAATTTTGACATATGTCACGGTCCACGACAAAACGTGCCTTAGCTCCCAAAAAATCGATGCCGAATTTTAATAGTACTTTATAGATTTTGAGTTCCTCTTTCAGGTACACTGAAAAAACATTTTTTAAATAATTGAATTATTGGAAAATAAAAAAATCATTTTTTAAATAATTGATTTTTTGGAAGAATTGAAATTAATTTTTTTAAAATTGAATTCTCATGAAGAATTTTATCCTAAAATTTTTAAATAATTGAATTGTTTTGACGAATTTTAAAAATCTTTTCATAACAATTACATTTTTTGAGGAATTCGATTAAAATTGTATTAAATATAATTGAAATTGAAATCCTACAAAGAATTTTGATATTTATAAAAATATTAATTGATCCCTTCAAGAAATTTTATTATTTATGAAGAATTTTATAAAATATGTTCAAATAATTGATTTTTTTATAAAAATTAATTCAAATTATTTTGTAAATAATTGAACACTTATGAAATTTTTGTTTTATATGGAAATAATTGAACTTTTATAAAAAAATTTTTTGAAAATAATTAAAATATTACCAAGAATTTTATTATTTCTAAAAATAATTGAATTTTATCGAGATATTTTATTAAAATTGTTTGAATTCTTGGGAAAAATTGTACTCCGAAAAAAAATATTCTTGTTTTAAGAGGATTCCTCTTATTTCGATGCATATTTTTCTTTTGTATATGGACCAAAAAACGTCCTCTTATTTTAAAAATATAATTCTCCACTTAAGAGTAATTCCTTTTAAAAGTAGAGGAATAGTCTCCAATGAAGAGTAATATTCTTAATTTAAGAATAAAATATAAAAGGATTTTAGAAGAGAAATTGTCCGCTTAAAACAAGAATATTTTTTTTTCGGTGTATTATCTTAATAATAATTAAATTTTTATTTAGAATCTTTTTGAAAATAAAGCAATTAAATTGTTTACAGTAATTTTATTGAAAATAATTTAATTCTTGACAAATTTTTAGTATTTCTGGAAATAATTGAAATCTTGATAAAAATTAAAAAGAAAATTTTGAAAATATTGAATTTCTGCAAAGAATCTTATTACTTTTGAAAATAATTAAATTCTTGTGATGATGAATATTGTTGTTTATGAAAGTAATTAAATTTTGCAAAGAATTTTTTTAAAATGTCTAAAAAAATTAAATTTTGAGAAATAATTTTGTTATTTGTCTTCTATGGGTGAACAAAACTCTTAAATGAAAAGTGACAAGTTATATTTTATAATAGATTCAATTTGCCTAAAACTCGTTACTCGGGGGTTTTTGGGGTCGCTGATCACGAATTCGATGTCAGTTTTTAAAAATTCAAAATGGCAGATGCAATATCGTAGCTGTCAAAATAAAAAAATTGATCGGATTCTCTTGAAACTTGATACTCTGGGGTTTTTGGAATCGCTGATTACGGATCTGATGTGAGTTTTTCAAAATTCAAAATGGCGGATCCAATATGTCAGACAAATTTAAAAAAAATGATTTTATTTGCCTGTAACTCGTTGCTTGGGGTTTTTTTGGACCCGACATTTTGAATTTTGAAAAACTGACATTGGATTCGTAATCAGTGACTCCAAAAACCCCAGAGTATCAAGTTTAAAGCGAATCCGATCAATTTTTTTATTTTGACAGCTGCGATATTGGATCTGCCATTTTGAATTTTTAGAAACTGACATCGAATTCGTGATTAGCGACCCCAAAAACCGCCAAGTAACGAGTTTTAGGCAAATTGAATCTATTTTTTAAATATAACTTGTCACTTTTCATTTAAGACTTGTTTTCACCCCTAGAAGCCACAAACGACTTGATTCAGCAAAATGGGCAGACACGGGTGTAATTATATTCGTATAAAGAATTTTAATAATATATTGTATTATTCGTAAAAATAATTGAATTTTTGGATTAATTAATTTAAAATAGTATTCAAAATAATTGAAATTCTTTGTAGAGTTTTAATATTTATAAAAACAATTAAATTCTTGCTTAGAATTTTATCAAAATTTTTTTTAAATAGTTGAATTTCCATGAAAAATATTATTATTAGTGAAAAGATTGAAACGATTGTTAAGAATTGTATAAATAATATACATAATAATTAAATTTTGAATGAGTTTTATTAAATATTTTTTTAAATAATTAAATTCTTTTGCGAAATCTTATGAAATTACAAGATATTGAAAATAATTTTGAATATTCTTTGAAAATAATGGAATCGTTGAAAACAATCCTATTATAATTTTTGAGAATAGTTTTTTGATTTCTAGTATTAGCGAATTTAAAGTAGTGTTAATTAAAAAAAGCAGAAATAGTTGCTTTTAGTGGCTGTTATCTAAAAATATCATTTTAAAAACTTTTCATTGTTCGAGTAGGGAGCAAAGAAATACGAAGATTTTTATAAGCTATTTGGACATTCAATGAATTTAACCAAAAAAAAAAATGAAAATTCAAAAAATTTAAAGGCAGGAAATTTTTTTTACGATCAACTAAAATTTTTCCAGCTTCTTCTCAAGTTCAAAAAGATTTTTCAAAAGGTTAAAAGAGGGAGCAATAAAATCCAAAAATTTTCTTAAAAAATTTTGCCATTCAATGAATGTATCAAAGAAAAATATGAAAATTCCGCATTTTTAAAGACAGGAAATTTTTTTTTACTATTAACTAAAGTTTTTCCAGCTTCCTTACATGTTCAAAAAGATTTTTTAAAAGGTTAAAAGAGGGAGCAAAGAAATGCGATAATTTTCTTAAAAAATTTTGACATTCAATTTTGACAAAAAAAAAATTTGAAAATTCCGCATTTTTAAAGACAGGAAATTTTTTTCTCGATCAACTAATGTTTTTCTGGTTTTGTATCAAGTTTTTAAAGATTTCTCAAAAGGTTTGAGGAGGAAGCAAAGAAATTTTAAGATTTTCTGAAAAAATTTTGACGTTTGAAGAAACTTAGACCAAAAAAATAGGAAAATTGCAAATTTTTAAAGACAATAATTTTTTTTCTTCATCAACTAAAATTTTTTAGAAAATATTTCAATTTCTTTGCTCCCTCCTCAAACCTAATGAAATTTTTTTTTTCCTTTGCAAGCAATCTAGAAAATCTTTAGTTAATCGAAAAAAAAATTTCCTTACTTTAAAAACTTGGAATTTTCTATTTTTTTTTGGCTAAGATCATTGAATGTTAAAATTTTTTCAGAAAATCTCAAAATTTTTTTACTCCCTCCTTAAACCTTTTGAGAAATCTTTTTATACTTGATACGAAACTAGAAAAACTTTAGTTGATCGAAAAAAATATTTCCTTACTTTAAAAACTTGGAATTTTCTATTTTTTTTTTTTGGCTAAGATCATTGAATGTCAAAATTTTTGCAGAATATCTTAAAATTTCTTTGCTCCCTCCGCAAACCTTTTGAGAAATCTTTCTATATTTGGTACGAAAGTAGAAAAACTTTAATTGATCGAAAAAAAAATTTCCTTACTTTAAAAACTTGGAATTTTCTATTTTTTTTGGCTAAGATCATTGAATGTTAAAATTTTTTCAGAAAATCTCAAAATTTCTTTACTCCCTCCTTAAACCTTTTGAGAAATCTTTTTATACTTGATACGAAACTAGAAAAACTTTAGTTGATCGAGAAAAAAATTTCCTGTCTTTAAAAATACGAAATTTTCATATTTTCCCTTTGATACATTCATTGAATGGCAAAATTTTTTAAGAAAATTTTTGGATTTTATTGCTCCCTCTTTTAACCTTTTGAAAAATCTTTCTGTACGTGAGAAGAAGCTGGAAAAATTTTAGTTGATCGTGAATAAAATTTCCTGTCTTTAAATTTTTTGAATTTTCATATTTTTTTTGGTTAAATTCATTGAATGTCCAAATAGCTTATAAAAATCTTCGTATTTCTTTGCTCCCTACTCGAACAATGAAACGTGTGGTGAAGAGATTTTCTAATTTTTGAAACAATTGGAAAATACAATTCTGATATGTAATAAATGAAGAAAATTGATAAATTAATTTATAAAAGGTATAAGTAAATAAGCAACGTAACTTTATTGTAAATTATTGTCTGTTAGATATAATTAAAGTTTATCTAATTAGATGAATGAAAAGTGCTGTAAAGAGATTTTCCAATTTTGTAACAATTCTAAAATACAATTCCATTAAAAAACAATTTTTTATTGGTAATCGTTTGTTTTATTTATGGTTTTTGTGAGATAGGATAGATATTATTGTCGAAATAATAAAGGAGTAAATAAGGTTTTTTTAAAAAAATAAATTTAATTGACCAAAAATTTTACAAATTTTGTTTGATTTTGTTATTAAATTTTAATGTATTTGAATTTTTAAAATTGTTATAGTCTTTGATGCCTAAATATTTATAACTTCTTTTTATCGTCACCACATCTTTATGTTCGATTACAATCGTCGGCTTCACTTTCGTCAGAATCTGAAAGAAAAAAGAAGTAACATATTTTAAGAGGTTAAAATAATGAAATATTTGTAGGATATTATAATTTAATACCATTCTTAAATAATTAATAAATTATTACTCTTTCAGGCTTCGCAGTTGACAATTAATTTTAAAAAAGTAGCAAAAACTAGCTTCAAGACTGAAAATAGTAGTAAAAAGTAGCTATCAAAAAATTAAAATTGGAGGATTGAAAAAATCTCGTTTTAATCGAATAACAAAAAAATTGATTAAGAATTTTTTTTTCAATTATTAGAGGATTTTAAATAATGTAATTTGTGAAAAAATTAGCTTTTTGTCTCAGAAATTTGACAAAAAAGGGAGTCAATTATAGATTTCAGTAGATGATTGCGAAGCCTGTTTTTTTTATTTATTAGGTTAATAAAAAAAAATTTTATTTTCTTGAATATTACTGTTTTTAAATAAATACAATTAATTATAAAATAAAAATTGTAATCATTTTTATAAACTTCCGTAATTCTTGGCACTTTGTAAGAAGTCTTATAATTTTTAAAAGTCTGAACGTGAATTCAGAAACACTGTTTTACGTTAGATAATTTAAAACATTAATTAAATAAAATTCAAATTATAAAATGTAATTGTATTAAATCTTACAATTGTTAATAAATTATATTTTATTTGTTTTTATGAAAATTTAAGTACTTTCTAATTTTAAGATAAATGCAATTCTTTTATAATTAGGTAAGTACAATTAAGTAATACAACAAATAATTCTTAATCTCATTATTTAATTAAAATAAAAAATAATTCTATAAAAATAAAAAGTTTTTAAAAATATCAAGAAATCTTATTATTAAATTATTTCAAAGAAAAAATATAAATGTTAACGATTTAAAAATAAAATGTTTCATAAATTAGTTATTAAAAAAAATTTGACATTTCTTTAAACAATAATAATAATAAAAACATAAACTAACCTCAAAAGTGCTATCCACAATCTCCGCAACTCAAGAATTAATTATTTAATTGAAGTAATTAATTAATTATTTACTTAATTAATTAATTAATAATAATAAATTAACTAATTTAATTCATTTTTTAATTTAATTAACACTTCACATTAGAAAACGAAATTGTATTTTTGTATTTCACTTGACACACAAATCCTTCAAGAATATACCCACTAAAAGAACTCCTAGCGCCATCTCTCAGAAGTTTCAACAAATAACATTTTCTGTCTAGAAACATGACGTCACTTCCGGTGGTGCATTTGAGTATTTACTGCATGCAACTTGCGCGTTGTTGTCAGTGTTGAGAAGTGACGCGTCACTCGAGGTTTTTGACGTAAAATACGTATTTTACCCCCCTCTCCAAAAAAATACATTGTGTATAAAATTTTTGAAGTAAAATACGAGGTATTTTTCTGTAAAAACCACGTAATTTACCTGAGGTATTTTACGCGCCCAAAACTGTTTGTTGTTCACTAAAACTTCTGTTGTGGACACGGCCTCACAACCGCAGCTCCATCTACAACGTGACTTTTTTCTTGAGAGCATACCTTTCTCTCATTCGTATTTAATGGCAGATTATGTGAATTAATATATTTAAGAAGTGCTTTAGACTAATATTTATGTAAATTATTTAATTAAATTAATGTAAAATAGTCAAAATGGCGCGAGGACGTCCACCGAATGTAAATAAGGAACTCATTATTGAAGTCGTTTTAAAGTACAAATACCAAATAATTATCGAAACTGAAAAAGACAGCATTGTTCCTGAAATATCACCAATTTGGACACATATTTCTGAGGAGTTAGAAAATAAAATACAGCCTAACTCATTCTATTCGTATGTGGTAAATAATAAATTCAATTTGCGATCAATACTTTTGGAAAGAGAAGAACAACAATTTGAAAATACATCTTCAATTTACAATAGTACAAAATCTACAATTAGTGATGAAGATTCTGATACAGAAAATAAGTGTAGCTTAGTCTTCACTATAACATTTGGGAAATCGGAATTCAACGAATTGATTGTTGAAACAAACAAAAAGTATAAAGACAAAAAAGGAAGGTCAAAAATTCGAACAATAAATATCTTGATGCCTGGAAAGTGGACAGAATTAGTGTCAAGAAAAATATACGACGATTATCGGCTAAACCATGGATATCAATTTAAAAATAGTTATATCAATAAAGACAGAAAATCGGGAGGTTTCAGAGGTAATATTAAATATGCAGTATTAAGTTCAGTAATTAAATTTATTCGTTATCAAAGTAAATGTTACATAATTTTTAAATTTCTTCAAGTAAATAATTATCTTGAGTTTACTGAAATCGGTTATTACAATAGTTCATAACCTCAACTAATTTTTCAGGGTGGCCACATATCAGTAGTGGAGTCAGGGAAAAATTAGGGAAACAAAAGTTTTGTAAATAAAGTCAGGGAAATGTCAGGAAAAGAAATTTTGTCAGAGAAGTTAAGAAAATTGAGACTTTTTCCGACTTATTTTCGAAAATTGCGACTTTTTTTACTTTTATTCTAAACATTGCAATAAAATACAATAATAATTACACATTTCCAAAAATTCTAATACGTACAAAAATAATAACAATTTATAAAATTAACATTTTAGAAAAAAAATCACGTTAAAAATTTTAAATTAAAATTTTTCAAAAAATTAAATAGTTTTTTTTAAATTATACAAAAAATCTTTTAAGCAATTTAATGCTTTTCGAAAAATTCCATTAAAATATTTCTAAAAACTGATTATTACAATTGTTTTATAATAAATTCAAAAACTATTAATTTTTAAAAATTATTTATAAATGACTTAAGTTAAGAAAAAATTATAGAGAATTACGATTGTTATCAAAAATTGAGTGTTTGTATTCAAATAATTGAATTCTAGAAGAACTTTTTGAAAATTATTTATATTAATTGATTCAGAGATAAAGTATACAGTTGAAAATTGTAGAAAATAACTGAATTCAAGAAGGGTTATAATTGTAATTTTAAGAAATTATTAAAATTCATTAATTTTACTTATTTTCCGTAAACATTTATATTTTCCAGTAAAAAGAATTTTGCCAAGGAAAATAATTTTAATATATATAAATTGCCAGTGAAAAATCAGAGAAAATGATAAACTAAAACTCGTGACCACCCTGATTTTTTATTTATTCGTGATTATTAATTTTTGCATTTATATATTTAAAAATATTTTAGGTTTCTGCAATTGTGGAAGTAAATTGATTTGTGAAATTTTACATTCCACGGACCAAGATGAAATAATTAAAGTTAGATGCACTGCTTCTGGAGGAAATGGAAATTGCGGAAAAAGACAATGTCGTGCGGAAAATCGAAAAGAAATAACAAGGCAACTGGAATTTGAGTCTGTAGAATCATTTCGAACAAAAATGGCAAGTAAACTCATGAAAGAAGGTGACACAAAGGAACCTCCTCATTTGTATGGGTCAAATGTCATGAGAAACGTCAAGTATGAATCTAATAAAAAAAATACCGTGATTCCGATCCAATGACAGCAATATCAAAACTAAAGAGAAGTCAAGAGGGCAACAATATCATTAGAGACATCGGATTAGATCCTATATATGTTAATTTTTGGTCTACACATCAAAATAGAGTTTATAACAAACTAATAAAGAAGTATGACGCTCGATTTTGTGTCGATGCTACAGGAATCCTGGCCAACAGCATTATTCATATAGATGGTGAAAAATCACAACATATATTTTTGTATATTGGTGTTCTTCATACTGCAAATGCTCAATTCACAGTTCCAGCAATGTTTTCTGAGCGTCAGGACACAGTTTCCATAAGTAACTGGTTAATGAGATGGATTCAATCTGGAGCTGAAATTCCAAAAGAAGTGGTACGCGAGGAGAAAAAAAACTATTTTTAATATTACAAAAGCAAAATTTTCTCTTCTCATTTATTAGAAATTAGTAATAAATTAATATTTTCCCATGAAGAAATTTTAATACAGGGTTTCCATAGGTCTGGGATATTTGGCAGTTCAGAGAAAAGTTAGAAAATTTTGTCAAAAGAAATGAAAAAATATCAAATTTATAAATTTTATAATAAAACTGTGGATTTAGGTGTTCAGTTATATTTCAAAATAATTATTGATAAGATATCATTTTTCTTAGATATGAAATTAAGTTTATTTTAGTAACTTAGATCTTAAAGACCAATTAAAAAATTATTACTTATAAATTGCTAAGGGAATAATTTTATTTAAAAATTCAAAAAAGAATTCAATATCAGTACCCGCGTGGAAGAGGAAGCTTGGGCGAAATCCAGCAAAGTATGGGAAAGCTTGGCAAAATTCGGCAAAGCTTGGCAAAGTATAGGAGATTGAAAAATTTTTTTTTTAATATTGTTTTGGAAAATTAAAAATCTCAATGAAGAAAAAATAGGTTTTTTATTCTCCCATACTTTGCCAAGCTTTGCCGAACTTTGCCAAGCTCCAGAAATTGAGATTTTTAGTTTTTCATAAAAATACGAAAAAAATTCAAAATTTTTTATTTTCCCATACTTTGCCAAGCTTTGCCGAACTTTGCCAAGCTCCAGAAATTCAGATTTTCCATTTTCCAAAAAAATAATAAAAAAATAATAAATTTTTTATTTTCCCATACCTATTTTCTTGTTTCTATACTTTTCCTAAGTGTCCGCGTACTTTAATAATCGTTGTTAATCATGTACATTCCAAAGCTTGGGAAACGCTCATTAGCCACACTTTGCCAAGCTTTGCCGAATTTTGCCAAGCTTTCCCATACTTTGCTGGATTTCGCCCAAGCTTTCATTTCCACGCGGGATACTCACCTTTACAATTTTTATAAATAATTTAATGTTAAAGTTCTTAACTAAAGTTACAGAACATTTTATTTTTAAAAACCTTTAATTAAAAATTCCGAAATTATTATTATTTTATTATTAAGAAATGAGGGTTGTGAATCTATGACCTTTCAGGTCATACCACTAACGCTTGGGTAATCCCTTTACGTTCCCCATAACAGTCCCTATATCCGAAGTCCTTTCCACAGCAGGAGGACTTCGGCCAGGTTTCTGGCAGCAATAACGGTCTCCCCCAGAAAGAAGTAGCCCGTAATGCGTTCCCGCTCCTTCACAAGTGCGGGGCAGTAACACAACATGTGTATCGAGGTTTCGTGTTCCTCTGCACACCTACGGCACTTCGGGTCGTCTACAATCCCCATTTTGTGCCGATGATAGCGCAGATCACCATGGCCAGTTAATAGCCCTGTTATGATCTTTGCCTCTTTCCTATTTAATTTGCGGAATTCCGCTTTCCTCATAGAGTCAATACTAGTTCCCATGTGTACCTTGGCTTGTCTACAGCCCTTAGTTGCCCGCCACTCCCCTTGGTGTTCCGCAGCTATCCACTGTTTAATTCCCAGTGTCAGGCATTTATTGGAAACACCAATGGGCGGTTCGGGCCCAATAAGTTGTTTTCTAGCCCCTTCTTTGGCTAGCTCATCCGCCCTATCGTTTCCTGCGAATCCACTGTGACCAGGGATCCAGAGAAGGGTAACGCGGTTAGTTTCAGCTAGTTTGTTAAGTGCCTCATGACAGTCACCGACCAGCCGTGATGTTGATACGTATCGTTTCAAGGAGAAAATAGCTGCCTTGCTATCCGAAAGAATAAAAATATCTTTGTCGCGACAATTTTCCAAGGCTTCAACAGCACCATAAAGTATCGCCACAATTTCGGCTTGTAACACAGTAACAGTGGTCCCTAACTTAAAAGAGTGTCCCACTTGAGAGGTTATATGATAGATTCCTGCACCAACTCCATTCCCGCCTTTTGATTCATCTGTGTACCAGACTTCACAGTCAGCTGGAATATTTGTCAATCCATTTATCCAATCTTCTCTACTAGGTATATTAATCTTATACTTTTTGTCGAAGAGGTACAAAGGGACAGTTCTGTCCCTAATCATACTTAGGAGGGGGCTTCTCACCAATTTATTTGGGAGACGCCATCTACCCACCTCCCTGCAGCCCACAGGACCGCTCAACCTCAGGGCAGCCTTAACCGCCGCTGCTTTAATTGTAAGGTGTAAGGGTTCTAGCCCCAAGAGGACACCAAGGGCAGCAGTAGGAGCTGTACGCACCGCCCCCGTTATTCCTCTAAGTACCATCCCCCTTAACCTTTCCAATTCTGCTTGTGATGTTTTTAATTCAACTCTACACCACCAGACCACGCAAGCATACGTCAGCCTAGGGAGCAGAATTGCTTCATAGATCCACAATAGTGTATCCGGTTTAAGACCCCAGCTACTGCCTATGGCCCTTCTACATTGCCACAGAGCAGCTGTAAGTTTCTTGCACTTCTCCTCCAGGTGCTTTTTCCAAAGCAGTTTACTATCCAGGATTACTCCTAAATATTTTGCCTGCTCTGTATATTGGATCTCTTTTCCGGACAGCGTAAGTGAGCACGAGGCTTTCCACTTATACCGTCTGGTAAAGATAACCGCTTCCGTTTTCCCCGGATTTACAAATAAACCCACCAATTCCGAAATAATAATGATTAAAATATTGCCTCAAACAAATTTTTTGACGTTTCAAATAATTTTAGTTATTAATATTAACAAAAAAATGGATCAAAAAATTTTGTTTGTGTATTCAATTGTTTTTTGAGTTAATCAGAATATTATAGAATATTATAATCAGGGAAAAAGTGAAAAATCTGTTTTTAAATCGAGGAAATGATAAAACTGAAGTAACCAACGTTGATTAAAAAAAAACATTTTTTACTAAAAATTCAGGATAAAAATTTTACTTATAAAATTGTTTTATTTTGAAAAGTAAACCCTCCAAACCTTAAAATAAAAAAGGTGGGAATGCAGTATAGTTCTTGTTTTTTTCTCACAGATTTTTAAAAAAGCACTAAACAAATGAATTATTGTTTTCTCGCCTCGGAATCAATTTTTTTATTTTTTTAATTGTTTATTTTCATATCAGAAACCATTCAAAAAAGATTCCAAGAGGATCCAACATGGAGAATGCAGTGATTTTGAATTTTATTATCGTAGATCTTTCAAAAATCAATTAAAATAAATTACTATCAGAAGAAAAAAATTGATTCTAGGGCTAGAAATGATTAATTAAGTAGAAATTTCGTGTTTTTTGGAAAATTCGTGACACAAAGGAATTCAAAATCACTGCTTTTCCCGCCATGGATTCTTTAAGTATTTTTTTAAATACGGCTTCTAATACTAAAATAAATCATTATCAAAATTCAGTTGAAATTTCGTGATTTTTGGAAAATTTGTGAAAAAATATGAACTACTGTTTCCCCACCTTTTTTATGACAATTTCGGATTTGGTCGCATTCCTGCAAGCAGCGCCCCAGTTGAAGGAGAATTTAAAATTATAAAAAAACAAATTTCACAAAAACAACAAAGAATTGATTTAGCAATTGAATGCCTTATAAACTATTACAACGGGAAATTAAAATTAATTGACTGTTCAGAAAAGTCAAAAAAGCCTCTAGAAACTGACAATGAGAAATTGTCAACTTCTATTTCTCCTTCTGCATATTCTGAATGTGAAGTTTTTCCAGTGACAAAAATGCCAGACAATTCTATGGAATCCGAATTACAAACAATTACAAATTCTCTTCAAAATCAGAACGAAATAAATATTTCTCTGCCAGAAAAGAACTTTATTGAAAGAAGTCCATTAAAAGATTTGAGTTCTTTGTACAACAGCGATTCAAACTCAACTTGCCTGGCTTGTAAAAATGGAGACCTCGCTAGTGGTATTCACAAATGTTTTGTATGTAATATGAATATTCATATTTTAGATGGATGTTCGGTAAAAATTGAAGGTGAAGAAGAGGGCTACGGAGAAAGAAGATTATGTGTCCAATGCGATCGCAGTTCAGATAAAAACACGAAAATTGGCCTTAATAGCGTAGAAAATTGGAGAAATTTGGGAAACCCTAAGAAACGAAAAAGAGGAAAGTATCTTAGCAAGTGCAATGCAAATTTGGACGACTTTTTGAATTCAACAAATTGTCGGATTCTCCCAATTTTGAAAAATGGAATCAACGAAAATTTGGAATTAGTAACTTTGGAAGAAGAATCGTTTTCGTTATACAATACTTGCCCACTTGATAGTCTTTTTCAAAATTTTTTGGCTGGTGTTACGGATTATGATAAAGTACAGCAATATGTTTTTGAGGAAAAATTTTCTAATCTACTCTTTAACATGGTTTCTGAAGTTCACAATAAGGGAATTACAACATCAACGTACAAAATGCGTGCAAAAATTTTCATTGAATATTTGAAAATAACACCTAAACCAAATGTTATTGAGTCAATTAATTGTGCTTCAAATGTGATTTCTTTGGCAAGTTTTCTTTTTAAATCGACGCCTAGTTTTCAAGAAGTTTCAAGTTGTACTGCTGATTGCTCATCTCGAATAAAGTCACTTCCGACAATCACAATAACAGATAGAGAGTTATTAAATGAACCATTAGGCAACGTCATTCGAAATCATGTTACAATTCCTGGTGTTAAGTGTCGGCAAAATAAGTGTGGCAAAATCGAAATCAAGCGAATTCACAAAGTTGGTAAGTACTGCTAAACATTAAGTATAATGAAATGTAATTAACTAATGTGACGTTGTGGATTGTCGTCTCCTGTGGTTCGACAATCTGAATCGTCACGTCATCTGTCGGATTTATCCCCGAACCGTGATCGTTAATTGGTATGATAATTTAGAAAGTCGGAACTGCCGAGTGACCCACTATCAGTGACGAATGTGTGTCGCGCGGCTAGTTAGTAGAAGAGAAAGTGACAGAGGGCAGGGCCCAAGTGAGTAGTAAGAGGCAGAGAGAGGAGAGCCAGTGGAACGAGAGAGGAGTCGAGAGTGAAGAAGACGAGCACGTGGGGAAAGAGCCAAGAAAAGCGTAATGTTGTCGCGGCCATTTTTGTGAACAGAGCGAAATATTGTCGCGACCATTGAAAAGTGTGTAAAATTGTGTGTAAGAGGAGACAATTGTTCTGCCGCGCCGGAATGAGGGTCCGTCGCCGCTAACGCAAGTTTCGTGTGTTTGTTTTGAGAGACTAATGTGCCAGAGTTGCGAATTTCGAGTGTTCGAAAGTGGAGTGTGAAACTCAGAGTTGAGTGGAAATTAAAGATTGGATTTTGTGTCGAGAAGCAGTGTTTATTTCTTGTGTTTTCCCCTCAAACCTCCCTCACGGATTTTAGCGACGTGGGTGAGGACAGAGAAACGAAGCCAAGGAAACCAACGAGAGTTGTGGTTGAGCCGATTCGTCGTGGGTAAGTCGTTTGCCAGTGTAGTGCCAGTCGTGTCTCGCCGTTGGCTTTTCTGCTGCCAATTTTGTTTGGGCAGAATTCCCTCTGAGCGAGAGAGAAACTCAGGGGTTGAGAATTTTTGAGTTGTTTGGGCCGAGTCGAGTAGAGAAAGTTTATTAATTAATCTTTTGAAAATTAATTGGCGCCTGACGGCAAAATTTATTAAATTAAATTTCCTTTTTATTTATCTGTGTTGAATGCGTCAGATTTTGCTTGACGTAAGCAGAAGTTTTGAGCGAAGACATCAATCGCTCAAAATAATACGTCACACTAATAATAATAAATTCTTAATAATTTTAGGAATTATAACAGTAATTGGTGTCGATATGGATAGAAAAATTCAGTTGCAATCAATTCCGTTAACATTTGAGTGTCCACAAAGCGGTAAACTTTATTTCTTATTAGGAGTCGTAGAGTACTTAGGACCATCAGTTAAAGTTCGCAGCAAAAAATCTGTTGGTCATTACAAAGCAATTGTGAAACGAAATGTAAATTGGGTGATTTACGATGACATGGCCAAAAAAGCACAAATAACCACAGAAAAACACACGTTATGCGCGGAGCTGTTAATTTATGTTAAAAAATAATCAAATTATACTTAGGTATAATTTATATCTTATATATAATAGCTTAAAAGCATTTTGTGCAATTTTGTAAAATATTGAAGAAGTCCTAGTCTTACCGTGATATAATTGATAATAATAAAATAACGAAAATGTTCGAATATATACTTTATTATTTGTTTAATTATCATCTTTGGGAATCTTTCTTTCGTAATAAAGGTGTACACTCTAAATCTGAATCAGTGAAAATTTTGACTGATTTCAATTAGTGGCCCAGTTTTCTTTAATTCATCAGTAGAATTTTACTGAGAATCAGTGGTTTTTACTGATTCTCAGTGAAATTCTACTGATGAATTAAAGAAAACTGGGCCACTGATTTGAAATCAGTGAAATTTTCACTGATTCGAATTTAGAGTGTACAAAGGCCATATGTTTCTTAAAAAAGCATAAAATAAAAAATATGTAAAAAATTGCAAATCTCCATCTTGCCCTACCGTCGAGTAAGATGGGGTACCTTAAGGGGTAAGATGGAGTACTCAAGAAAGCAACCTATTTCGGTCGACAAATTTCACAAGTAAAGATTGCATCTTCATCTTCGTCATCGACACCAGCACAACTGCAGTGAACCCGTTGGCTGCGAACAGAATAAGCAGCCCAGCCTTCATTTAAATCTAAATAATAACCATTACAATAGAGACCTATTTTATTCTTAAAGTTATAAAGTAGAAAAATGTTTCTTAAAATAAGAAATATTTTTATTTTAAAAAACCTTTTCCTATTTTAAAAATATTATATTAATTTAACTATCTACCTAAATTACAAAAAGAGCCGTCAAAACTTATACCAAATTTGATCTGATTTTTTACTTATAGGTCAAAAACAAGTCCAATAGCAGTCTTACATTACGTCCATATCTATGTGTAATTAGACCTATTTTTTAATTAAATATCAAAAAGAGACACAATAACGACCGTTACATCATAACGTCAAAATCTACACTGAGGAAAAAATGCTATTGAATCTATAGCACCCATATTCACATACGTTCAAAAGTAGAAGTCATTAACTTAATGCGAAATGTAGTTCATTTTATAGCATCGCTATTCTGACCTATTCACTCACCTGCAGGTCAAAATACGGTCGAATAATGGCTATTATAATAATACGTCAAAATAGGGGAGACCGGGGCGTAAAGGATCACCTTTCATTTTTTGTTGCTTAACTTCGTCATTCTTGCTTTAATAAAAATTTCATTATGTGGAACACTTAGCCTAACATCTCAGCTCTCAATTAAAAAAAGTACACCCTAATATCACTTATACTTTTTTTTCTAGAACAATGTTTTTGGAGAAATGCAAAGAGAGAAATTTCGCCACGGGCCGGGGCGTAATGGATCACTACCCGGGGTGTAATGGATCATCAATGAAATTATAATTTAGATAATCAAATATTATTACGGCATTGACAATTTTGGTTTCTATTGTATATTTATAACAAAGAATATTAAAAATGGAACATATTTAATTTAAACTTTAAACATTTTCATGCAATTTTCAAATTTTTAAAAGTTATAGCGAAATGCAAAATACATTTCCTTAAAAAATGTATTCTTCAGTTATTTTTTTTATGAAAGGTTATCGTTGGTACTTATTAATATATAAATTATAAGAAATTAAACTTGACAGGATTATTTAAATAATATTTTCAATATAATAGATTTTTCTTAATAGAATAAGCAAAGTAATTAAAAAATAATAATAATTAAAAAAAAGTGTTTAGAAGTAAAATAATGAAAGAGAGATACAGGGCTCGAAGCAGTGAAAGTATTTAAAAATACGGACCTTACGGACCAAAAATGAAAATTTACGGACCATTTACAGACCAATTGACAAAAATAGAATCAGGCCGAATCAAATATAAGAGAACATTCTACTTAAAACTAGAAATTCAATTTTTCATAACTATAATACATGAAGAAATCGATAACTTTGAGTCTTCAACTCGAAGTCATCGCTTTCTTTATGTTTTATAATAATTAAGGGCATGTCCAAGTTGTGAAATGTAAACAAACCAAAATGTAAACAAACAAAGCACCAAAATCAGCTTTTTTATACATCTTTTTCTCTCACAAAAATTACCATTAGAAAACTTATTTTTACAAAAATGATGAATTAGAGTGTCAAAGTTTCCAAAAAAATCATTTTTGAGTGTGATCAATAAATAGCAATTAGTAAAACAACTAGTTCAAATGACCTGTAAAATAGCATTTTTGACGCGTCGCGAAAAAATAAACTGTTTGAGTATATCAACCGCACTGACGATGAAGAAGTCTCATATCAGCGATTGGACCTTCAACATGTGGAAAGGGAAAAATTTCCCTTTCCTCCATGAAATTATAAGGAGAAAGGGTAAAAACTTCTTCATCGTCCGTGCGGTTGATATAGTCAAACACTTTAATTTTTCGCAATGTCAGACGATTGCTCTACGCGCACGCGCAGACCGTGCCAAGGACGCATTGAAAACACTATACAAAAACACACATTTTGTTTTACTCTGAAACTCACTAATTACAGTTTTTTTATGAAAATGGTAAATTGAAGTGTTGAATTTGGTATCTGTACCTAGTATACCTGAAAGTATGTGAAAATTAGTGAGTTTCAGAGTAAAACAAAATGTGTGTTTTTGTATAGTGTTTTCAATGCGTCCTTGGCACGGTCTGCGCGTGCGCGTAGAGCAATCGTCTGACATTGCGAAAAATTAAAGTGTTTGACTATATCAACCGCACGGACGATGAAGAAGTTTTTACCCTTTCTCCTTATAATTTCATGGAGGAAAGGGAAATTTTTCCCTTTCCACATGTTGAAGGTCCAATCGCTGATATGAGACTTCTTCATCGTCAGTGCGGTTGATATACTCAAACTGTTTATTTTTCGCGACGCGTCAAAAATGCTATTTTACAGGTCATTTGAATTAGTTGTTTTACTAATTGCTATTTATTGATCACACTCAAAAATGATTTTTTTGGAAACTTTGACACTCTAATTCATCATTTTTGTAAAAATAAGTTTTCTAATGGTAATTTTTGTGAGAGAAAAAGATGTATAAAAAAGCTGATTTTGGTGCTTTGTTTGTTTACATTTTGGTTTGTTTACATTTCACAACTTGGACATGCCCTTAATATTAACTATTAAAAAAAGTAATTTATAATAATTAAAATCATCATCAATTCAATTATTATTTTTCAGAATTTTTATCTAAAATTCTTCTTTGTATTGATTATTTTTAATAATTTTCAAAAAAGTTCTTTGACAATTTTCAAATTCATTTTTTTACAATATTTATTTTTACGAAATTTCAATTATTAGTTAAATTCTTTAATTAAATAAATATTAGAAAATAGAAACTGAAAATAGTGTTAAAAAACTCAATTAAACTTTTTCAAAAAAAATTAATTACAAAATTCAATTATTTTTTAAAATTCACGCTATAAAAAACGCAATTAAATAATTTATTAAAGAATAAAAGAATTAAGGATACGTTTCTTAAAATTCAATTCCCGCATAAAAAATTGTTATCAACAAATTGTCAAATATTTGAATTCTATGGAGGATTTTTAATAAAATTTTTAAGAGTAATTACATTTTTAGAGAAATTTGATTAAAATTAAAATTTTAATCAAATTTTTAAAATAAATTTTAAAAAATTGTAATAAAATTCTTGGCATAAATTGAAAATAACAAAATTCTTAACAGATCTTTAATTACTTTTAGAAATTTTAATAAAATTTTTCGCATGAATTTAAATATTTTTGTAAAATAATAAAAATATAAAAATATATAGGGGAGAATGGGGAGTTATGAAGCACGCTTTGTTTATGAGTTGTAACTTCAAAAAGAAATTTTTATTTCAAATTTTCTCCATTTGCATCTCTAGAGGGTCTTCAAATATGCTTACTGGTTGAAGAATTTGCATGAAATAATATAAAATCAACAATTTTTTTCAGTTGGACTAAAAAGCTGCTTTTTCAAGTTTTTAAAAATCATGGGGAGTTGTGAAGCACTACTAAAAATCGCTAAAAATTATATTTTTTGGTAAATATTCTTTATTGCGATTTTGCATAAATCGTTTTAAATTTCGAGAACCTAATCATTGCTGGGTATTATATGGGTGAACTTATCTTTTTGATTTGTTCGCGAATTTTGTAAGAATTCTGCAAAATGGAGCACACAAAAAAACTTTATAAACGAAAAATTGAACACATTGTCTTGAAAGATATGCAAAATATCTTCCCGTGTAGAAAAATTTCGTGGCGCTAGCTAGCAGCGCTAGACTACATGTAAATTTTCCATGTATCTAGCACTGCTAGCTAGCGCCACGAAATTTTTCTACACGGGTTCTATCGGAATGAATCCAATTACAAAACGAAGATATTAGGTGAAAAAATATTCAGAGTAAGTGACATCTATCAAAACAATTACTATGCGAGATCTATGGCCGTGCTTCTCACACACAAAAAAATAAGTGTTAAATTTGTTGCGTGTAGTTTTCAAGATGGTGTTGTTTTAACAGCCATTAAAAATGTGCATTAATTTTAACACACTCATGGAGTTAATTTAACACAAAATTTAGGTTAAAATCACCTCGTTTTGGTTAAAAATGTTGCGTGTTGTTTTAACACTACTTTTAGTGTTAAAACAACACTTCTTTTTTTCTGTGCAACTCCCCATGCTTCATAACTCCCCATTCTCCCCTATAATATATAATAAAAATATTCAACTAAGGAAAGTGTCGAAATAGCGGATGAGGTAAGAATTTATTTATTTGTTGTATTTATTTTTTACTACATATTTTTATTGAAATATATAATGTATAATTTATTGTAATGTATAATACATAATTTATTTAAATTTACAATAAATGTATATAATTGTAAAATTGTAAATATAATTTTATTAGCTTAATGATTATGACAATTACTATCAATTATATTACTATTATTATTATTACTATTACTATTATTATTATTATTATTATTATTATTATTATTATTATTATTATTATTTATAATAACAATAATAATTACAAGCTTATTTTATTTTTATTTTCTAAAATGTATTAATTAACATTGTTTGTCTCTAAACCACTAAATTCTATATTTTTTTAAAATTAAACTTTAAACAACAAATGTTATTAATTTTTTAGAAATATCAAAAAATATTATTGAGTTTTGCCGCTTTTGTTATTAAAACAAATAACATGTTCTAATTGTAAGTTCTTCTTTTCTGCAACTTCTTTTTAAGAAGCCCAAGAAATTAAAAAAAATTTTTTAAATCGAAAATTACGTTCGTAATTTTTTTAAATTCACATTTTTCTAAATATTAAATTTATTAGTGTCAATTTGATAACTTTATACTCCTCGATCTGAGTGCTTCAATTTCTTGCCTTAATTAAGAATATGAAAAAGCAATTATTTTAATAAAAATATAAAATATCATTTCTTTTCATTTCAGATCCATTACGCCTTGGAGGTGTTTGTTGAAAATTTTATTATTTTTTATCAATACCGTCAGTATTAAACAAAAATTGGCAATTGTTCTTTAAGAACAAATGTCTAAAGCTCAAAACCTGATATACGAAAAATTTTTACAAGTCATTTTGAAAAAGATATAACAAAAAATTTCAAAAATTTACTTTTAAGCGTCAAAATCACTTTTTCTACCATATTTTGAACAATAATAAATGAAAAACAATGAAACTTGGTACAAACTTACAGTGTGCCAAGTACATTATTTTGATCAAAAACTCAAAATTACTCTGATTTACCACTTTTGAATAAATTCAAGTGATCCATTACACCTCGGTCTCCCCTATATGTTAAATTTGACCTGTTTGTTGACGTACTTATACTTTTATGATACGTCAAAATCTACGTTAAATTTGGCTAACAGGTCTAAATGGGTCCAAATAAAAATCTTAACGATACATCAAAATCAAATTTAATCTATTTTTTACTAATAGATTAAAAGGCCTGTCACTTTTAGTCCATCATGACAATATTGCCTTTTATCGTTTATTGTAACTTAGTATCTCAGACAGCTCGTAAGCTTGGAACAACCTTGCGGCAAGCTTGCTAATGTTACACGGTAAGCTTGCCGTAAGCTTACCTCAAGCTTGCAATGTCAGTCCTGACACAAGGTTACACTGTAAGATAGCTGTAAGCTTGCCTTAATGTTGCTAGGTAAGATTGCCGCAAGGTTACAATAAAAGGTTTCTGCAATTTTCAAAATTTTTGTGTTTTATATATATATTATCGCCCGCATTAAGCAATAAATATATAAAAAATCAGAAAAAACTTAAAAATTTTTCGATTTTAAAATTTGCAGAATTTTTTTTTGTAATCTTACGGCAAGCTTGTAGTAACCATATGGCAATCTTGCAATAACTTTACGACAATCTTACCGAGCAACATTGAGGTAAGCTTACAGCTATCTTACAGTGTAACCTTGTGTCAGGACTGACATTTCAAGCTTGAGGTAAGCTTACGGCAAGCTTACGTGCTGTCTGGGATGATGCATTTATATTGAGATAACATGATTTAAAATTTATAAAAATGAAAATGAATTGAGCAATGTACAATAGTATATTGCTCAACTAGTGTCGAAAGTGTGAAATTTTTAAAAATGAAAACAACACTGAGAAAACATTATACTTAAATGAAACATAAAAATAATGTTAGACGATTTTGTTTAATTAAAATTAGTTTGTAAGTTTAATCTCAATGTATAGAAAATATCTACTGCATTGATTCAAAAATATTATTTGTTTGAATAATTATATTTAATTCAAACATAGTTTCTGTTACGGTTTAAACAAAAATTATGTTTCAATCAAACTTAAAAGTTAACTACAGATAATTTAAAATCATCCACAATTTATATTTGATTTCAATATATAATCTCTTAAACTGAATCAGAAAATATGTTTGAATGAAACTTAAATATGTTTGACTGTATAGCAAAGATATTTTAAGTTTGATTTAAACAAAATTTGTTTGAATCAAATAACTTTTTTTCTCAGTGAAATATAAAAAATTGATATATGAGGTTGGCTTAACTTGATATTATCTAATGTTAAGTTGAAAATAATCATACGATTTTTTCCTGTACACAATTAATTTAAATTCGACAAGACATACATTCAAAACACAGGGAATAACCCTATGAGTGCGGTTAAAGTCGTTATTCCACACTTCTAAACCCGAAAACTTTTCTCTGCCTTCGTAACTTCAATTATTTTGTAAAAAAATTAATGGGATTTCTTACGGATAAAAAACGGTAAATTCTTGCGAAAGAAATTATGCGAAATATATTGATTTAACAGTTTTAAAGGGGTGCCCTGCAAACTTGATATCAAGTTAGCAGGGCACTCTGTATAAAAAAAAATACTTAAACGATAAAATTATTTCTTTCACAATTAATTAGCCATTAATTAACGGCAAATTATAGTATTGTTCATTTTTGAATTTTGTGAAGTTGCACTGCTAACTTGATATACATGGGGGGGGGGTTGGTTTTGGGTTCGATACCTTCCAGTACCAAATATAAAGTCAATTTGACTCCGGTTTTGTACAAAAAATGACCAGGAACAAGATTTGGTTATTTTTTGTACAAAACCGGAGTCAAATTGACTTTATATTTGGTACTGGAAGGTATCGAACCCAAAACCCAAAACCAACACTGCTCATAAGAATTCTATACTATCTCAATACATAACAATTGTATTTTAATGTTTCACAAAAGTCAATTCCAACGTAAAATCATTTGGTGGCCCTGAAAAGGGCCGATTGTTCTTTTGATGATGACGATGGAAAATTAACCGCCGAAACCGTAAAGGGTGCGGCCTTGACGCTTGAGAGCATAGACAACGTCCATGGCGGTGACGGTCTTCCTTTTGGCGTGCTCGGTGTAAGTGACGGCGTCACGGATCACGTTTTCAAGGAATACTTTCAACACACCACGAGTCTCCTCGTAGATCAATCCAGAGATACGTTTCACTCCACCACGACGAGCAAGACGACGGATGGCGGGCTTGGTGATACCTTGGATGTTATCACGCAACACTTTGCGATGCCGCTTTGCTCCTCCTTTTCCCAATCCCTTTCCTCCCTTTCCGCGACCAGTCATTTTGACAGAGAATAAACTTTTTACGTTCAAACTAAACGAAGAACAAACTCGGAATGATGTTTCGCATTTTTTTTTTGACATTGAAAGATATTTATTGAGATCAGTAGTTATACAAAGTAAATACATGTGCATTTTTAACTTATGCTATGGCTCCTATCTTTATTTCGATTTATCCATATATATTCTCTTATGTTATTTTTCATATTTGTCTTATAGTAAAAATATATATCTTTGTGTTTTAGGAAAAGTTTTATAAAAACCTAAATAATTTGAACTTGTATATAACAAAATTTAACAAAAATATTAATATATAACACTTATTTATACTATTTATTTACATTATTTACAGACTATTGTATTAGATGGTTAGGTAA
The DNA here is from genome assembly GCA_032873175.1 of Leptopilina drosophilae. Lineage (NCBI taxonomy): Eukaryota > Metazoa > Arthropoda > Insecta > Hymenoptera > Figitidae > Leptopilina > Leptopilina drosophilae. Next base: position 11,073,414 of record CM065486.1, read on the forward strand.
TTTATATTTAATTTTGAACGGTGCTTCGTTGTACTTAATTTTACATGTGTTGCTTAAAATGTCTAAATTATTTAACTTATTAGTATAAAAGTCTTCAGTTAAACTATATATTATTTCTTTAACAGTTTTAAGTTTTAATTTTCTATGCATAAGAATGACTTTTTCGCTTCTCTCAGCATTTAATATAAATCGTAGGCATTTGTTTTGTAGTTTTTGTAGCTTTTCAATATATGTTTCGTAAGTACTACCCCAGATGGGAGCTGCATATAACATAATAGGTCTAATTATCGTTTTGTAAATAATTTCTTTGTTTTTAATGCTCATTTTGCTTTTCCTATTTAAAAGGCAATATAATTGTCCAATTACTTTAAAAGTTTTAATTAAAGTTTCATTAATATGCTGAGTATAATTTAACTCGTTGTCTAGAAACATGCCTAAGTATTTTACTTCAGGTTTGGGTTTAATTACTTCTTTGTAAATTTCTAGTTCGGGGATAAAACTATCTTTTGATTTATGACTGAAAATTATAAATTCTGTTTTGTTTGCATTAATTTTAAGCTTCCATTTGAGATAGTACTCTTCTAATACTAAAATATATTTTTGGAGATTTTGTGCTAATTGTTTCTTTCTCCAAGAGGAATTATATATCGCAGTATCGTCAGCAAATATTGCTATTTTGACTTTGTCATCCTTTGGTATGTCATTAATATAATATAAGAAAAGAATTGGGCCTAATACTGATCCTTGGGGGACTCCAGCTACTACATCTTTTACGGTAGATGTTTGACAGTTTATGTCTACTACAAATTTTCTATCTTTAAGATAGTTTGATACAATTTTGATCAAGTAATAATTTAATTTTAAATCATGCAATTTAACTATCAGACCTTTGTGCCAGACAGTGTCGAAAGCTTTTTCCATATCAAGGAAAACAGCACCGGTACTTTTATTTAGATTAAAATTTGTCGATACATGATCTACTAATCTAGCTAATTGTTTAACAGTACAATGTTGAGTTCTGAATCCAAATTGCTCAGGAATTAGCAGCTTATGTTCGAATTCAAAGTTTTTAATTCTATTTAATATAATTGTTTCGAGAAGTTTACTTAGGCTGCAAAGTAGGCTGATTGGTCTATAACTTAATGCTAATTTATGATTTTTACCTTGTTTTGGTATGGGGATTATTTTTGCACGTTTCCAGCATTGAGGGAAGTAGCCCTGCTTTAAACAAGCATTGAAGATGTAGTTCAGTTGAACTATAGCTTTCCTTGGTAGCATTTTTAATATAATATTCTGAATTTTATCTTGCCCCGGGGCTTTTTTGGACTTAGTTTTTGTAATTATCTTTTTGATTTCCCTTGGTGAAGATAGTTCTATTTCATCAAGGTTTATTATTCGATTTAAAATTTGTTCATATTTATCATTTATTTCTTTCTCAAATTTAGCGCTACCAAGGTTTGCTGTCAACCTGTGTACACCCTCAAAATTTCTTGCTATTAATTCGGCTTTTTCCTTATCTTTGAAAACAATGTTATTATTGTCCTCTAGGGGAGGGATAAGAGAATTGTTTTTACCTTTTAAAGCTCTGGTCATTTTCCAGAGAGAATTATCTTTTATGCTTAGTGAAACTAATTTTTCTTCCCATTTTTCATTTCTAAATTTATTAATAGCCTCTTTGATATTCCTACTCGCTTCGTTTAAAAAAGGTTTCAAATATTGGTATCTATGTTTTTGAGAAATTTTTCTAAGCTTATTCCTTTCATTTATTTGTTTTATTATTTCTGGAGGTAATTGATATTGATATTTAAAAGGTTTTGATCTAGGTATAGATCCATCCATTGCATTTTCAATTATATTTGTAAATTTTTCAACATGCAAGTCAATGTCAGGAGTAGTGTCCATTTTGGAGTCAATTTTTAAGTTTTTGTTTATTAGCTCTCTAAATTTAGTCCAATTTGCTAGTTTGTAATTTAAAGTTGAGGGTTTATTTTGTGAATGGTTTATTACAGAATTACTAAGGGTAATTAGAACTGGTTTATGATCTGAGTTAAGTTCATCTAATGTAATGACTGATTGAATATTAGTAATGTTTTTAACAATAGATAGATCTACAACACTAGGTTTAGCCTTACGATTGAAAGGATATAATGTAAAACTATAGGGTGCTTCGATATTTAGTAATCTATTTTCTACAAAATTGAAGAGAATTTTCCCGTTTTTGTTATTGTTATAGCAATTCCAGCAAACATGTTTTGCGTTTAAATCTCCGGCTGCTATTATTTTATTATTTAGGTTAAAAATACTGTCTAGTTCTTGTTTGGAAATATTTTGAGATGGAGCATATAAGGAAACGATTAAGATATTATTTTCTAATTTAATGGCATGTGCTTCAATAGTTTGAAGATTATCTATATGGATTTCAATACAAGGAATTTCATTTTTAACAAACAGGGCTACTCCACCAGCTTTTTTGTTAACTCTATTTTTTCTATAGCATCTATAACCTGTTGGACGCTTTGGAAATATGTCATGCTTGAACCATGTCTCTCCAATCAACAATATGTCTACATTGTATCTTTGGAGAAAAATGGGCAATTCATGGATTTTATTATTTAGTCCATTTGCATTCCATTGCACTATTCTAAGTTCACGAAAATTATCTGGGCTATTATCCATCTAGTTCCTGAGCAATTTTGGATAAGGCTATTATTCTATCTAAATCGTTATCACAGTTTTTTAATAAGTATCTTAAATTATATGCTAAGTTGATTACCTTGTTCAAATCACAGATTTTGTTTATTTCAGCTAGGACATCTAGTAGTTCCTTGAATTTACCTGGGTTGTCATCACTTCTGCTTTGGTTTGTGTGTCTGCTGTAGCTTTCCTTGGTGAGGATGATATCGGCGTCTGCTGTTGCGTGTTTGACCTTTAGTTGAGGGAAATCCTCAGCAGTAAGTTTCGGAGGATCCTTAGTTTTGGGCGGGAGGGCCCGGGTCAAATTCCTTTTTTCCTCGATTTCGGTCACATGTTGAAGATAAACTGGGCACTTGCTGTAGTTGGCTGGATGAGATTGTTTACAGTTTGTACACTGTGCTTTGTCCTCCTTCTTTTTTGGACAGTCTTTGGTGAGATGATCCTGTATGCACTTTACACATTTTGGGTCCTCATGGCAAAATCTGGATCCATGGCCAAATTTTTGGCATCTGTGGCACTGTGTGGCTTTTCTTTTACTTTTAAACTTTTCCCACTTCACTTTCACGTACAAAATGTCCTTCACTTTGAAAGCGTCACTGGATTTGGTGTTATTGTCCAATACTATCATGTAAAACGGGTTGATTTGTGGTTTATCTGCTGCTTGTTTCATTACAACACACTTTGACACTCCTATACCTTTGGCACTGAGATCACTTATTATTTCACTTGTAGGGAGAGTTGGTAGTCCTTTAACTACGAGACTTTTACTTTTTTCTTCCTTCGAAGCGTAGGTAAAGAATTTCGTTTTTCCAATTTCCAATATTTCGATAATATTACGGTGGTCCTTGTAGCTTTTTGTATGTATAGTATAGGATTCCTTCTTCAATGTAATGGAGATTTTCTCGGAGCTGTTTTTGTTAAATTCACGCATGAGTTGTTGTACATTTGCCAGCTTTTGCGTTACAACTATTGGAGGCGGTTTTCCGGCCCCTTTGTCATCAGTCTTATCCGAAATTACATCCATTTCCTCCAAGTCACCGAGAAGATCAAATTTGTTGTGGGTTTCAACTCCTTTAGTAGGTAATTGTTTCTTTGCATTAGCCATGTTTAATAAGTTGTCAGATGGTCTCTTCCTTTGATTCATTTTTGTGAACTGATGTCCACTTGCGCCGAAGCGCCTTCCAGAGATTGGTAACAACGTGCGCCAAACGCCTTCGTTGTTACTGTTTGCAAAAACGCGCTTCAGGAAACTATAAATACGTAATTTTTTGCCGCCGAAACTTTATTATTCAGTCGTCTGTCGTACTCTGAATCTTGTTAGCAATGGCTCGTACCAAGCAAACCGCGCGCAAATCTACCGGTGGAAAGGCACCGAGAAAGCAACTCGCTACCAAAGCAGCGAGAAAGAGCGCACCTGCAACCGGTGGAGTGAAGAAGCCCCATCGCTACAGGCCCGGAACCGTCGCTCTCCGTGAGATCCGTCGCTACCAGAAGAGCACCGAGCTCCTCATCCGCAAACTGCCCTTCCAACGCTTGGTCCGTGAAATCGCTCAGGACTTCAAGACCGACCTGCGCTTCCAGAGCTCCGCCGTGATGGCCCTCCAGGAGGCCAGCGAGGCCTACCTCGTCGGTCTGTTCGAAGACACCAACTTGTGCGCCATCCACGCCAAGAGAGTCACCATCATGCCAAAGGACATCCAATTGGCCCGTCGCATCCGAGGAGAACGCGCTTAAATTTTCCACCACCCAAACTCAATCGGCCCTTTTCAGGGCCAACACATTTTATTACGTTGAAATATTTTTATTCCTTATACAAGCATACTTTACTATAAATATTCTTTGTCGTATTAAACAATTTTTAATTGAAATTGTAGATGAAAATTATACCTCAATTTGTTTCTTTTTAATAATGAATTCAATGTATTATAGACTCTACATGAAAAAAGGTATTAATTTGGTACCGATTTTATTACTAAATCGTAATTTTGTTCTATTTTAATACTGAATTTAGTTCTAATTATAATAACATTTTTTTACAGTCTATAACTTAGAAGCGATTTAAATATAACTTATTGGAATATAAATGAGAAAACTGCTTTTAAGTTATAATGTTGGTGCTCATTTCATTCGTCTTCGTAAATCTCGTTGTGTTCATTTCTTGAACACTTTCCTTCTTCATACAGATGTTAATAATAATAAATTATGAACAATTATTCTCAATTGCTGTAATATTTTTTTCTCTTTATTTGATTAAAAATTCAGTTTTTATAAATGAGCGATTTTGATTTTTATGGTAGGGTAAACCAGACAGTAGTCGGCCACTTAAGAAAATCTTTTTAATGAATGTTGTTTAAAAATTACAATTAAAATTTTTGGAAAATTTCTTTCATGAGTAATTGTTCCTAATGCTCCTACAAAACTAGTATACCAATCATGTTTACAAAAAAAATTTTCTTATTCGTTAAAAAAATTCACAAAAAAAAGTTAGAATCCGACAGTAGTCGGCCACCTAAAATCAATATTTTTAATTAACGCTGTTTTAAAAGAGCAATTCATATTTTTTTCGAATTCTTTTATGTGATGTTGATCCTTAAGATCACACAAAACTATTAAACCAATCATGTTTGTGAAAAAAAATTTTTTATTCGCCAAAAAAATTAGTAAATAAACAAGTAAGAATCTGACAGTACACCCAGAGAAAATTATTATTTAAATCAAATATATTTTATTTGACTTAAATAAACGTATATTTGTCTCAGAACCAACTAGACTTTTTATTTGTTATAAATAAAATTTATATTTGACATAAATAAAACATATATTGCAGTTAAATAAAATTTTACTTAAACCAAATAAAATTTATTTGAAACAAATAAAAAGTCTACTTGGTTCTGAGACAAATATACCATTTCGCTGGGTGTACAAGTTTAAAAAAAATTTAGTCCAAAAGCTCTTCATAATGTGGAGATATTTATGAAAATGTGATGTTGACACACACGGAATGACATTTTTTTGAAAATGTCATTTTTGAACTACTGAGGTCAAATAACATATAGATAAGTAAAAAAATCGAAATCGAAAAATTACAATACATCCTCTATATTTCGAAGAATATTTATATCGAAATTTAAAAATTTACCAAAATTATTAATTTCTATACATATGAATAGAATTTTATGAAATTTGTAGAAAAATATAAATAATTGGAACAAATATTTTATAAATGTTCATACCAGGAGAATATTAATGTTGTTAAATTTCAAATGGAATAGAATTTCCACAAATTTTATTTCTTTCCAAATAAAATTTTCTCAATAGTAATTAATATTCCATTTATATGATTACAATATGTTCTAACCGGGCTTCAACTTTCTTTAAAATTTTTCGTAATATTAACAAATTCTATTTTTTCACAAAACTAAAAATTATTAAAATCTTTACAATACTGTTTGTTAAAAACATTAAAATAAACATAAAAGGCAACTGCATAAGAAATAATGAAAATTGTAAAAAGAAGTTTTAATTTGAATTATTTTCAAAATTTTGTGTTTTACTGAGAAATTTTAGTTTTCATGATGCAACGTAATTCTCTACTTTGTTATTAATATTAGAAAATGTACCGTAAACAATTGAAATTTATACGGGTGAAGTATTACTGGTCCCTCGGTATAATTGTTTATTCTTTATTCTATGTTATAGAATTATTCAACATTTGAAAATTGAATATTTTATTTGTTTTCAATTATATACCACATACAAACTAGAAAAAATTATTTTTTATAACATAATACAGGTATATACTAAAGAGAGTGTAAAAGCTAATACTGACAGTACTCAACATACATTTGGATGTTTTCAAGTCAATCATTGAAAATTACTATCTATGATGAAATAAAATGTTTAAAAAATTTATTGAATTAGATTAATGATGTTGAAAATTTGTTTAAAATTTTTTATTATTGATCTAGACAATGCACACTATGCGTTTGTATTCAGTACTGAGAGTGAGAACTTATACCCGAACTGAAGCAACTGTATCTTCTTCAACTTATTATTTAAAGTAAAACAAGTTTTGTATTCAGAAAGAGAGATAAATGGAGCATTAAAATAAGAGTTTAATTCTTTAACAATTCTATTTGTTTACTTGTTTTTTATAATTTTCCGAACTTATTGAGAATGATCACTAAAAGCACTCTTGGAAATTGATCATTTTTACTGTAAAATACATTAAAAGCGTAATGTTTTTCTTAATATTAGAAGACTAAGCTAATCGTATAATTGAAATAAAAAGTATTTACAATTGAAAGAGAACAATTAAATATTAAAAAGGTGGTCAAAGTTTTGAATGTTGTACTCAAGTTACCGAGAATTCAAATGATAGAAAGCCAACGAGCGCTGGGGTCTTTCTTCACCGTCCGTGCGTTTCACTATGTCGCCGAGCGCAGGGAGTTGAGTTTATTTCTGTTCGATCGCTTGAGTTGAAAGCATCTCAGAGCTACTGAAAACTTTTAGTCGTTTTTCGAAAACAACTTTGGTAAAATGGCAGACAAGGTAGAATCTCCAGCTGCACCCGCAGTGGCAAGCCCGAAGAAGGCTGCCAAGGCCGTGAAGCCCCGAGCCAAGGCCAGCCACCCACCGGCGTCCGAGATGGTGAACGCGGCCATCGCCACTTTGAAGGAGAGAGGCGGCTCCTCCCTCCAAGCCATCAAGAAGTACATCGCCGCCACCTACAAAGTCGACGTCGAGAAGCAGGCTCCCTTCATCAGGAAGTACCTGAAGGCTGCAGTCGCCAGCAAGGCTCTGATCCAGACCAAGGGCAAGGGCGCTGCAGGATCCTTCAAGTTGAACGTCGCCAAGGCCGAGGGCAAGGCCAAAGCCAAGCCCAAGACCAAGACTGCCGCCAAACCCAAAGCCGCCGCACCAAAGGCCAAGAAAGCAGCTTCTCCGAAGAAGGCCGTGGCAGCCAAGACCAAGAAAGCCGTCGCCGAGAAGAAGAAGACCCCGAAGGTTGCGGCCAAGCCACCGAAGGCCAAGACCACCGCCGCCAAACCCAAGGCTGCTCCCAAAAAGGCCAAGGCTGCTTCACCCAAGAAGGCTGCCGCACCCAAAGCGAGGAAGCCCGCGGCAAAGAAGGTTGCCAAGAAGTAAATGAAAATAATGTTGATAGTGGGTGGTTGAAAACAAACGGCCCTTTTCAGGGCCACCAACTATTTTTTACGGAAGAATTTTTTTGGTTTTAAAAATTAAGTATTTAGAATGATTTCTTACAAATATTCTTGATTTCACTATGTATTTTGTTATTAATATTCCTAAATTATATGTGTAATTTTTATTAATATTTTTGAATTAACTATACAATTTTTATATTTACTTGTATGTGTATGTGTGATTTATTTGTATGTCATATATTATTGCATTATATCCAGTACATTTTCTATTATTATGGTATTTCTTATTTTATATTTTCTATGTATTTGAAACAACATGATAAGTTATATCAAATCCAAGAAAGAAAAGTTTATATTTTAAAGTTATGTAAAAGGAATAACGATCACGCATCAATGTGGCAAACCTTTACTAGACCACACATCAGGAAGGAGAGAGAGAGAAACACATACCAACCCAGGTCCTGAGAGTCTTATCAAATCCCGTAGAAACTAGACAGAAATATCTATACCAGACCCTGTGCTAAATGTCTTATCGAGTCCCCGAAGATGGCCCGTTGACGTCACGCTGCATCTACCTGCACTAGACGAGTTTCGGCACCTGTATTTTTCTTCGTGCATGCTGTTCCAGCCCTATCCGTCTCACTCAAAATGCTTGGAAAATATATGACCACCACTTGCGTAGTTCTAGCATTTACCACCAGTTGCACGGAAAAAAAAGTACAACTGAAATGGAGAAATTTTTCGCTATAACAGCCAAACATTTCGTCAAAAACGAGCGAGCGATATTGGCATTATCGTTAGAATGGCGATATTGAATTTTACTTGAAAACAACCTATGACAGAACCAATTTTAATTGCGTAAAAAGTAAAATTAAATGCTCATTTTAATTTTTTTCAATCGTATGTTTCAAATTACAAAAATTTTAAAGTATATTATTGAAATTAATACTATGTTTTAAAACTGAAAACTCAATGTTTATGCTGTCAGAAATTCCAATATGGCTGACGAATTGCACTCAACCAAAGCTCACTATCACTGAATTGGCTAAACTTTTGTCTCATGTAGTTAAGTTTAATTCACAACGTTGGTTATGTTGTTCTTTATTTTAATTATATTCCCAATATTGCTCGTTCGCGTCCTGAAATTTTTTTCCGTGTGGCATTGCGCTGCGCTTCTGCCCTGGTTTATCACAGTATTGTATACAAAACTTATTTATTTATTCATTTTTTTAAATTATTTGATATTTTTAATGGTCAATATTAATATTGAAGATACAAAAATACATTTATAAAAAGTTAATTATTTTTCTGGAAGAAAAAATAAAGTGTAAAATTTATAAACGTTAAATTCTGCACAAGACTGTCATTCTTTGTTTTGTTCTGTTTTTATATTTTTTATATGGACTACAAGTGTTTGTGTTTATTTTAGTTTGGTTTATTATTTTATAATAGGTTCATTTTTATTTAAGTGTTTTTACAAACAATTAAATTATACCTCAAATATAAGTGCAACAATTGTCATCGTCCCATATAGTTCAAATCTGTATTTTAGGTTATGTGCGAAATAAAATATGAGTAAAATACTAAATGAATATTAGTGAATTTTTGTGCAAGTTGTTTAAAAAAACTATATATTTAATTAAAATTTTAAACTGCATATATATTTATTTATTTGAATAAAGTGTTGAGATTATTTCAAGTGTGTAGTAAACATATTTTAATATATTTAATCATTAATGTGAATATTGTTGTTTTAAAATAATTTAATAATATTAGTTGATATTATAATATTGCGTAAAGAATTTTCTTAAATTAAAGATAACAAATTTTTTACAAAATACTTGAATTAATAATTATAAATAAGCAGTCTGTCAGAAAGATGTAATATGTGAAATATCACACTGACAATAATTATTACTTCATATTCTTAAAAATTTTAATAACAAAATTTACTTTTATTTTGTAATTACTTTTGTCAATTTTATTACAGTTATTCATTAAAATTTGTTCTTAAAATATTGCCATTCAAATACAACACAATGTGATATTTTTCTATACTTAATTAAAATTTGAAAATATGGAGTGTGATCCCTTTACAAAATTTATGCTTTATTTTTAGGAAAATTTAATTTCTAATTGTGTTGTAGTTTACTGTTCTAAAATAAGTATTTTTGAAAAAAGTACTAGTATTTGTTTAATTAATTTATAATAATTATAAATTAATTAGTAAAGCTGTAAGTATATGCGATTCATTACTTTTGTTTATCTTCTCGAAATGTAATTAATTTTATTTTAAGGCCTGTTAAATTCTTATTATATTATTTAATTTATAATGTAAAATTACTACTTTCTGTGTCAAAATCTTTTTATTTAAATAATTTTGTTGTATGTTTATCATTAATATTTACGAAAAGACGGGCAGAAGCGCAGTGCCGCCGGCCGGTGGTAGAAGTTAGAACTAGTCAAGTAGTGGGCATATATTTTCCTACACGTCCTATAGAAAATTGAGAGAGTCGGACGGGGCTGTGCTGTTCCATTAGAAGATTTCGATATAAAAAGGGCAAGCATCATCGTTAGATCAGAGAGTATCTATTTGAAAGCCAACATCATAACATCTTCAAGAAAGAAAGTATCTATTTGAAAGCCAACATTATAACATCTACAAGAAAGAGAGTATTCTTTTGGAAATCAACAAGTAAACATCGATACCGATTCGTAGTGCAATCCTAGTATACAGTTTAGAAGTTAACTAAACTACATCCTCTAGTATAGTTTTGAGATAATTTTCGGGCAACAATTTATAAAATACACAATATTACCAAGTGTATATTTTGATCATTTAAGGGCATGTCCAAGTTGTGAAATGTAAACAAACAAAAATGTAAACAAACGAAGCACTGAAATCACATTTCGGAAACAGCCTTTTCTTCCACAAAAATTAACATTGGACCGTTTTTTTTATAAAAATGATAAATTAGTGTGTCAAAGTTTCCAATGAAATCAAATTTCACTATAAGCAATTAACAGTAATTACTAAAATAACGAATTCAAATGACCTGTGAAATAGCATTTTTGACGCGTTGCGAAAAATAAACTGTTTGAGTATATCAACCGCACTGACGATGAAGAAGTCTCATAACAGCGATTGGACCTTCAACATGTGGAAGGGGAAATTTTTCCCTTTCCTTCTTGAAATTACAATGGAGAGGGTAAAAACTTCTTCATCGTCCGTGCGCTTGATATAGTCAAACAGTTTTTTTTCGCGACGTGCCAAAAATGCTATTTTCAGATCATTTTAATTCGTTATTTTAGTAATTGCTTTTTATTCCTCCTTGTCAAAAATTATTTCATTGGAAACTTTGACACTCTAATGAATCATTTCCTTTATGAAAATGAAAAAATGTTAATTTTTGTGAGAGAAAAGGCTGTACGAAAAATGTGGTTTTAATGCATTCTTAGTACGGTCTGCGCATGCGAAAAGAGAAGCAGAGTCTCAGGTCACGAAAAATAAACTGTTTGAGTATATCAACCGCACGGACGATGAAGAAGTCTCATATCAGCGATTGGACTTTCAACATGTGGAAGGGGAAATTTTTCCCTTTCCTCCTTGAAATTACAAGGAGAAAGGGTAAAAACTTCTTCATCGTCCGTGCGGTTGATATACTGAAACACTTTAATTTTTCGCGACCTGAGACTCTGCTTCTCTTTTCGCATGCGCAGACCGTACTATGAATGCATTAAAATCACATTTTTCGTACAGCCTTTTCTCTTACAAAAATTAACATTTTTTCATTTTCATAAAGGAAATGATTCATTAGAGTGTCAAAGTTTCCAATGAAATAATTTTTGACCAGGAGGAATAAAAAGCAATTACTAAAATAACGAATTAAAATAACCTGAAAATAGCATTTTTGGCACGTCGCGAAAAATAAACTGTTTGACTATATCAACCGCACGGACGATGAAGAAGTTTTTACCCTTTCTCCTTGTAATTTCATGGAGGAAAGGGAAAAATTTCCCTTTCCACATGTTGAAGGTCCAATCGCTGAAATGAGACTTCTTCGTCGTCAGTGCGGTTGATATACTCAAACAGTTTATTTTTCGCGACGCGTCAAAAATGCTATTTCACAGGTCATTTGAATTAGTTATTTTAGTAATTACTGTTAATTGCTTATAGTGAAATTTGATTTCATTGGAAACTTTGACACACTAATTTATCATTTTTATGAAAAAAGCTGTCCAATGTTAATTTTTGTGGGAGAAAAGGCTGTTTCCGAAATGTGATTTTAGTGCTTGGTTTGTTTATCATAATGGAAATTTTGATATTCTATGTTATGTTTTTAGAAATTATTATATAATTTTAATCATTGTGATTTAATAAAAACAATATTTAATAACGTAAATAATGATATTAATATACATTTCAATACGTTTTTAAATCCTTTGTGATTATCCAGGAAAATTGTTCAAAAACGAGGAAATTTTAAATTGACGAATCTCTAAATACCCTGAATATAATTAAATAAAAAATTTTTTTGCACTATTTTTTTAAAATCCTATATGAAAAATAAATGAATACCTGCACGGAGACAAAAAATAGACTTTTCCCAACGAAAAAATTTGCATTTAACGCGTGATAATTATCACAGAACAAATTCTAAACGCTCACGGGTTTTCCCGGTAAGATTCTTGCAACGAGCTTAGTATAGGCATATAAGGGCCTAACCGCTAAACGCAAGAAATTTGCCGGGAAATCCGGTGAAACTGCTACCAGGGGTGCATTCATGTAACCCACTCTCACTTTTCACTCTTTCTCTTTCACTAAAAAAATTCTCACTTTCACTTAAAAAATTCTCACTTTCACTTAAAAATTCTTACTTTCACTCAAAAAGTTCTCACTTTTTACTCGCACTCAAAAAATCTCACCTTACACTCTCACTCCAAAAATGCTTACTTTTTACTTTCACTCTAAAAATTTTCACTTGAACTCTCACCCAAAAACATTACCACTTTTATTTTTTCATAAAAAATTCTCACTTTCATTTTTACTAGAAAAATTTTCAATTTCACTTTCTCAAAAAATTCTAACTTTTCAATGTCATTCTCACTTGCACTCAAAAAATTATCAATTTTATAATCTCACTTTTTACTTTCATTCAAAAAATTCTTACTTTTACTCCAAAAATTCTTACTTTTTACTTTTACTCAAACAATTTTCCCGTTTACTATAACTCAAAAAATTGGCACTTCTTATTCTCACTTACAAAATTCTCACCTTTCACTGTCATTCAAAAATTTTTACTTTTTACTTCCACTCAAAAAATTCTCACTCTTTACTCTCACTCAACAAATTCTGACTTTTTCCCTTTTACTCTAACTTAAAAATTTATAAGTTTTACTGTCGTTCCATTTAGATTTTTTATTTTTTTACTGAATTAAAAATAATTTTATTTAAAGATGTATTTTGGTGTTGACCAGATTCGATAAAATAATTTTATTCAGTATCCTACAAATAAAGTATTTGAAGAAATTAATTTTGAGTTTTTATGACGTCACTAACAGTCATATGGTGTTATAAGCTTAACTCCAATTTGTATGTTATTCTCTAGATAAAATAATAAAAATATAATTTCAAATTATATAAAGAAAATTGGAAATAAGTTTTTTGGTAAGTGAATTAATTTAAAAAAATGTATTATTTTAAAAACCTAGAAATTAAGTAATTTGAAAAAAGTAATAGCGAAACACAACTTTAACAATGATATGGAACTGATAAAATTCAACTTTAAGATAAATTTACAAAATATTAATTCTATTTTTTCGGTAAGTCAGCAATTCCTTTGAAGCCTTCAATTAAGATTTCATTCCTTTCCACTTCGACTTTCAATGTTCTCTCCTTTAAATGTAAGTCTTTTTCTTTTAACGCGACTTTTCTTGCGAGTAATTCGAGAATGGATTTTTTGAACGAAAGTAAAAAGTGAGTAAAATTGATAATTAGTAGTGCTCCAATAGAATCAGAGAATGTTAGAGGGCGCGAATCTCCAACAAAAATATTATTTTTGCTCCATTAAATTAATTTTATTTAATTGACGAGCTTTTCTATTAAAAATTCACGCTAATATCGCGTTCATGAAATCGAAAATAAAATTACACTGCTTAAAAATTAATAATTCGTATATTTTAATACCAAATATATTCAATTAGATGAAAATATAAATGTATTTAAAGTATTGGATTTAAGGGTATGTCCAAGTTGTGAAATGTAAACAAACCAACATGTAAACAAACAAAGCACCAAAATCACATTTTTCAAAGAGCTTTTTTTCTCACAAAAAATAACATTAGAAAACTTATTTTTACAAAAATGATGAATTAGAGTGTCAAAGTTTCCAAAAAAATCATTTTTGAGTGTGATCAATGAATAGCAATTAGTAAAACAACTAATTCAAATGACCTGTGAAATAGCATTTTTGACGCGTCGCGAAAAATAAACAGTTTGAGTATATCAACCGCACTGACGATGAAGAAGTCTCATATCAGCGATTGGACCTTCAACATGTGGAAAGGGAAAAATTTCCCTTTCCTCCATGAAATTACAAGGAGAAAGGGTAAAAACTTCTTCATCGTCCGTGCCGTTGATATAGTCAAACACATTAATTTTTCGCGATGTCAGACGATTGCTCTACGCGCACGCGCAGACCGTGCCAAGGACGCATTGAAAACACTATGCAAAAACACACACATTTTGTTTTACTCTGAAACTCACTTATTTTCACATACTTTCAGGTATACTAGGTATAGATACCAAATTCAACACTTCAATTTACCATTTTCATAAAAAAACTGTAAATTTCTATTCATTTACGAAAATGTGATGGTCGAAAAAAAGCAGCAGTAGAAGACCGAATATTGAGGATTTTTTCGACCATCACATTTTCGTAAATGAATAGAAATTTACAGTTTTTTTATGAAAATGGTAAATTGAAGTGTTGAATTTGGTATCTATACCTAGTATACCTAAAAGTATCTGAAAATAAGTGAGTTTCAGAGTAAAACAAAATGTGTGTTTTTGCGTAGTGTTTTCAATGCGTCCTTGGCACGGTCTGCGCGTGCGCGTAGAGCAATCGTCTGACATCGCGAAAAATTAATGTGTTTGACTATATCAACGGCACGGACGATGAAGAAGTTTTTACCCTTTCTCCTTGTAATTTCATGGAGGAAAGGGAAATTTTTCCCTTTCCACATGTTGAAGGTCCAATCGCTGATATGAGACTTCTTCATCGTCAGTGCGGTTGATATACTCAAACTGTTTATTTTTCGCGACGCGTCAAAAATGCTATTTCACAGGTCATTTGAATTAGTTGTTTTACTAATTGCTATTCATTGATCACACTCAAAAATGATTTTTTTGGAAACTTTGACACTCTAATTCATCATTTTTGTAAAAATAAGTTTTCTAATGTTATTTTTTGTGAGAAAAAAAGCTCTTTGAAAAATGTGATTTTGGTGCTTTGTTTGTTTACATGTTGGTTTGTTTACATTTCACAACTTGGACATGCCCTTAATGGTAATTTGGGTTAATTTTTTCAAAGCAATGCAGGTAAATACTAAAAACAAAAGAAAAACTAGCATATTTCAAGGAAAAGGCTTCGGAGATGAAAAATAAATTTTCTTTCATATTTGTATACATTAGGGCGCAATTAAAATATGTTTTTTAGTAAAACATACAAATCTCACACCCTCATTTTATATTACCATCGAAATATTCTCTTAAATTTACTTCTACATTCAGTTATTTATTAAAAAGGAAGGCTTCGGAGATGAAATTAATTTTTACTCGGAGAAAAATGTAAATTTTGATTATTTATAACATCAATAATTTTACTCTTTTCTGTAAATAAAATATAGAAAAATTTAACGTCAGATTCTCAGCTTTATTTTAATGTGCATTAAAATTTTGTTTAAGATATTTTTAAAGTATAAAATGTCAGTAATCATTGTAAAGTAATTTTAACCCAAAACTGAAGACAAAAATTAAACATTTTTATCAAAAATAAAAGTGAGGTCTACAAATTTTAAAAATGCACATAATGATAGAAAAAACATTGTACTTTCTGACAATATTTTTAAAAAATTTCTGAGAACTTGAAAAAAACCATGAAAATTTGATTTTATTGTAGAAGTCCTATTGGAGACATGTTGAAAAGGCTTCGGAGATGAAAGTAATTTAGTTATTAAATTAAGTTGAATAAAATTATTTAATTTTCTTTTAAAAATGATAAATAAGAACTAAATATTCACTATAGAAATTGACAATAATTTTTAAAGAGTAGAATTTGTAGAATTAATCCATACATAAAAAATGGTACTTTCAGAAAATTCACCCATATATGAAGACCTCCACGAAATAATGATCTATGGCACATTTTAAAATGCTCACAATTTTCTACTTTGAATTGCAACTACAATACCTAATGAAAACCAATAGCTATTCTTTACTTAGTGAATAAAAAGGTTTTATTCATTTAGGCTCAAAATTCAAGAACACGTGAACATATATCCATTACAATTGTAATTACGACAAAATGTGCCACAAATTGTTATTCCGCGGAGGTCTTCATATAAAAAAAATTAGTTCTACTTATAAAAAGAAATGTACAGAACAGAAAATTCATACGAAAAAAATATTTGTTGGCCCTGAAAAGGGCCGATTGTTTTTGTGAAGAAGTGAATGGAAAATTTAAGCTTTCTTTTCGGTCTTTTTGGGCAAAAGAACAGCTTGAATGTTGGGGAGAACACCACCCTGGGCGATGGTGACTCCAGAAAGGAGCTTATTCAACTCCTCGTCGTTCCTGATGGCCAGTTGGAGGTGACGGGGAATGATTCTGGTCTTCTTGTTGTCACGAGCTGCGTTTCCGGCCAACTCCAAAACTTCGGCAGCCAAGTATTCCATCACAGCTGCGAGGTAGACTGGAGCTCCAGCACCGACTCGCTCGGCGTAGTTTCCTTTGCGCAACAGTCTGTGGATGCGACCCACTGGGAACTGAAGTCCGGCCCGGTTGGAGCGGGTCTTTGACTTGCCCTTGGTCTTGCCTCCTTTGCCGCGTCCTGACATTTTAGATTTAAATTAACGAAATACACACAACGAAATATTCAAAGCGAATGATGTTTTACGACAGAAATCCGCCTATTTACGCTCTCTCCGTAGGGTCCCCCTCCAGTGCGCTCCCCTCTTTGTGTCGTGAGTGGCAGACGGTGGCAGTGAGTGCCCGCACCAATCAAAAGGCTGCACCAACACTACAAGCCGACATAAATACGATACGAAACCGTTGGAATCATCAATTCACCTTGAGTTGCTATCGTATTCAGACGTACTTTTCTGAAAACCAACAATGCCTCCTAAAGCAAGTGGAAAGGCTGTCAAGAAAGCCGGCAAGGCTCAAAAGAACATCACCAAGAGTGACAAGAAGAAGAAGCGCAAGAGGAAGGAGAGCTACGCCATCTACATCTACAAGGTGTTGAAGCAGGTGCACCCCGACACTGGAGTCTCCAGCAAGGCCATGAGCATCATGAACAGCTTCGTGAACGACATCTTCGAGCGCATCGCTGCCGAATCTTCCCGCTTGGCCCACTACAACAAGAGGTCCACCATCACTTCCCGGGAGATCCAAACTGCCGTCAGGCTTCTCCTTCCTGGTGAACTCGCCAAGCACGCCGTCTCTGAAGGCACCAAGGCTGTCACCAAGTATACCAGCTCCAAGTAAATCTTGTCCATCTCCCTCACAAAACAATCGGCCCTTTTCAGGGCCAACAAATATTTTTACGAAAGAATTTTTTGTTCTGAATGATTAACTCATTCTAAAACATACTGCTATCACTATATATTTTTGAACAGTTAGTAACTTAGAAAATTAGTTAGCTCGAAAAGTAAGTAAATTTGTAAATGAATTCATTTACAAATTTACTTACATTTACTAAACAACTAATTAATTAGTTATTTAGTAGACACGTTAATTATTTAGTAAGTTACTTAATAAATTAGTTAGTATGTTAGTTAATTTGTAAATAAGGTATTAAGTCAGTAAATTAGTAAGATAGTAAATTATTTAGTTCAACAAATTAGTTTTTAGTAAATAAGTTAATTAGTAATTTTCGAAATTAGTAAATTATTTAGTTAAAAATATTTTTTTAGTAAAATGGTTAATTAGTTACATCGGAAATTAGTTAGTAAGTTCGTAAATTAGTTAGATGGTAAATAAGTCAGTACACTTTTGAGTTAGTGAAGTAGTTGATTAGTAAGCTCGAAAAACGAGTTAGTTAGTTAATTAGTAAATAATTTAATCTGTAAATTCGTTGGTAAATAAGTGAATTTGTAAATAACTTAGTCATGTAGTTTGTAAGTTATTATAATAAATTAGTTAGTAACTTAGAAAGTTAGTTAGGTAGTTAGTAAATGAGTTAGTTAATAATCGTTAACTTGGTTTTGTTCTGAATATAAAATTTCATTCATATATGAGTGTTTTCAATAAAGTAACCAAAATATCTACACATAATGTGCCTTTACTTCTTTTACCGCTCATTTTTTCATAGTGAACGATGACTCCATTTTCCCAAAAGCGTTGGACAAAAAATATAATTTGACTGAATATGACTATTTATCTTGATGAGATTAAACGTAACTAAAAATATACGTCAAACTAAAAATAAATGTAAAAGTAAAATAAAAATTGCCTAAAATAAAAATAAAATTTTATCACTGTAAAAGTGAAAACGAAGATAGAAATTTGCCCAAAATTAAAACGGAAGTGTAAGTAAAACTAAAAATTTATTAATATGAATGTAAAAATAAACTAAAAAATTTTAACAACATTTTTTATGAAAGTTTAATTTTAAGAAATATTTAATTGAATAGTGATTTTTGAAAAAGGCTCAACTGGGTTTTTCTGAAATTTTTGCAGGAGACACAAAAAACTGTTTAATTCAAACAGCTTTGATTGAAAGCGTTTTTCTGTAATAACTAAAAGATATTTTTTACGAGAAAATGATAAAAGAATTGGTCTTATAAACAATGATTTTGAGAAAATTGATATTATAATTGTCAGAGCTGAGCCCTTTTAGAAATTCACTATTCAATTATACTTGTAATACTTTTTACTATATCAGACTTTTTTACCTACAATATTAAAATTTCTTATTGGCTTTTCTAATTTCTGTTACTTGAGAATGATATAATTCAAAGTAATGATTTGATTATAAACTTCTTTAAATTTATAATTCAATAAGTACATTTTGTTTAAGTAAATAAATACATATTTGCCTCAAAAAATATGCTTGAATCGGACATTTTATTCAGAACTGAATTTTAAAATACAGTTCAAAGTTTGCCTAAATTCAGGGGGATCGACGTTCATGTGCAAGAAAAAGCCCTCTTCACCGTCCGTGTGCTTTACTATGTCGCCGCGAACCTGGAAATGTTTTCATTACAGCCTGACTAGTTGCATCGAGTGCATCGCAAAGTTAGTCTTCAGTTTAAAATCGAACTAAAGTTTCAATTTCACAATGGCCGAGAAAGCAGAATCCAGTGTTGCGCCTGCAGCATCAACTTCTAAGGAGGCTGCAAAATCGAAACAGCCTCGTGTGAAGGCCGCGCACCCGCCAGCCTCGGAGATGGTTGTCGCAGCCATCACTCATTTGAATGAGAAGGGAGGGTCGTCCCTCCAAGCCATCAAGAAGTTCATTGCCGGCAAGTACGTGGTCGACGTTGAGAGGCAAGGCACTTTCATCAGGAAGTACCTGAAGGCGGCCGTCGCCAACAAGACCTTGATTCAAACCAAGGGAACAGGTGCTGCGGGCTCCTTCAAGCTGAACGTCGCCAAGGCCGAGGGCAAAGCTAAGTCGAGCAGAGTTGCCGCACCGAAGGCTAAGAAGTCAGCAGTGGCCGAGAAGAAGAAGCCGGCGAAGGTCGCGGCCAAACCGCCAAAGGCCAAGTCCACCGCCGCCAAACCCAAAGTTACAAAGGCTTCTCCCAAGAAGTCCAAGGCACCTGCAGCTGCCAAGACAGCTTCTCCAAAGCCCAAGAAGACTGCGGCCAAGAAAGCTGCAAAGCAGTAGACAATGAAAACTTTCCCACACACTCGTCCATATCAATCGGCCCTTTTCAGGGCCACCAAACGTTTTTACGAAAGAATTGATTTTGTTTCTCTAAATGAACTGCAAATCGAAAAAGCTGACAAAATTAGTGTTTTCAATTCAAAAAAGTCTAACAGAGACGTAATTTTTTCGAAATTTTGCAGTTTATCCAGATAAATTTCCCTGACAATTTACTTACATTAAAATTACTTTTACTATCAAAATTCTTTTTACAACTCTCTAAAACTGAATCAGTGAAATTTGCCTGATTTTCAGGACTCTATTTTCGTTACTTGAATCGGTGAAATTTCACTGAAGATCGCAGTTATCGGAATTATTGAAATTTCAGTCATTTTTCTGTGACTTGACAATTAAAAAAAATGAAATTTTCAATAGGCGTGGCAAATATTTCTAGTAGCTTGTTAATAAGACAATCAGTGAAAAATTATTGATATTGAGTGAAATTGCACTAATTCAAATTGAGAGAATAGAGTTACTGATCAGTGAAATTTCTCTGATTCAGATTTAGAGACAGAAAAATATTAATGTTTACGGAAAATGAGTAAAATTTATCAATTTCAATAATTTCTAAAAATTACAATTATAACCGTTTCTGAGTTCAATAATTATACTTAACAATTTTCATCTAAACTTTATATCTGAATCAATGAATTTAAATAACTTTCCATAAGTTCTTCTAGAATTGAATTGTTTAAATACATCAACTCAATTATTTAACAGTACAATAGTGATACTATAATTTTAATATTTTGAAATAATTTATTACAAAGGTTTAAATTTGAAATTATGTAAAGTTTCAAATTCTTAAATATGGTGGAGTTTTTAAAAATAATTGTAATTAAAAACGAATTTTATCAAGACTTTAATTATTTTCAGTAATTATTGTAATAAAACTCTCAGCAAAAACTCAATTTATAAATACTAAAAACTTTGTAAAAAAACAATTACTTTTATCTAATGATTAAATTGTTTTGTTTTATGAAAAGTAATTCATTTTTATCAAAAAATGCTTTGTACATTGTACCCAAGATTTTAAAAAGCAAACCTAATAAATTTGTCTACATTTCGATTTATTATCCTATTTTTAGGTTATGTTGTCTTGAATTTTACAGTATACAATAATAAATTCATTATATTTTTATGATTAGAGAATCAAATATATATCAACGTAATAAAATGTGTTGGCCCTGAAAAGGGCCGATTGAGTTTGGGTGGTGGAAAATTTAAGCGCGTTCTCCTCGGATGCGACGGGCCAATTGGATGTCTTTTGGCATGATGGTGACTCTCTTGGCGTGGATGGCGCACAAGTTGGTGTCTTCGAACAGACCGACGAGGTAGGCCTCGCTGGCCTCCTGGAGGGCCATCACGGCGGAGCTCTGGAAGCGCAGGTCGGTCTTGAAGTCCTGAGCGATTTCACGGACCAAGCGTTGGAAGGGCAGTTTGCGGATGAGGAGCTCGGTGCTCTTCTGGTAGCGACGGATCTCACGGAGAGCGACGGTTCCGGGCCTGTAGCGATGGGGCTTCTTCACTCCACCGGTTGCAGGTGCGCTCTTTCTCGCTGCTTTGGTAGCGAGTTGCTTTCTCGGTGCCTTTCCACCGGTAGATTTGCGCGCGGTTTGCTTGGTACGAGCCATTGCTAACAAGATTCAGAGTACGACTGACTGTAAAATAAAGTTTCGGCGACGAAAAATTACGTATTTATTGCTTTCAGAACCTCTCCCACCGGTTAGCTAAAGGGAAGGGGAAACCTGACATCCCGATTGGTGGATCGAATCACGGAGGGGAGCAGTGTCTCCAGAGGGAATAAAACTGCACCGATTCACTGCGAAACATCATTCCGAGTTTGTTCTTCGTTTAGTTTGAACGTAAAAACTTATTGTCTGTGAAAATGACTGGTCGCGGAAAGGGAGGAAAGGGATTGGGAAAAGGAGGAGCAAAGCGGCATCGCAAAGTGTTGCGTGATAACATCCAAGGTATCACGAAGCCCGCCATCCGTCGTCTTGCTCGTCGTGGTGGAGTGAAACGTATCTCTGGATTGATCTACGAGGAGACTCGTGGTGTCCTGAAAGTGTTCCTTGAAAACGTGATTCGTGACGCCGTCACTTACACCGAGCACGCCAAGAGGAAGACCGTCACCGCCATGGACGTCGTTTATGCTCTCAAGCGTCAAGGCCGCACCCTTTACGGTTTCGGCGGTTAATGTTTCCATCATTCTCAACAACAAAAAACAATCGGCCCTTTTCAGGGCCAACAAATGTTTTTACGTTTGAATTAATTTTTGTGAATAACATTATACCCGTGGGGTGCCCGGGTGCAGAATAGGCCCCCTGTGACCGGCTACAGGTCGTAAAAGGCGATCATATGAGGCTCGGAGTGGCGCTACTGCTTGCGGTTAGTACTCGGTTCGTCCCAGGCTTTCTTATAGAGCAGTGGCATACGATGATGATGGGCAGTGCCGTGACGGCCCGGCAAGTCTAATTAGAGACCGTCGACCTCACTTGCCGAAGCAAGGGTGGTAAGACTGTTAATCGGTACTCATACCAGAGTACTAAACGGTACCATGGGGACCGGTCCGAGCCCGGGGGATGGTCACTTGTTGACCATCGGCGTTGGGGAGCGTAATCTCTCCCAGTTACGCTCGTATGCGAGCCGTATATATATATTCTAACTAGGCGCTGTGAATAACTAAAATTTAATTAATACCTATTGAGGTACTGTAGAATTTTTATAAGCAGCGTGGCTGCAACACCTGAAAAAAAATTAATGCCTGCAATTGGTTTCACAAATTTTTAGTAAAAAATGAATAAGTGGATTTGTTTGTGAATTACCTAATTCTTTTTAAAAGTGTTAATTTTTTATTCATAAAATAATTAATGTACTTCCGACAATGTGGTTCTTTTTCGAATATTCTGTTTTTAATTAATAAACCTGTTTCCAAAATGTGATTTTAGTGCTTCGTTTGTTTACATTTTCCAACTTGTACTGGGAAATATTCAAATTGTCATTTCTAAAAAAACAAAATTAAAAATTGTACTGCGAATTTCTGTGAAGTTTTTCAGATGAGAGTTGTTTTAACTCTAATACATTCTTATCTTAAAGAGCAATTGACGCTCGAAAGACCTTTGGAAAAAGACTTTACAGAAAACATTTGCTCTGTATATATCAATCTGAAAAATTTCAAATTTTCTGTCTAAGTAAATCTACGTTGGTGAAGTTCACAACGTTTATAGTCAACGATTTCAGAAGAAAAATATTTTTTTAAGAAAATTTTTGGTGAAGAAAATAGACGATTAATTTTTTGAATAATAATTTACAAAAAAAACATTTGTGAACAAAAAATGTTTTTTTTAAGTAGGAAAAATTTTTTTTTACTTGTAATCGTTGATCATAAACGTTGTGAACTTCACCGACGTGTAAATCTATAACAAAAAAAAAGAGAACTGGAAAAGCTGTAAAATAGACCCTCTTACAATGAGGAACCCTTAAGATGGTCAACTACAACCAACCAGATGTGACAAACTCTTGAAGACAAAAAAACACTCGAAACATTTTATATTTTTGCCTTTAGATAAAAAATATTTTACAGTTATAATAATATTAATAAATTAAATAGTTACTTTTAAATAATTTGTAATATCATATTTTTAAATATATTTTAAATGATTATAAAAATATTTCTAACTCTTTGACAATTAAGACTTTTAAATAAAATTTAGGAAAAAATAATGTTCTATTAATAGAAAAATAGCTAGTTTTATTTCGTTTTTATTTATTATTAATTTTATAACATTACTAGCTGTCGTACCCGTCTTCGACGGGTTTTAGTTTCTTCAAATGCAGTGATTGACTTTTATTATCAAATAATTACATTCTCATCACATGAGAAGGTATTAGTTTTGGTCGAATTTTGACTTTTGCTAATTTTATGAAATCTTAACGTTTTGAGGTGCCCTAAGTCCGAAAAACATGGTCTGGCGAGTGCGTCTGTCTGTGTGTCTGTCCGACTGTAGACGGTAATATGTTGTTCCCACGATAACTTTTGAAAAACTTATCGGATCGTTTTTAAATTCAACACACTTAAAGTTGGTGTAAAAATGAAGGCTAAGTTCGTTAACCAGCCTTTTTCGTTGAAAACTACAAAAACTATGGTAGTTTCAAAATTTTGAAAAATCAATTTTTTTAAATTTCAGAATTTTTAATTTTATATTATTTTAGATTAGGTTAATACAAACAACTTTCCTCTAGAACATTACTTGATAAAAACTTTTTTTTTTTTTATAAGTTTTTGGGCCCGTCTAGCTTTACTGTGTTAAAAAATTTCATTGATTTTCTAATATCTTGAAACTTTTATAAAAATCTGTACTTTACAATAGAACAAAAGAACAGTTTTAACTGTTTTTTGAAATTGTAAATTACTTCCTCATAGAGGAAGTATTGTAATGCCAAAATTTGTCGAGTTCGATTTTTTTGACATATCTTTATGTTATTTGACCTCAGGAGTTCAAAAATTACATTTTTAAGAAAAGTCATTGTGTGTATACATCTCATTTTCATAAATATCTCAAAATCATGATGAGCTTTTGAGTTAAATTTTTTTTAAATTGTAGATCCCACCTGCGGACATAAAGTTAGAGTACTTTCTGATATATTAATAAAGTTTAACTATTTTTTTTGTATTTAATTTTGCAAAAAAAATTGTTTTTGCCAATAACTTTAAAAAAATGTTAGGACACCTATAAATGTTTTTCCATAATTTTGTAGAGTTTTTTTAGACGCATCTTTTGAGCCCTAATTGAACATTTTTCGTCTATATTAACCGGAGTTATTAAATTTTTAAAAATCAAAAATTTTGGAATTAAAACTTTTTTTAAAATTTTGTTGAAGAACGTAGAAAAAACTTTAAAATTATCGTTATCAACTTGTTTTTTGTAATTCTGTGCTATTTTTTATTATTTTGTTGTAATTTGGGTATCCTACCTTTGCTTTGCCTACAATTTCTAAGCAATGAATACACGTTAATACCTGAAGTAATTCTCATACTGTTGAAAATGACCTTTAAATTAAGAAGAGAAGCTTTAGAAAACGTTTACTATTTTATAAGTTATTCAAATATTTGTATAGCATTAAAAATGGCGATTTTTTCAAAATCTCAAAGTGAATTTCTTGTTTAAGCTCAAAATAACATATAATAACAATATTTGTTAATATATTTAATACATTATGTATAAAATAATATATTATAATATTCTATAAAATTTAAATATTTTTTTACAAAAATAAATTTTGTCCTTTCTGAAGGACAGTTGCCGTACTGCCAACAAGACGCCGTAATGTGCAGAGGCGCGTCCTGCCGGAAGGCCCTTCCGAAAGTTCATTTTTAAATCTTCAGTAAATTTAAAGTTTTTCTTATAAGAATTAAATATCACATCCACTGTATCCGGATTTACATGTTTTTAATCATACATTTGATATAAGATATTTACAAATCACGTATATAGGGAAAACTTGATGTACTGCAAGTTTCTGCAAAGTTTGATTATTAATTATTTAATTACTATTGTAAGAAATATAGTAGAAAAACTGTATTTCACATATGAAAGTAACATTTCAAAATTTTCATTTTTTCGTTCTAATTTTTTAAAAATAACTTTAAAAAAAACTAAAATCGTGTTTTAAGCTTGAAACATTCTTTGAGGGTCAATTTGAGATTTTTGATTCACACTTACTGTATTGATAAAAATTACAAAATATTTCCCAAGTACCCCTAGGGCGTGTTGGCTAATGTAACACGCTATGCATAAAGAGCAACCTACGATACCGACGAAGTGTCTGTTCATTGTAGAAAAAAAAACAAGAGTAATATAGGGACGTTCATTTTTTTAAAAGAAAGCTGAGATACCAGAGTAACTTTTCTAGGAGACAAACACTTAATTAAAGCAAAAATGTCCGAGTAAATCAACAAAGAGTGAAAAGTTAGCAATTACGCTCCGATCTACACTACACAAAAAAACTTGATACTAATACTTTAAGAATATTTTAGCTGCTTCTGCAAATCACGTTTTTGCTAAGAGAATTAGTATAATTAAAAATAACTTGAAAAATTTAATCATCAACAGTAAAAATATACATTTAAATCCACTTAATCTCGTAATCATCAGCAAACAAAAACAAGTGATGAGAGTAAGTCAACAAGTAAAGTCGTAGTAACTTTAAGAAAAAAAAATATATTTTATGAATCATATAATAGAAAGGCCTACACATATCCTACATAGATACTACATCTTATAGGCCTTCATAGAAAAATCTACGTATACTCTACATAGAATCTACATAACCTGGCCAACATAGAAGACCGATTTTAATCCTACATAAACACTACGTAGTATTTACATAGTCCGTACTACACTTTTACTCGGGTTATGATGAAAAATCAAAAGCTTTTGAATTTACCCGCCCCTTTCATTTGAAACATAAACAACTTTTGCAAAACATCGATAAAGTGCCCCATGTCGTCTGACGACATTAAATACTTTAAGTATTATAATGAATATATATGAATATAAATTAAAGAATCTAAGAAAATAAACATAATGTTTAGGAAAATTTTCATATTTGAAAAAATATCCGCATGTAAGTTTAAATTATTAAAAAAAAAATTAAAATTTTATAAACAAATTAATTCTTCAAAATTAACAGTCAACAGTAATTGAAAATGAAAATTTTTAAATATTGTAATTTAAAACCATTATTCAATTATTTAAATACAAAAGTAAATAATTTGTTGAATAATAATTGAGTGTTTTGTTAAATTCAATTCCTATGAACAATTTTGGGACAAATTTTTAAGAATAATTATTTATTTTTCGAGAAAGTCGATTTAAAGTGTACTAAAAATAATTTAAGTTCTGCGACTCTTATGAAAATAATTGAAATTTTGAGTACAATTTTAATAAACTTTTAAAGAATATATATTGAATTCTTTTAGGAAACTTATTAAAATATAGTACCTAGATATTGAAAATCATTGAAATGAGGAACATTTCTTTAAATCGAATTTGGAAGAAGAATATTGTTATTTATAAAGGTAATTCTAATTTTTACAAGAAATGTCCTATCTAACTTACTAAGTTTCTACGTTACTAACTAATTATTATAGTAACTTACAAACTACTTTTCTAATTAACTTTTTACAAACTTACTAACTAATTTTCTAACAATTAACTAACAAATTTACAAATTAACTTTTTTACAAACTTACTAACTTACTAATTTACTAATGAACGTATTTACTAACAATTAACTAAATTACTAACTCACTTATTTTCTAACTTACTAACTAATTTAAAAAAAACTGAACAAGTGCGAGTTGCACTCGCACTGAATTGACGGGTTCCGTACAAAAATATAAAAATAATACTTGTGATATTGTAACAACAATTGGTAGGATTTTTTTCACTTTTGTATTATTTTGGTAAGTTGAATTTTTGACACTAGGTTAAAAATAAATAACAAAGAAAAATAGAAGTATTACATATTTTATATTATTAGCAATAAGCGAACAGGAACCAATTTGGGAACAAATTTAAAAAATTGGTTCCTGTTCGCTTATTGCTAATAATATAAAATATGTAATACTTCTATTTTTCTTTGTTATTTATTTTTAATCTAGTGTCGAAAATTCAACTTACCAAAATAGCGAATATCGTCTCGTGAGAACGAGAATCTCGCGAAAAATACAATGAAAACAATTGAATGTTATAGTTTTATCTTTTTCTTTTTATGAAAGGACAGAGTCTCATGCATCACTAATCAGTACATGTCTATTGTTATAAGAAACTTTAAACACGGATCCTATCACACGTATTAAGAAATATTTTTTAAGCAATTGCAATTATAAATTATACTGAATTGAAAATTTTATAAAATTCATAGAATAAGCTAATTTCAGAATGTACATTTTCGCATAGAATTTTGAATAAGCATTTTATTGCACGGAAAATCGAATAATCATTGTCTTGCACCAAAAAGTGAATAAGAATCATCTTGCATTCGTTTTTCAATAACCATTATACGAACGGGAGGCATCGATTTATTTTATTTTTTGTAATACTGTCTCATAATAGGGGACGAAATTGTAAAATGCCCTATAATTGGGACATTTATCCTAATCATTTAGAACAAAATATTCTTTCGTACAAATATTTTTTGGCCCTGAAAAGGGCCGATTGTTTTGTGAGGGAAATGGAGAAGATTTACTTGGAGCTGGTATACTTGGTGACAGCCTTGGTGCCTTCAGAGACGGCGTGCTTGGCGAGTTCACCAGGAAGGAGAAGCCTGACGGCAGTTTGGATCTCCCGGGAAGTGATGGTGGACCTCTTGTTATAGTGGGCCAAGCGGGAAGATTCGGCAGCGATGCGCTCGAAGATGTCGTTCACGAAGCTGTTCATGATGCTCATGGCCTTGCTGGAGACTCCAGTGTCGGGGTGCACCTGCTTCAACACCTTGTAGATGTAGATGGCGTAGCTCTCCTTCCTCTTGCGCTTCTTCTTCTTGTCACTCTTGGTGATGTTCTTTTGAGCCTTGCCGGCTTTCTTCACGGCCTTTCCACTGGCTTTAGGAGGCATTGTTAGTTTTCAGAGAAGGTACGTCTGAAATCAATAGCAACTCAGGGTGAATTGATGATTCCAACGGTCTCGTATCGTATTTATGTCGGCTTGTAGTGTTGGTGCAGCCTTTTGATTGGTGCGGACACTCAGTGCCACCGTCTGCCACTCACGGCACAAAGAGGGGAGCGCAATGGAGGGGGACCCTACGGAGAGAGCGTAAATAGGCGGGTTTTCGGTGAAAACGCATCATTCGCTTTGAATATTTCGTTGTGTGTACTTCGTTAATTCAAAACTAAATCTAAAATGTCAGGACGCGGCAAAGGAGGCAAGACCAAGGGCAAGTCAAAGACCCGCTCCAACCGGGCCGGACTCCAGTTCCCAGTGGGTCGCATCCACAGACTGTTGCGCAAAGGAAACTACGCCGAGCGAGTCGGTGCTGGAGCTCCAGTCTACCTCGCAGCTGTGATGGAATACTTGGCTGCCGAAGTTTTGGAGTTGGCCGGAAACGCAGCTCGTGACAACAAGAAGACTAGAATCATCCCCCGTCACCTCCAACTCGCCATCAGAAACGACGAGGAGTTGAACAAGCTTCTTTCTGGAGTTACCATCGCCCAGGGTGGTGTTCTCCCCAACATCCAAGCTGTTCTTTTGCCCAAGAAAACCGAAAAGAAAGCTTAAATATTTTCCATTCTCCCCTTCACAAAAACAATCGGCCCTTTTCAGGGCCAACAAATATTTCCACGAAAGAATTGTTTAGTTCTCAATGCTAATAAATAAATTAAAATCATAACATTGGATTAACTACTGTTTTAACTTAATCAGATTATTCCTTAAAAAAATAACTACCTAAATTACTATTTAATTTTATAACTTAGTAACTACTTTATTAACTGATTTAGAAAATTACTTGCTAATTTCTCAACTAATTTTCTAATTACCTTATTTACTAAATGACTAGTTTTACGAACTTATTTGCTAATTACCTTATTTACTGAAAAAAACAATTTTCCGATCACTTAATACTACATATTGTTTGTCTAAAGTGGATATAGTCTAGGGATATCCCTAACATATGATCTTGCTTCAAAGATATTTATCACTCGTAATTATCAATTAAATGAGTTATGTTATTGTATCTTGTATGGGTGATATATTGTGAATGAATATCCAGTGATATCCTGCATATTTTAGTTCGGATATTATGGGTATTACATTTGGATATTCTAGGACATCCTTGACATTTCTTTCAAATTTTTATTTTACATTTAATTGATATAGTCTAAGGATATGTTTGAGATGTTTTTTAATATTAATCGTTTTTAATTAAATAAATATAATTAGTTATTAATAGTTAATTACTTACATTAATTAATGTATTTCTCTCCTTGTTTATTTCATTTAAATTCAATGTTTTTGATTTTTGAATGTCGAAAAATTGTTTTGTTTTATTATTAACCACCAAAGAATAAAAATAATATACATTCAAGTTGAATACTTTTGTTTTGAGAGGATATTACAAGAGGATTTTTCCTCTAACTATAAGATTACTTTTTTTAGGGTGTATAATAAAATAGAATTGTTATCATTTTGCACTCATAATGCGAACATAATTTTTTGTTTAAACTGCATGGAAAGCATGGCATTGAGGGCACGCACGATTAAACGCTCATTTTAGTTAAAAATTAAACTCTATATAAATGTTGACTCTTTGAAGTCTATAATGATAAACCTAGTGACACCTAGTGATTTACCTAGTGCAGGCTGTCTAGGTGTCAGGATGACAAGTCTCCTGAAAAAGAGCGAGGATAATTATTGATGTTATAAATAATAGACATTTATATTTTGAGCTTCATGCATAATTTCTTTCTAAGTCTAATTATTTTGAAAAGATACTTTCCTTATGTGAAATTGAGTGCCATTAACAAAATGTTGAACATTATTAGAAGGTAGTAAATATTTGATTTACATGAAATTGGAGAATTTCAAAGAAAAAATTGATTCGGAGAGACTGCTAGCTTTTCCTATTAAAAATATTTTTTCCTTTTCTTACCAACAATATTAAAGTATTTTTCACTTAATATTTTGAATTCATTATGAGACATTCCAGACAAACCAACATATCGTCAAAATTCACATTTTTTACTTGGATCAAACATTTTTTATATTTCAGTACTAGAATAAGAGCATCACGGGCGCGAGCTACAGTCACCAAAAATTTTATCGCGTTTTTCTCAAAACCACTTTTTTCTAACTCGTGGCAAGGATTATTCAAAATCTATTTAACCGATCGGTCTGCAATTTGGAGGAATTATTCTACACATGAGTGGCTATCGTGTGAACCTGTCATAATTTTACATAAACATTTTCCCATTTTTTTAAACAATTACTTACAAAAAAACAATCGATTTAAAAAAATTTTTTAACAGTCCTCCATTTTCTTATTTATTAACATAAATTGTTTATTGAGGTTCACACGATAGCAGTAAGCCTACTGAGTAAAACTGCGTTTGATTTTTTTATTTTAGACAATATTTAAAAAGTTATCGTTGCGACCGTTCACCCGTGCATTTTTAAATGAGTAATCTTTGACTCATAAAAATAATTATTTAATGATTTGTAAAATCACTTTAAAAAATTTTTTTCTATACTT